>CM051239.1:325366450-325941450 GCA_027917425.1 Gastrophryne carolinensis
AAGTTCCAGGCTGTGGTAAATAATTTCAGTTTCTATAGCTGCAGCAAAGGAACAGTGATGTTTCTCTAGAAAATGTATAACCGTTCTACTTCAACTTCTATAACCGGCTTGAGCTATTGGTACTTCTGTGTGTGCACAGTGACATTTCTACTAAACAGGGTAAAAGCAGAAGACACATTCACTGACGCCAATTCTCTGAGCACACAGACTCTTAGATCTGGCAGTTGCATACCTCCCAAGTGTCCCTGATTTGGAGGGACTGTCTCTCTTTTGAGTCCGTGTCCCCCTGTCCCTCATTCTTATTTGTCCCTCTTTGAGGTGTAACATGCAAATCTTCATTAATAAATGATTCATTTGCCTATTTAAAGTGTTTATACTGTTTTCCTATCCATCCCTCAATGCGGGGTGTGGCAACATTTTACAAGCGTCCTTCTTTCCCACCCTGAAAAGTTGGTAGGTATGCAGTTGCAATAGTTTTCCTGGGTCACTTAGGCAACTATAACTGTACACTGATCCCTTTATCTGGGTCTGGTGAGTTTATTAACAGTCCAGTATAAGAGGTTCCTCACAAATCCATGTGAAATGGAAATCCGGTTATTCACTTTCGCTTCCACTCCAGCTTGCCAGATCTCCAACTGCAGCGTGAGATTCATCAGCCGGCCATCCTCCATCTCCAGAGGAACACGTCTCCACTTGCCCAGCTCAGCGCCCTGGAATTATGGGTCTTGTAGTCTTTCACCGTCCCTCCTCTCTAAGGATCCTGGGAGTTAAAGTGGTCCTTCACTCTAGTGTATCTTTCATGTTTCCCACACCCTGTACATACAGATTGCTCACATTAAAAAATCATCCTACCTGCATCTACTGACTGGTATGAGCCTTTAAACATCCAAGATGGCGGCTCATGGAACATCAGGCAGTCTGCAAACAGGAAGTGCCTTCTGAATGTGCTGCTCTGCATTCTGGGATTGCTGACCTTTTCTTGACCCCAGCTCTGCTCTGTCTGAGCAAAGCACAGCTATAACCCGCCTCCCTGTACTTTATCCCACTCTCCTCTCCTCAGTAAGTGCGATGCTTCTGAGGCAAGATGGCGGCGCCCGTATCCTAAAGTCCTGAACAGAGTTGCAGCCCAGTGGGGGAAAGAATAATAAGTAAGTGACTAAAAACTTTATAAAATATATTAGTTTTAGATGCTGGGGAATAGTTTTGTAAGGGTTTGGGCTTTTCAATAAATCATGGTGAGGGTCCGGTTTAATGTTTTTAAGCGTCTTTTCATACAGCAACCCTGCCCAGAGCTTTTTGTGGTTAAGGCATCATATTGAAACATTACAATGTTGCAACTCAGCCTGCACCCGTTTCCTCTGCTGACACTATGAAACAAAGTCTGATATAGCAGGGACTTATTATGGAGGCTTAGCAAGAGCTCTACATATGTATATATGTCGGCCCAAAACTGTCTGCTGCAGGAACCGGAGGCCTACAGCATGGGACCACCGAAAATGCATTTTTTTTTGGAGGGGGGCCTGCTGCACGGAGCCTGTAATGTGGGGCGCCTCACACTGTCTGTAATGGGCTGATTGGGGGGATTCTGCACACTGTCTGTAATGGGGTCAATTGGAAAGGGGGAATTTTAGTACAACTTTTGGTTCAGGTACCAATCACCAGGATAATCAAAATTCTGGTGATTGGTCCACTTTAAACATGAGGGTGACCTCTCTGGACCTACAAGCAGGGTTGTGGATAAGTACATGTATAGTTATTTTAAAGTCTTTGTCCAGGTATACATTAACTTCCTCCCACCTTCTTCATCTTTGGGAACAGTATAAAATAAGCCATTTCAAAATCCCAGATTATTTGTAAATACCTTTATTTATTCTAATCAAAGCTGATATCTTCACTGCATTTTCTGTGCCATGAGTGAGCTTGATCGGACACATCATGGTGCAGCTTTATTATTCATGAGCATGCTCTTCTGTGGTCAGAGACAGCCGTGCGCCCACTTGTGTGCTCACTCATGCTGAGAGCACCAAGGGGCAGACTAGCTGTTAGACCATTTTTTGTTTGCATGGTCATGGAGGAATGCAACTAAAAGAAGGGCAAACTTTGGAGCCCTGCTAAAGCAAAAAATCAATTTTTGCTCCTCCGTGCTACTTCCCCGCCCGAGTATTGGCGAAGCCGCACACTGTGGCACACCGGCTGATCTCAAGGCTGCTACTATGACGCATGCCAGTCGGTTGACCTTCTGATCGATGCAGGAAATGGAGGAGAGGTACATGGAACAGGCATCAGGTGAGCTGCTTGCTGCCTTATTATTGCCATTGGGTTTGCCATTTTTTAAATGTATTTTTTTTTAATAGAATCATAATTTGCTTTATCACAATGTTTACCAGCGTGGCTCTGTTTCTGGAGAATGAAAGGAGAATAACCGGTATTTCCGGGTGTCCTGGTGCTGCTTTATGATGTTGGGATGGCACGGAGGCTTCACTGAGGAGATGATTTCATCTGTGTACTGCACAGTCATGATGTCCTTGTGCAGAATTGATTGCTATTGTTCCTAAGGGACTATTGTTTTCGTGCATACAGCAGTGTTTAAAGGGGACCAAAACCCAGGATTTTGACTATCCTGGGTTTTGGTCCACTCCCCCATTCACAAATGGCCGGCACGGGCACGCGCCCTGCTAGAGAGAAGCGTGAGATGCGGCCGTGGCCCGCGCATGCACTGTTGGACCGGGATTCAGGTAAGGTTTGCGGGCGTCCTGGGGGGGTTCACACAGCGGGGCATCTCGTTTTTGGATGCCCCGCGGGGAGGGAATGGATCGTCCCGGGGATCCTGCTGGGTTTTGGTCCACTTTAAAATGCAGTGGTGTACATCCTATAGTGGCAGGGGAGAGGACCTGGTGCCATATGCCTCTATGGGATAAGGGGTTCTGGTGCCAGGAGAGCACCGTCTTTGGAGCCACCACCTCCCTAAAATGGCCGGGTGCCTCCTGCAGCTGAACACACATGAGGGTGGCAGCAGTAGGCATGATGGGCCTCTACGCCCCTGCAGCGATTTCTGCTGGACATCTGATCTATTCTGATCCACATCCTGGCCCTGCCCACCCCATGAAATCTATGTATACCCCTCCTGGTAAAATGCATCAGTCCTAAAGTAAATTGATTACTCTCCTGTCTTTTGTGTCATGTAAATTTGAGCTTTCAATTAAATTGAATTATTCCTTAAAGTGATAATTCAGGCAAAGCCAGTTGTTACACAATAGCAGAGATTTCAAGGTTTACCTTATGATTTCTCTTCTGAAACGTGGGCGTGGCCTGGGCTCTGTGATGCACCATAATAATCAGAATAATGGGAAGGGTCTGTAACAGTCTGAGATCTTGCTTCAGACACAGGCATTCTCAGGGGTTAGCTGGGATAGAATGGCAGCTCTGAGAGCGCCATTCAAGCCATAAATACAGAGGGGCATAGCTTTGACTAGATCCTTGAGCTAGTATTGGTGGCCCCGATTGGCGGCGTGGTGCTGGAGGGCCTGGTGAGGAAGTGCATTTCCTCATTCACCATGCTGAGCTGAGAGGAGGCACAGCACTGGAGGAACGTTTTAACCTTTTGCATTTAGTCAAACTATAACCTGTCACCCTAGCCTGATGCTTAGATAGGACGAGGGGTTACAAAGAAAAAAAAAAGCCCCATACCTTATTCAGTGGTCTGCACTTCAGATCCTGGGTGCTGCCATCTTGGACTAAAACACAGAGCCATGCTCTTGGCTGCCTATTCAAGTGGCCCGGGGGTTGCTGCTGTGTATCTTTACCTGCGGTGGGCACACAGAGGCCGGGGGAGCATCAGGTGCCCCTGCATAAGGTAATTTGTTTTTTTTCTGTGTAACCCCCATCCTGCCTCAGCCCCAGGGTAAGATAGCAGGGCAGGGGTTATAGTTTGACTAAAAATCCACTTGAATATCATGTTATCCTCTGCGATAAGCAACATTTCTGCATAATACATTTGAACGTTACAGCTTGGGTGGACATTCCAGCGCCATCTCCCCCTGCACTCATGTCTACTCCCTAGTGAGCATATGAGGGGTAGATGCTCATGTGCTGTGGCCAATCAACAAGGGAGCCCTTTGTAACTGGCAGCAGAAATATGCACTGAGGATGGCCTGTGAAAAATAGTCTTGCTGGCTGGTTTATTTTCCTCATCGGCTCCTGTGCAAAAAGCACAAGCTTAGCCCACATGATTCTGTAGAGTTTGAGCTTGTGGACGGAACTATACTATAGATACTATAAGTGTATTTCTTATTTTATGGGTTTACAGGGACTGTAAACATTTATATTTAATTTAGTAAATGTTATTGTTCTGAGACCTGCTACTATTCCATACCAAATTACCCTGCAGTCATCTTACGTTATATGACCTAATGTGTTTTTTGTACTTTGACCTTCCCAGTTGTGTGGGTGGATCTGAAATTATCCCTGCAGTTTTCTATGGGCTAATTTAATAGCCGAAGACATTCTTTTTGGCTTGTTAATTATACAATGCAGCGTGGGACATAGAAGTCCATGAACAGGAGGACATCTGATTTTTTTTCAGGAGCTTTATTCCTTGTATTGTATAAAGTGTTTGTTTAAACACCTTGATTTGAGATGCTCTGCTTGCCAGCATTTGCTGGCCCTGGAGTCTAAAAGACTTTCCGCAGTAGCTGCATTCACAGCTTTCCTTTAGCTGAGGTAGCTCCTGTGGCCAGCAATTCATATAGGCTGAAGGTGGGAGCGCGCTTCAGTCTAGAGGGAAGCCTTGGATATGGCCAACAGGCTTGTCATGTGAACTGGCACATTTGGGATAAGTGATCTCAAATTGGCTGCTGGGCGTGGCTACAGCGACAAAAAAATTAGCGGGGGCAGCGGGGTGGGTAGGGGGCATCATGGTGGCTTAGAATGTTTTGGTCGGCTTTAAAGTGAACCAAAAAAACCCACAGAAATGTATACGTTTCCCGGGCCGATTGATTCCCTCCCCCCGGGGCATCCAGAATCGGGATGCCCCACTGTGTGAAATCGCCCAGGAACACGCCTTCTTTCCCAGTCCAACAGCACATGCGTGAGCTGTGGCCGCATCCCTGATATCCCTCTAGTAGGGCGCGTGCCCGCACCAGGCATTCGTGGATGGCTGGCAAAGGCACGCGCCCTGTTAGAGGGTAGCAGGGGATGCGGCCGGCAGTGCGTATTAGACGAGCTCCTGAATGAAGGGGGCATAAGATTGGGCTTTAAAACTGCATGCCAAGACGATCATTTGGATTCAACAGCCTGACATTCACTTGCCAGCTTAACTCTATAGGTCACCAGCAATTGCATGGGAGTTCAGTTTCTAGCACTCTTGCCAAAGAGGCTTCTTGGAGCGTTATTTGACATGTAAGCATGGGCGTACACCATAGAGGCAGGGGAGGCAGCTGTGTGTGTGGCAAAAGGGGGCCCAGCCCAAGCAGCCTTCTGCCATCTTGCAGCATCTGTGGGACACCCGGTGAGGTCTGTTGGGTCTGCAGTGCCATCAGTCTGCTAGCAGCTGGGGAATAAGGTGATAGCATCTTTGTCCCATACTGTGAAACATAGGGCCCTTACCACTGCCACTCCATGCAGACAGCGCACCAACAGATGTGGCATTCTTCAGATGGCCGGTTATCTGCAATGTGTGAGTCACCTGTGACTGCAGTGCTGTGGTTGAGAGTTAACTTGCACATCGCAGAGAGCTGTAAGCTATTCACATTGTAATAGGCTTGTGGCCGCCATAATATCATGCAACTCAGCAAGGTGCAGCTCTTGTTACAATTGTAACATCAGGCAAAGGCCTGGCTGTTACAATGTAACACAGCAGAGAGCTGGCCATGTTTCTACAATGTAACAGTAGGGCCAAAAGGGGTGTTAGATTGCACCGCACACGTTTTAAAACTTGCAGTATAAGTTTAATTGTCCCTCAGCAATCTTCAGTACCCTTAAGTACATTATATCTGGGGCCCACTATGATTTTTGCTTTGGGGACCAGTGAAATCTATGTACGTCCCTGCCTGTAAGAAGTGCCGGTAACTGTTAACCCTATTATGACTCTGTATTTGTATCCGTGATGGCACATTCAATATAAAGCTGTAGTTGGTGGAAAATGGGCTCGTCGCCCACTGCTCTGGTTTTGATGTCGCTAGCAGCATGTTTCAAGCGGATGCAGCTTGGCATTTCGCTAATTAGACACTAATGAAATGCCTTCTCATACAGCTTGGGAGATGCAAGGAGTCTTTGTTTCTAGTTCCAGGATGAGGGATATTATATATTAGTATTATAAAGAGCAAGAACAAGCCATTACAATAGCCAGAATACACTGCGGAAATGGAGCCCCGTGATTCCTTTTTATACTCTGCGTCCTATTGTTTTGTGGCCTTTCTAGCGTGTCTTTTTGGGGGATACTGGGATACTGTTTGAGCGACATGCCAAGGTCTACGTACAGGGTGATTTCCCTGGTATTAATGCAGACCTAAACCCCGTCTTGCAGCTTTGTGCTTGTGAGGGTCCATGTTGGTGGCACCCTAACCCACCCCCTCCGGTAAGCCCCACTAAAAAGTCCACATTTGATGGAATTTTTAAAAGTGTTTATTTTTTGTTGCCAAAAGGATGTGCTGGGCTGCTTTACTATTATTTTATCTTTTCCTATGTTAGAAAACCTGCAATCTGTTGCCATTGTCAACGTACACGAAGTCTGTACACTGAGAAGTGCGTCCTGTACACACAGAACACTGCTGCTATGGCCGCTGCTAAAAAGAGGGAGTTCCTAACACATGTCCAAAAGCAGTGATCTTTGTGTACAGAGCTCACTTCTGTCTTCTTGGTGTATGGTTGCTAATAGCAGCAGATTGCCGATTGTAGAAACTGCTTCCATAAAACACACATTTTCTAACATAAGAAAACTTAAAAAAAAACATCGGATAAGCTCAGCACTTTAAGGACATCCTTTTGGCACACAAATATATACACTTTCAAGATTTATCAAAAATGACTGATGGTTCCCTTATGTATGGCCCCAAGTGTCCTCCTGCTTTCCTCTTGCTGTTTTCTGGTGGCCAGGACCCTCCCCATGTGACCACAGGCGGACAATCACATTTGCCAGCTGGGATGCCCCAATGAGGAGGAGACAGGCCAACTCTCAGATTTGGTTGTTGGTCCTATTTAAAGCAGATCTTGACCCTCCCTGGCAGTTCTGTACTAGGGAGAGTCCTGGTTCACAGGGGCACTAAACTATCTTTAACTACCTACCCCCTGTTGCCATCAGTGAGCCCTGCATTACAGAGAGACTCACATTTTCCTAGCAGTGCTCCATCTAATCGAGGACTGGAAATGGTTACACAGTGCGGCGGTTACTCCCTTCTGCAATAGAAGACATGCTTTAGTGGAGTCTGCAGCTATTTCCTGGCCCTCATAAAAAACGTCATGTCTGATTTAGGCTTAAAGTGGACCAAAACCCACGGAGATCGGCCCGGGAATCTTATGGATGATTCCCTCCTACCAGGTATCCAGATTCAGGATGCCCCGCTGTGTGAAACCCCCCCAAGTCGCCCATAAACTCACCATCTTTTCCGGTCCAATGGCACTTGCATGGGCAGAGGCTGCATCCCTGCCATTCCTCTTGCAGGGCACATACCCGCACCAGGCATTTGTGAATAGGTGGTGGGGGCACGCTCCCTGATAGAGGTTAGCGGGGAATGCGTCTGTTAGCGTGCTGGTATTAGACATGCTCCTGGATGAAGGGACTCTAGCGGATCCGAGCGCACTTGTTTGATGAGCGCATGTGTCGTAGGACTGTGAAGAGGTTTGTTTGGGCGACCTGGGGGGTTTCACACAGCAGGGTGCCTCCTGGGTTTTGGTCCACTTTAAAGTGATATTTCAGGCAAAGATAATTGTTAGACCATTGAGTCGGGCTATGCTTGCCACTGTCCTATACTGTTTTCCGTCTTTAAATTGAAAAAGAAATGGCCGAGATATCAAGGTTTTACAGTTTTACCTTATGATGTCTCTCCTGAAGCATGTGAGCATGGGCCCTTTAAACCCCCCCCCCCCCCCCCCATGTCGCCCGATCTCGCTCTTCGGCGGTCCTACGGCGCATGCGCAGCCCTCTCGTCCAGTCAGCATGCTCGGATCCGCTCCCGCCCCTTTGTCGAGTGGATCTGAGCGCGCTGGCGGCCTTGGGCTGGCATCTTATAGATTTTAGGGCCGTTGGGACGTGGGTTTGGAGCCACTTTAAGGCAGCTGAGGCTGTTTCACACCCCATTCTGACACCATTCTGCTTGTTCTGGATTTTTGTATCCATGTCCAGGAATCCCTTCATGCAACCTTGTGTTTTGTGTCTGCTTTGTGTCTCTGGCTTTACTGTCACCGGCTTCAGCTGAGATACTGCAGTGCTAGTGTTATCTTTGCTTATAGAAGGAGGTGCAGCCAATTCAGTGGTTTGGCTAAATTGACTTTAAAGACTAATATTGATTTCTGTGAGGTAAATAATTCAGGAGCGGATTCCGAATAAATAAGTCTTCTTAAAGTGGACCTGCACCTTATAGGGCACAGCCCTACTCTACCAGTCCTGAATTCGGGCCTCTGTAATGCGAGTTAATGGATCTCGTCTGCTGCATCGTCTGTGGACAGAATTGTATTTATCCTCCCATAGAAGATGCCGGCAGTATTCAGTGCTTAAAGTGGAACAAAACCCAGGAATTTGACTTTCTCAGTTTCTGGTGGATGCCCCACTGTGTGCATCTCCCCATAAGACAACTCACCTACTCCTTATTCCTACGGCGCATTGCTGGGTGCGCAGCCAATCAGAGCCGTTTGCCGTGGTTACATTGGTCAAACTGCTCTCATTGACTACAATAGAGAGTGCGTGCTTTGGCATCCCCGTCAACGTGCGTGCTCCCATGGGGTGGAAGCGTGCTTACGCCGTGGTGGATTCAGGGGATGCGGCAGAGCACTGAAAAGAATGTGGGTTCCGTTTGCCAAATGACACAATGAGTCACGGCTGATGGTTCTCATTGCACTAGAGCCTGCGCTCTTGGAGATATTAAAGTAGTCTCTTATTAAAAATACATATAAACCTACTAGATATTAGTGCAAGGAGGGGTTACATATACACCCCAACTTGAATAATTCCTGCAAAGCTGGCCCTTCACTTTTAGTGTTGAGAATAAAATCCATCAGTAGTAAGAGTGCAACCCCCCAGAACTCCCAGGACAACTCGCCTCTTCTGCGTTCCTACAGCACATGCGCGAGCGTGCAGCCAATCAGATCCATTTGCCATGTTTACTGGCTCTCATTGATTGCAATAGAGAGTAAGCGCTGCCGCATCCCCGGTGGCCAGGGCGGGAGCTTTTAGTGGAAAGAATAAAATCCAGGGGTGAAGGTTTTTGAGTGTACCTTTCCATGTGTCCAGGGGTGATCTGCTCCATTCCTGTGAGTGTCCCCTGAACCTGCTTGTGGGAAACGGTAGCATTACACCCTCTTAAATTTCAAATTAGAAAAAATATCTACACCCGTCAAAAGAATTGCAGTATAAGCTGGAGGGCAGGCCGCGTAGATTTGAGCAAAAAAGCAGAATAGAATGTTTACAGCCTGTCACCCAGATTTTTAATCCTTCAAGTAAAAGAAAGAAACAAGCTTGGCGGGATTTTTTTAAGCAGGGTGTATAACTAACTTCTCATTTTGCTATTTAGAATATTTATGTGGATTTTTAATACTGGATCATTTTGTCCTGAAAGAGCTCTTTTAAAGGCCACCGCTATACCATGCTCTTATGAGTAAAGATATGAGTGTCACTCATCTGGTTGAGGAAATCTTCCTCTTGAAATGTGTGTGATCATTCTTGCTAGGTATAGGGTTTAGACAGGGACATAACTAAGGGGGCCCTGGGTGCAGCAGGTCAGGAGGATGCCAAAGGGGGGCTTGAGCACAGGTGGGGGGGGGCACCATTTTCAATCTTTGACATGGATGCCAGAAAGCCTAGCTATGCCTCTTGGTTTAGATGACGTAGTTAAGCAAGTTGGTACATTGACATCAAATGGAAAGGAAACATGTGGGATGGATTCACTTAGGGTGTTGGCCCATTTTTATTTGCTTCTTGTGTGTGTTATATATTCTAAGTATGTCACACACCCCGCTTCAAGATATCCATAACATGTGGGTATTACCGACCTGAAGAGGGCGTTCCTGCAGAGATGATAGCAAAAAGAAAGCCCCTCCCTGATCCATAAATACCTGGGACCTCCCACTCATTACCCAGTTTTCCATCTCTGCAGTAGGCGAGCAAGTCAGAAGATGATGCCTCCTCCTTGCACAGGGGGGATTGAGGTAGCCGGGTCCTTCCCGGCCCGCTTTTGATTTCTATTTCCGCCCAGATCCCTCTTTTTTATTACCATACATGCCTCCCAGCCTTGGCTGAGGTCTGGGCGAGGGTAGAACAGCACATTAGGTGCTCAGGAGCTAAGCTCCACCGTGAGACCCTGTACCAAAGGGTAGGCGGTTTTCCGGGCTGGTGACCCCGGTTTGGGATGCCCTGTCCCTTGGCCCTTTACCCCAGGTAGTGTCCCCCTCTGCGGTTGCCCTTCTCCTTGTGGGGGGGGGGGTGTTTAGGGGCTTTTATTGTGTAGTGTAGTGCTTTTACTTTTCGTGCTGGCTGAGGAGATCCCTCTCCTCAGCCTGGTAATTGGAGGCGGGGCCGGGCGCGGACTTGATACGCCGCGGCCCGCCTGTGTGATGCTTTACATGCACCGGCGCCGCGGTCGCCGCCATTACCGCGGCGCCGGTGCCCTGTCACTTGCGGCGCGCGGGTGAGGAGTTTCTCCTCACATACCGGAGTAGGGGGGCGGGGCCGGGCGTCGGAGCGTCGCCGCTGCCCGTCCCCCTCCTTTCTTGCGGTCTGTTCAGGGTCTGCCAATCTGTTGACCGGCACCGCAGCCGCCGCCGCATTCCGCTGCGGCGCCGGTCCTTGTGCCGTTTGTGTCGTGAGGGGAGATCTCCCCTCACGCGTGTATTGGAGGGGGCTGGACCGGGCTTTCGGCGGGACGCCGAGGCCCGCCCCCGTTCGGCAGGCGCCGCCGCGGAGCCTGGCCGTGCAATGGAGGGGGGGCGGGGCCATTTGCTGATAGCCCTTTCTGTTGTGTCTCTCAGGTAGACCTATGTTAGGTTTAGGGGGTTCTCCCGGTCCTAGGGTCCCTGGGTTACCTTTACCTATTTCAAATCCTCCCACTTGGGACATTAAAGGGGCATCCCGGGTTGCTTATACGCGTAATTCCCTTGGTCATAGCGACTACACACAAGTTCACCATATGGAGGCATCCCCGGATACTGGGCTCAGGATCCCCTCGGGGCAATTCCGGAAGTGTATGTTGTGTGGGGTATCCATTACTGGGGATGATGTACTTCTGTGTATACCTTGTGCACAGCAAACTATTACGCGGCAGTCCGAACCCCAGGCGTCTGGGTCAGCACCGCCGGTCGCTTCCTCTCCTCCTCCCAGCTTGATACGCACCCCGTGTGACGTTGTCATGGGTAGGGAGCTACAATCTGAGATGTGCGCCAGATTGGCCAACCTTGAAAAATTAATTTCCAGCTCGGCCGTCCGTAAGGCTCCGGCTAAGAGAAAGCACGGAGGATGATTTTGATGATGTTAATAATTTGGACTATTCTGATTATTCCCCGCTAGAGGAAGGGGAGGTTTATGAGGACTCTGATAATTCAGACGATGAGCAGTTTGTTGGCGCTGATGCTGAGCTGGGGGACTTGGGGAGATCCTCGGATACTCCTAACACTCTGGCTCAGATGTTTGAAGTTTTGGCTATTTCTCCTCCTGAGGAGGCTCCACAGCAGAAGGGTGAGTTTTTTTTGAGGAATCCAGGCCGCGCTTGGAATTTCCTAATCAAAGACACTTTGACAAAATTATTGCTAAGGAATGGGACAGGCCGGCTCGGCTCCCTGGTATTCCTCAGGGGTGGGATAAGAAATATCCCTTCCCTTCGGATACGGTTAAGCGTTGGGCATCCCCCCCCGAGGTGGATGCACCGGTTTTGGGGTTGTCCAACACTTCTTAAATAATCCTGATTGTTCCACCCTCAAAGATGGAGAGGATAAACGCATTGACCAGATGGCTTGTCATGGTTTTGCTAGCGTTGGGTCAGCCATGCGGCCCGTTTGCGCTTCGGCGCTGATGGTGGTGGCCGCCAGGTCCGTGGTCAGGGACCTGTTGACTTCTGCCGGGCTTCGTCCTGGTAGTGACGAGTTCCTTGGCCTTAAACGGTGTGAGTTGTTTTTGTCTTTTGTATTAGCCGCCTTGGATGACACTTTGATGATGTGTGGTAGGACGTCGGCTCTGCTGGTGACTATTCGGCGGTCGGTGTGGTTGCGCCAGTGGGCGGCCGATTTTATGTCCAAAAAATCGCTGACGGCTCTACCTTTTGTTGGATTGCGGCTCTTTGGAGAGAAATTGGATTCTGTCACCAAGGGTGGTAGGTTACCTCAACGCAAGAAACAACGCCGTCCCTTTCGGGGGGCGCCTTCCTTTACCCCCTCCTTTCCTGGGGCCAGATCTGGCAGGGGATTTGCCTTCCCCTCTTCCAGAGGAGATTCCGGGAACAGGGGCAGAGGACGTGCCCGTCCAGGTTACAGTTGGGGCTCTAAGCCCAAACCTGCTGCTAAGCCAGTTCAGCAATGAGGGGGCGCCCTCACCCATGCGGGTGGGGGGACGGCTGCGACACTTCTCCCAGGTCTGGGATCAGGAGGTCTCGGACAGATGGATCCGGGAAGTGGTGTCTTCTGGTTACAAGCTGGAGTTCGAGCTCCGCCCCCCTTCCAGATTTTTCAGGTCTCGGGTGCCTTCGGAACCTCTGGCCGCGCAGGGGCTCCTGGTGGCAGTAGAGAGTCTTCTGGACATGGCTGTCATCTGCCCAGTGCCCTTTTCAGACCAGGGCAGGGGTTTTTATTCCAATCTGTTCACGGTACCCAAGAAGGACGGATCGGTCTGACCCATCTTGGATCTGAAGTTTCTCAACAGGTTCATCCGGCCGCGGAAATTCCGCATGGAAACGCTGCGTTCGGCTATCCACTCTCTTCGTCAGGGAGACTTTCTGACTTCCATAGACATCAAGGACGCTTACCTACACGTTCCGATTTTTCCAGCACACCAGAGGTTTCTCAGGTTCGTGGTGGAGGATCGGCATTTTCGGTTTGTGGCACTCCCTTTCGGTCTCACCTCAGCTCCTCGGGTGTTCACCAAGGTGCTGGCGGGGGTGATGGCTCTACTCAGGGTTCAGGGTATCCGCATTGTGCCCTATTTGGACGATCTTCTGATTATGGCTTCTTCCTTCAACCAAGCGGAGTTGGACACCAGAACGGTGGTATCCACTCTGGAAAGGTTCGGTTGGGTGATCAACTACCCCAAGTCCTCTCTTTCTCCGTCCAAGGTTGTGACCTTTCTGGGAATGTCTTTGGACACTTCGCAGGCCAGGGTGTTTCTGCCCCAGGCCAAGATTCTTTTGATTCAGGAGTTGGTTCGCCTTCTCGTGTCGGCCCCTCGTCCGGCCATCCGGCTAGGGATGAGGCTGGTGGGGTTGATGGTGGCCTCATTCGAGGCAGTTCCCTTTGCGCAGTTTCACACAAGGACGCTCCAGCTTCATCTGTTGAAGGTTTGGGACAAGTCTCCGCTATTGTTGGATCAGTCCTTCCAGATGACCCCCCGTCAATCCCTGCAATGGTGGCTGGGCTCTGCCAATCTGTTGAAGGGCAGATCTTTTCTGGCGCCGTGTTGGGAGACGGTCACCACGGATGCCAGTCTGTCAGGTTGGGGGGGTGTTTGGAAGGATCTTCAGTTTCAGGGTCTGTGGGGCCCGCAGGAGGCCCACGAGCCCATCAATGTTCTGGAATTAAGAGCCATCAGGTTGGTTCTGTTTCGCTTGACTCATCAGTTGCAGGGCCTGCCAGTTCAGGTTCGGTCGGACAACCGGACGGCGGTTGCTTACATCAATCACCAGGGAGGGACTCGCAGCAGGAGTGCCCTCAGGGAAGTATCTTTGATTCTGGATTGGGCGGAGACCCACGTCCCGTGTCTCTCAGCGGTCTACATTCTGGGAGTAGAGAACACGGAGGCTGACTTTCTGAGCAGGTCCTCCTCTCGTCAGGGGGAGTGGTCTCTCAGTCCCCAGCTTTTTCGTTCATTTTGCCTCAGGTGGGGGTTCCCGGCGGTGGACCTCTTTGCCTCTCGTCACAATCACAAACTTCCGGTATTTGTGTCTCTGTCGCAGGATCCACTGGCTCTGGCAGTGGATGTCATGTCTCTGAATTGGAGGGATCTGGGGTTTCTTTACCTGTTCCCTCCGTTTCCAATGGTAGCCAGAGTGGTGCGCAAGCTGGCCCTGGAGGGAGCGTCGGCGATTCTGGTGGCTCCAAGGTGGCCAAGGCAGGTTTGGTTCGCAGACCTGGTAAGACTGGCAGAGGATCAGTTCGTTCTGCCTCTACTGCCGGACCTGCTCACCCAGGGTCGGCTACGCTATCCCAATTTACTATCGCTGGCTTTGACGGCGTGGCTGCTGAAACCGCCATCTTGAAGGAGGAAGGTCTTTCTGACGCGGTGATTCAGGCTCTTATTAGCGCCAGGAAGCGGTCTTCCTCTACTATTTACTATAGGACCTGGAGGTCCTATATTGACTGGTGTGAAGGTAGGTCGTTCCCTTGTCGGGAGTTTTCCATTTCCAGAATCCTGGAGTTTCTTCAACATGGTCTGGATCTGGGGCTCCAACTTAGTACCTTGAAGGGGCAGGTTTCTGCCCTGGCGGTGTTCTTCCATAGGTCCTTTGCACTTCATCCCTTGGTCAAGACCTTTTTCCAAGGAGTTACGCATGTACGGCCTCCTAGGAAGCCCTTTGTTCCAGTTTGGGATTTGAACCTGGTTCTTTCTGCTCTTCAGGGTCCTCCGTTTGAGCCCTTGAATGAGGTTGCTTTGTCTTCACTTACTCAAAAGGTGGCCTTTTTGGTGGCTATCACTTCGGTTAGGCGTGTTTCTGAGTTGGCAGCTTTGTCCATTAAAGCTCCGTACTTCGAAAGGCATCAGGACAAGGTGGTCTTTCGTTTCAAGCTGGATTTTCTTCCTAAGGTGGTCTCTGCCTTTCATCTGAATCAGGACATTGTTCTGCCTTCTCTATGTCTTAATCCCAGCAACGACAAGGAAAGGGCGCTGCATTCCTTGGATGTAGTTCGTGTTGTGAAATATTATCTGGTGGTTACGTCTTCCTCTCGTAAGATTGATGCTTTTTTTGTGGTGCCCTTTGGGCCTAGGAAAGGTTTGGCTCCTGCCAAATCTTCCATTAGTAAATGGATTCGTCAGGCCATCATTGGGGCCTATTCTGCCAAGGGGAGGAGTCCCCCTTTTCGTGTTACTGCTCATTCTACTCGTGCGGTTGGGGCGTCCTGGGCTTTTCAGCTCCAGGCCTCTGTTGAGCAAGTTTGTAAGGCCGCTACTTGGTCCTCTGTTCACACTTTTTCCAAGTTTTACAAGGTTGATGTTCGGGCCTCAGCGGATGCTGTTTTTGGCCGCAAAGTTCTGCAAGCTGTTGTGGTTTAAGTTGTGCCTTGTTGCCTTGTTTTGGATCCCCGCCCTTTTATGGACACTGCTATTGGATGTCCCACATGTTATGGATATCTTGAAGCGGGGTGTGTGACATACTTAGAATAATACCATTTTGTGAAATACTCACCTGTAAAATGGGTATTATAAGTATGTCACACACCCCGCTTCACCCGCCCTTTTTGTATTCTGGATCCTCTATATTGTGAACTTTGCGTTGCTTTGGTTTATATTTGCCTCTTCTTGGTCCCTTACCTTACTGCTTCTATATACTGGGTAATGAGTGGGAGGTCCCAGGTATTTATGGATCAGGGAGGGGCTTTCTTTTTACTATCATCTCTGCAGAACGCCCTCTTCAGGTCGGTAATACCCACATGTTATGGATATCTTGAAGTGGGGTGTGTGACATACTTATAATACCCATTTTACAGGTGAGTATTTCACAAAATGGTATTTTTAATCTTCATGTCTTTGTTTTCAGTTGAGTGTTTGTTTTTTGTGTGTTTTTTAGACATTCCCTAAATATGCATCTTTTTAAGGGTCGCCTACCCTATACCCTAATCTAACGCTTATTCAACCCATATTAAACTTAATTTTTCTCATCCTGATCCATCATCAAGCACCATCCACCACACCCTGCACACAAAAAGCACGAAATCAGCTGGTGGCTGGTCCATACAGCTTGTATAAACTCCTATAGACAACAGAAGGTGGACAAAATCACCAGGATGCCACAATGTATAGGATTACTGTGCAGGTAAAATGTATTTCACCCAGGTGATGCTTATAAATGTGTGGCTTTATAGTTAAGTTTATAACCTCTTTCCTCCCACATAAAACATAAAAGTTCTATGGCCAGCTTTGGAATCCAAATCTATTCTGCCCTGCTGAATAAAATCTCCCAGCATGTGATCCCGGGCCGCATCCTCGGCATCTTGTTCCTGATGTGCTCTTTGGCCTCAGCCCTACAGTTAGGCTGGGGTCAGGGAGCACTTGTCATACCACAGGTAAATTGGGGATTCACCAGCTCCCTATGCCAGGCTCTGGTTCCAATCAGAGCCTTACGATGTACATTAATATGCACACCATAGAGTGCTGATTGGACACAAGCCTACCCATGCACGCCAGATGGGTGACTAAATCTGCAATCTCAGGATGTTTGACACACTTGGGCATTTCAAATGGGGCCAATATTAATTTTAGGTGTTTAGTCCACTTTGAGCTTTAGAGCAAAAATTAAGAATTTAGGTCCTCTTAAAGGGACTGTCAGGGCTTAAATAAAAAAAATGCAATACCGAGTTGTACTGGACGTGTTTCTGAGGTTGAGTCCTGCGAAGCTTGCATTCACCTTTGGATGTCTTTGGCACACTGTCTGTGACAGTGTTTGGATCACAAAACAACTATCCAGTGCAATGGATGGGGGTGTGCCAGGCACTACCTTGCCACACCCCTATGTTAGGAGGTTATTAAAGCACAGCAAGAACAGTAAGTTTTGGTGCAGCGGCATGGGAGCTAGCTGCTTTGGGGGATCACTGGTAAATATATATATATATATATATATCCTCCTCTGAATTCCCTCCGCCCTCCATTTCTGTGGCAGAATACACATGGAGCAGGGGATGCCGCTCTGTAAAACAGGACAGGTCATTGGAAGGAATGGCACTGGATGCAGGGAGCAAGTAAGGCCTTTTTTGTGTGGAAACTTTTGTGTCTCTTTAAAGTGGACCAACACCCAGGATTTTCACTATCCTGGGTATTGGTCCACTTCCTCGGGGCAGCCCGATCGGGGGTGCCCCGCTGTGTGAAACCCCCCCAGAAAGCCCAAAAAAACTCACCTCACCCCGCTCCTACGGCGCATGCGCGAGCGCTCCGCCAATCAGCGCCGACGGACAAGCTGGAATATGCATCGGACAAGAAGAGCACGCCCACTGCCGCCTCACGCTTCCCTCTAACAGGGAGCGCACCCGCGCCGGCCATTCACAAACGGCTGGCGCGGGTGCGCGCCCTGCTAGAGGGTAGCGTGAGAGGCGGCGGCGGCCCGCGCATGCGCCGTTGGAACGAGGAAAAGGTAGGATTTTTGGGGGTCCTGGGGGGTTTCACACAGCGGGTCACCCCCGATCGGGGTGCCCCGTGGGCAGGGAGCTGATCATCCCAGGAATCCTATAGATTCCCGGGCCGATCAGCAGTGGATGTTGGTCCACTTTAAAGCAATCCAAAGTTCATGTTGTTGCCATATCTAGGCTTGGTGAACACCTCTAGATCTGTTACATTAGAATCTCATTTTGCTTTGACTTGCAGAGTCTAGGTTATTTGTTGTAGCCCCACTTACTATAGTTTATAAGCAGTGTCGTGTTATTCTTGATTTCTAAGCCATTGTGATGATTGCAGTAAGAAAGTGTTTCTAATTTATGCACCGAATACTTCATCCTAATGAGACACTGTGCTTGTATTAATGGGTAAGGGTGCTTTTCTTATTCCAGCTCCTAAATCTTGTCCCTGAGGTTACCTTTGGAAGATACAGTGGCCTTGGCACATGCAGTGTGTCAGTAGTTGCTATTTATGGTGCTGGCATCTCGCCCTCCCTGGTATTAGAGCACCTGCGTGATGCCGCCTGCAGTTGTGCACAGCATGAGGCATCCGTGTGGACGTGGCTGAAGTTAGCAGAAAGGTCAAATGGAATTTTAGATGCATGAACCTCTTATTTTAAGCTCATGAAAATTAATGACACATGTTCTGAAACTAGTATAAGGGAGATCCTTGGGCTTCTTAATTTAAGTACTGAATTGCAGGAGCTTAATTACAGCGTATGCTTAGATGCCATTGTCAAATGTCTGTCCTTTTTTTCTTTCCACCCTAAGATTTAAAGCAAATCTCCAGCCTTCTTCTTTTCCATTGCATAGTATGATGTAATTACTTGATTTCCTATTGTTTTTAAAAATCCCAAAATACTACTGTGCAGATGTTATGGGGTGCTCTCTCTCCTGTCTTTTGAGGCTGCTGCAAAGAGGCTGGTCCCATCCAAGTAGCAGTGGGTCACCTTGGTTACACAACCTCTAAAGCACTGCCCCCAACTGTAGCTAAGAAGCTGCATGTGGCTTTCAGACTGTCCGGGGTCAATATGTTGGGCAAGAAGTGTGCCAGTTTACCTGTCCTAGCAGCTTCCAGCACAACATTTAATGGAAGTGTGGAAAGTTGCAGCTTCCAATGCCCCAAGACAGATAAACTGGCAGGTAAGTCATCACACTTCTCTGCCAGTCTTCCTGATTTTGGCATTTAAAGCGGAACAAACCCTGCATTCACATTAGGGGATGGGCGGGCGGGGGGGGGGGGGAGTCACAAAGCCAGGCACCCTGAGATGTCCCTGAGGTGTGAAGGCTGGGTAAGGTGCAAGATAAAAGAATGGTGAGTTTGGGGGGGGGGGGGGGGGAGAGGGGGTTGCTCATAAAGCCAGGCATCTCAAATTGAGATGCCCCTGGGGGCCGGGGGTAAGGTACAAGATATAAAATTGGTGAGTTTGGGGGCCGGGGGTAAGGTAAGAGGAAGAGGGGAAACAAAATCCTGTTTTGGTCAAATTGGACCTTGTGGGTTTTCTTCTAAGTATTTTATGAGGGGGAGTTGTGCAGAGCCCAATGTGGCTCAAGGCCACCTCCTCACCTCCTCTCAATGTTGCTCTAAAGATAAGGAAGGATGGAGATCCCTGCTCTGAAGCAGATTTTGGTACCCTTGTAGCTTTTGGATTTTTTTTAGGCAAAGTACTCCCTACCGTAATGACAAGAAGTTCCAACTGAGTACCCTCGAGGTACAGTAGGGAATCAGTTTATTTGTGTTGCCAAAATAAGTAGGTCACTGGGCTCATAGCACTTTTAAAGCAAGAAGCAGTGATATTCTAGGGTTAAACTAATATGTCGGATCCATCAGGCACCTGAAAACATCACTGCGTACCCCTTGGGCCCACCCTGTATACTAAATGGGGATGTTCCGCTGTGTTAAACTTGCCTAGTCCCAGTATCCCATGACACTCATATTGACAACCAGGCTGACAGCTCTACTATACCGCAGCATCCCTGCTCCCTCCGCTCTGCTCTCTGCTGTGGTGTAGTAGAGGACTGATTGTCGATATAAGCAAAACAGAATCCCAGGACTAGATGAGTCTTTTAGGTCCACTTTTTGGTGGAATATGGACCTAAACCCTTGCTATTCGGCCCTAGGGGCGTTTAGAGTGAAAACTCTCCACACAGGTTTTGCTGTTTGGGTTGCCCTGCTCTGACACCCCCCAGAACCATGGATAAATTTGCCTTGTTCCCAGGCATTCCCAACATTATCTGCTTCATGCACCCACGCCAGTAATATTTGAATGGCTAGACTACATTAAACATTCTATGCCATGCATTCATATGCATAAAATGCCTTTTGGAGGAGAGCCATGGGATCGCCATGAGGTAAGCATAATAGATGCACTGTGGGGTTTGACACAGCGGAAGTAGAAGGGACAATACCAGGATGGTGAAAATCCTGGGCTTTGTTTCTTCCATAAAACAATATTGATGGCCTCTAAAATGACCCATCCTTTAAATTGTTAGCTGGCATGGATAGAGCCCTCACTCGCTTTAATTTCAGTATGTATATGTGCACATCTGACTGATAATACCTCCCTGTATTGTAATTATATTTGTTTTACATTGTACAGTACCACGGAAGATGATGGTGCTCTATAAATATTCATAACCAGTCTTTTTTCTGACGACATTTTAAAGCCCTATTTTACTGGGTTATTTATTGAATTCACTTGATGTAGTATAATTTGAGGAGACAAAGCAATTACTTTGTCATTGTAGTTTATAATTTATGAAATTATTACGCAGACTGAACAATAAAAAAAAAGCTTCTTTGTTTATGGATGTCTGTTGGGCCTGAAGCGGAGAAGCTGCCTGGCTTGGTCAACATCTGCTTTCCTGGGTTCCAGGGAACAAACAAGTCTCTCTCTCTTTCATGTCAGTCACAGTGCATGTAGTACGCCCAATGCACTGTCAGGCCTCAGGGGTGGGACTTTTAACCTCTGTTCCTGTTTGTTTTGGTTCTTGGTCAGAAATGCCTTTTAAAGCGGACCAACTTCCATCTGGGCCGGAACTGGAGTCTAAATGACTCCCGGGCTGGCTAAGTGCCCCTGGGTCACCTAGATTTGGGATGCCCCACTGTGTGAGTCCCCCCAGATCGCCCACAATCGCTTACCTTTCCGCCCTTCCAAGTCCCACAGGAAAACCAAGGATGTGGCTGCCCACACTCCCAAATTGTGATGCGCCAGGGACAAGGACCCATCTTCAGGATAGTGAAATTCCTGGTGATAGGTCCATGATGAGCCATATTTTTCAGGCTGCGTCTTTGTTGCTCCCTATTTTTGTTAGTGTACTATCCAGTTGTCACCTGTTTATAAGCAGCAGTTTGTTCTATCCACAGTGCTGGTACAGACTTGTTTACTGGTTACCTTTTGAGTTTATGTCCTGAATTTGGGACACATTGGCAGTAGGTGGATAAAGGTCATTGGGTCCTACATGGATCAGATGCTTGGAGGCTTAAGGTCTACTTTAAATTAACCTAAAATGGAATATATCACACTTTATGATACCCCCACCCCTACAAAACCTTTTTCCTAGCTTGACGTAGAAGAGGGAAGACTTATTATGAATTACCCATTTTAGCTTCCTATGACTCCATGTGGGACAACCGGCCACACTTGGTCACTTATTATTATTACTTTACTGTATGTCATTTCTGTGCCCACAAAACCCTTCTGGTCCCGAAGTGCTCACGTGTGGCTAAAGGCTTCGCCTATAACATCCATTAGGAAAGCCCATAGACACACTGGAATTTCTAGGAGCTGATTGATTTATTCCAGGAAGTATGGAAGCAATGTTTTGAGGTCTCATATGGCCCTTTATTGTGTAAAAGGAACATCACATGTTGTAAAACACTGAAAAAATAATGTGGTTGCCACATTACTGGAAGTGCTAGATCAGGGGGTGCTCGACCTTTTCAAGAGCGTGGGCCACTTAAATGATTTGTAACCTGGTCGTGGGCGACAATGAATAGGAGAACCCTTTTTTTATTATGAATATCATAATGAAGATTTTCTTCCAACAGTCAGGATACACCCATCGTCTCCACAAACTCTACTTGTAGGTCCTTTCACCACACCCCTACATTCATATGTAACAGTCTCCACATGCTAGCAAGGCGCATGGTGATTGGCCTACCTCTTTATATGGGTCCCGTATTTATAGCCCTCCCCCATCAGTTCCAGAGCTAAACCATGTTCCCAATACTCAACCATTCTAAGCTTCCACCAATGCTAGCATACAGTTATTCTAGAGAAACTATTTTACCAAATTATCTTGTGTTGTGCAATAACTGTTGCTTCTTCCAAATTCCAGAAAATTGTGTAATATTAAAAATCCATATAAGCACTTATACACCTGAACTGAATAAAACTCCAGCCAAGCTTGTGGTTTTATCTTTCCCGGTAGGAATAAAATCTAGGGGTGACAGGTTTAGTCTATCGGGGATGGCAGAACCTTCACACCAAAACCCCCAGATTTCCTCTTCCTTCCATTAAAATAAAAAAAGTCTGGCTGGATATTTCTTGATGCTGGGTGTATAAGTGACCCATGCGCATGCGCTCCTTGCTATACCTTTAGCAAGATGTATGTCCGCATCAGGCATCTTACAAATGGCCGGTGTGGGCACGCTCCCAGTTAGAGGGTAGCGGGGATGAGGCTGTCGGCGCACTTGGGTCTGCTCCCGGAGTTGGCTAGAGTCGAGTCTTAGGCAATCCAAAGATGAGTGGGCGAGAGAGAATCCGAGTGCGCTGATTGGACAAGAGGCTGCACATGCGCCATAGGACCGAGCAATAATTCCCAGGTTTTGGTCCACTTAAAAGCAGGTGCATAGTAGCTTGTCATTGGAGTCCATGCTCTTCTGTTTCTGCTGCTATGGAAAGAAACAATGTGGATTTGCTTTCTCTATGCTGTCAAAGATCTAAGGAAAGGCCAATGACACTACATCCATGATTGATGCACTGTGACCTGACAATGATACGGCTGATGATTCCCATTCTGGGGCCTCTGTCAGGAATTTGAAAAATGTTTTCAGAATGTAGTGTTTTTTTTTTAAGCAGTAATTGCATCAGAACTGTTCTCATGAGCTAATTGTAATGACCTCAAACGAAAGCTACAGCTATTGATTATTAAACCGGACCTTCACAATGATTTATTGAAAAGCCCAAACCATTAAAAAAAAACATTCCCCAGCATCTAAAGTTAATATATTTTAAGTTTTTAGTCACTTACTTATTATTCTTTCCCCCACTGGGCTGCAACTCTGTTCAGGACTTTAGGATACAGACGCTGCCATCTTGACTCAGAAGCATCACACTTACTGAGGAGAGGAGAGTGGAATAAAGTACAAGGGGCGGGTTATAGCTGTGCTTTGCTCAGACAGAGCAGAGCTGGGGTCAGGAAAAGGTCAGCAGTCCCAGAATGCAGAGCAGCACAGTCAGAAGGCACTTCCTGTTTGCAGGCTGCCTGATGTTCCATGAGCGGCCATCTTGGATGTTTAAAGGCTCATAACATGCAGTAGATGCAGGTAGGATGATTTTTAATGTGATCTATATGTACAGGGTGTGGGAAACATATAAGATAGGCTCTTATTCAGAGTGAAGGACCGCTTTAAAGGGACATTCCAAGCAAAGGGTTAAGCTAGTGTGCATTCTGAGCTTCCCATGCGGGATGTGAGCCAGTGACCCATGTCTTAAAACGTCATAGTAAATGCTTTGCCTCAATTGCTGGTCACCCCTAACTGTGGGTGTGTCTGTGTCATCCATTCAGAAATGCCTGACGCAGGTATGCACCACAGCTTAAAAGTATAGCAGGGATGCGGCGTGGCATCACCGGTGGGCAACACACAGTCGGACATTCTAATTTGGGATGCCCCATTAAAAAGGGAAACCAACGTCCCTTGAGTCCTATAGACTCTAGGGAGCGGTGGTTGATACTCTTTAAACTGGATTTTCTGAACTCTTTTTTGCAGTGTGGCAGCCAGATGAGGGGCTGACAGAGGGCAGCAGCGCTAAAAGAAGGAAAGAGGGATGAGGCGAGCAGCGGGGTTCACAATAGATTGGAGAGGCGACAGTTAGTAACCACTAAAGGAGGTTGTTGCGGTAGTCGAGTCGAGATATGACTAGGGCATGCACCAGCATTTTATTGGTGTCGGACACAAAGAAGTATATATATTTGGACATTTATTTCTTGGACATTTTGACATACATTTTTTAGTATTCTCTCTTAAGTACCACTTCTGTTTCACCTGTGTCCAAATGGATTTTTGGAAGCTTTACACTCATCGATGTTGCAGATATAAATTTGGCAGTTAAGCGTATTCTAATGCCAGGAAGTCTTACTGTTCAGCTAAGTTTATCCTATCAAGGTCGTAATGGATTAAATATTATCTGCCCTAAGATTACTCTGGATGGCTAATACATGTTACACAAGGTATTAAGGAGAGTTCATTAGCAAAACAATGGGAAGCAACCCCACCCTGAAAAAAAAGAATTGCTGCACAACAAAATATATATAAAAAGGTAAATCATTTATTAGTAGATACACAAATACATAAACACAAAATTGAAGCGATCCAACCTCTGCTACTATATATGATTGAAAATATGTTCAAGAATAAGCAACATTATAATCTTCCCCTGAGTATTGTACTAAGAGTCTGTGTATAAAAATGGGCCAAGTTAATTGAATATGCAAAGTAATGCAAATAAATCTACATATATAAACTGCTAACATGCTACAGGTATATGCTAATATATAAAAACTAGCTAGAATATAGTAAAACCATATGGGCCACCTGAAATACGCCATGCCCCCACTACAGTGCTGAGTCCTATAGAATCCCATAGAAAATGCACAAACTGCCCTTAGTGATGTTAAAAACTTACAGACAGGTTAAAAATACTGGCTGTGTCGGTAAGATGAAACCTTACTTGGCACCCATGTGTTTTGTGGCCACAACCACTACCTCATTGAACACTATAAAGTGGTCCTAGGCCCACTGTAAAGGGAACTCTCCTACATTCTACAAACTAGAGGACTGTGCTTCTGGAGTTGCCGTTCTAGTTTCTTCCCATAACAATGTTTCTCTTCCTCTTTCCTCGCCTGGAAGGTTGTGGCCTTGTAGTCCTATATCTCCATGTTCTAGGCAGTGGTGCAGGATTTCAAGGCATCCTGTATGGATTTATCCACCCACTGTGAACTTCGAGGACATCCTGATGTACAGCACAAGCTGTGTAATCCACCAACTTTCCAAATGAAACTTCGACCTGCGTTTGTGAACACTTTAATGCCCTCTGAGCTGGGATTGGACATATTCCAGTTCAATGCATCAGGTTGCCCTGTTCTGACTGTTCTATCCAGTGTGATATTTATGTAATATATTTATCATAAAGTTGGTGAAATTTTCTCTGGAGACTGACCGGGAGGATTACATTTCAGATTCACGTACACTTTTATCTTTTTCAGCGTTTATGGGTTTTTTTCAGCTCAGTGAATGTGAATCCTGCACTATTTACTTTTTGATAGACTGCTTCTTGGGAAACATATGGTGATGGCAGTAGAAGCCCGGGCCCATGCTGAGCAGAGGCACATGGCGTGCTTTGGTAAAGGATGGGTGCGCACAAGATGCTGTTCGAATCAATGATTAAATTCACACTAAATGTAATTCTAGTTAAAACAGCAGGAGGCTTGCTACTATATGCTACATTTAACACTGTGCTATCATCACAAGGCTCTGTATTACAGCCCACACTTTTCTGAGCTTAAATAAAGGGTAGCGTCATTGTAACAGAGCAATAAATAGAACAAGGAATTGAACTGTTTTTGTTCCTAGTCGGGGATTAGTTGCCACAGTCTGGAGCATGAATGCATGGAGCGGATTGAGGACCTGCAACATCAGGCAGCCACATGTAGAGAAATATCCGGGGGCAGGTGCTATAGAACAATATAAATTAAAAATGCTGGGCAATGGAGAGCATAGAGTGTTCAAGGTGACTTGAGGGAAAATGATGTTTAAGTTGGAGAACAGCTTCCTCGCCTGGAAGGTCGTGGCCTTGTAGTCCTATATCTCCATGTTCTAGGCAGCCGTTTAGGATTTCAAGGCATCCTGTATGGATTTACCCTCCCACGGTGAACTTCGAGGACATCCTGATGTACAGCACAAGGTGACTTGAGGGAAAATGATGTTTGTTTAAGTTGGAGAACAGCTTCCAGTTATACCGTAACTTACTCTAGATCAGTTTCGCAACCTGTTGTGCACACACCCCAGAGGATACACAGGGCAGTGTTCAGGGCACACCAACAGAGGGGGTGCCTGACTGGTCTGGTATATTATTTAAAAATGCAAAACCTTGAGCCTCCTTGCTTTAAAAGTGCTACAAGGCTTACTCATTTTGTTACTGTTTCAAATTGATTCTTCTCTTTGGGATGCTTTGTTTGTACATTTTTCGCTAGGTTGTACCTGGCGTAAAAAGGTTGAGAACCACTGCTCTAAATAGCCCAGTGCCCCTATTCGCCTTTCTTCATTTTTTTTCTGTTTAGTTAATCACTGCCTTCTATATGCCTCACCATTACATGGAGTCTCAAAAACTCCAGGGTGGGTTTTGGTCCACTTTAATCAACATGGAGAAAAGGGGGCTCCCAGCAGGAGTATGAGTTGTGAGTATATTTTTTGTCATTATGACTAAGTATCCAGAGTTTTGTTATGGCTCTAAGGGTTAAAACTCCAGATAACAAGCAAAATGGACATTGCCACGTTGGTCAAGCATCCTCCAGCATTAGTTTTTGGGGCATTCAAGGCAATCATCATTATTAACTTTTAATTGCTGATAGAGAGACACCAAAGCAGGTAAAATAGAGCATTGTTGGAAAAATGATGCCTAAAGTGACCAAACGCTATCTTAGCTGTCTATAAACCATTTCTCCAGTCCAGTGGGAAAGAAAAAGGTGTTATCTGATCATTATAATAGCAAAGGTTCGGAAATCACCTGCCTTGAAAATGTAGGCTCTCACTGCCAGGGTTGCATCCAAGGAGAGGTGGTCCTGGAGTTTGGAACCCCCTTCCTCCCCCCCGACATAGCACAGTGCCCGTTTGATTGCCTTTTGTGGCATAGCAGCATGGCCAATGTTTGCATTAGGGGGTGCTTGGCGGCAATGACTATTTAGGTAAGTGAGAGCAGCAATGATGGGGGGGGGGGGGGGGGAGAGAAAGCACAAGAGTTTCAATGTCATTGCTCAAGAGCTGTAATTTTCATGAGCTCAAGACTCAGGACAAGCAGAAGCCGGGAGTGGGTGCGTTTCATTTCGCAAGAGCCACATTTCGCAAGAGCACCTAGACAGTCATGCAAAATATCTAATGTCCCTCAACAGTCTCATCCTCATATTCACCTCTTTGGCAGCTGGGGAGTCCAGAAGCATTTCCCCATATGTACCTGCCCCCTCCCCCTATATCCATTTTCTGGGTGCTCCACTGCTCACTGGTAAAATCAGCTTGGGTATAGGTAACAAAAACGTAGGATGAAACCCTTTCATGGAGGGGGACCTATTTTATTTTTTAATCTTTACTATTGTTTTCTTTTGGGTCCATCTTAGCTACTCATTTTCTCCATTTGGTCAAGGGTTTTGTGTGCGATAGCCTAGCCATTCTGGAAGGCTAGTGTTATGGTCAGATTTGTTTTGGTATTGCCAATGGCAGCAAAGTGGTCAAGAGGTTATCCTAGGAATATCTTATTTTTTATGGTATTAGTAGTTCTTTCTATATAGTAATTTGAAACATTTTGCAACTGTTTCAGAATAGTTTAATGAGCTGCTAACATGAACTGGTGAAGAACATCTTTACCAGTTCACTAGAGTGTGTAACAGGCCCCAGAGATGCTGTATATAGGTGATGGGGTAGCCACTGTACTGAAAATAAATCATTTAGATAGGTGGCCTGTGTTTTGCCCAGCAGCTGGAACCCCTGTTTCTAGAAAAGAGCAATAAAAAATGCTGATTATTTTGGAGCTGTTGTATTCATCATACTGGATATGTCTTAGGTTCCTGGGTCTGTGCTGCAGGGAAAAACACATTTATTTTTAGGAATAACCCAATGCGACAAAATCGGGAAGAGAATCCTGCATTCCTTCACATCTATGCACTTGTGGTGCATTTTTGGAAGAGCTGCATGCAGCATCTTCAATGCAACCAATAGATACCAATGGGCATCACAGGTAAAGCACACAGAGAAAACGACTCTACACATATTTGCTAACATAAGAAACAAAATACCTTGAGGGCATCCTTTTACACCACAAATAATATATAAATATGCCATTGAAAGCTTTTTATTTGTAGATTGTGCTTTAAGATTTTGTTACTTGTACTTATAATCTAATATAAAATAAAGCAATAACGTGATGTTGTAGATCTTTTTTTTTTTAATATTATGAACAGAAACAGTTTATTAACCCCAACATTATGCTTATGTCTTTTAGGAATCACAGCCCATTAATGAGCTTTGGAGCTAGTTTTGTCAGCTTTCTGGTAAGTACTGAGAATTGGATCTCTCTTATTATATACTGATACTGATTTGGATAATCCAACACTGCACCAGTTTCTCCTCCCAGGCCTGGCTGCTCCCTTGTGATTGGGGAAAGCAACAGCTAAGGAGGGCAGAGGAATGGTCCCGTGGGAGGAGCTGGCTGGCATTGTTGAATTATGTCTCCAGGAGGTAAGCAGGGTAAAGGTTTTTTTACACTGCAAAGGTTTACTAAGATTATTGTAGTGTACATAACATGCATTTTACTATGCTGTGTCGCACATATTCATGAGGACGTCTTTGTAAATCTGACAAAACTGAGACAGTGTAGGTTGCAATTAATGTATATCGTATGTTTCGCCCTAAAAGATTGGCAGAATCCCCCAAATCACCATGATAACAGATAGTGTAGCAAATTCCCTCCATCCCCAAAACAAGCAGCATGCAGAATCCCCCTCCCCATATAACAGGCAGTTTGCAAAATACCCCCATAACAGGCTAGTGTGGCAGATCCCCCTCCCATTCACAAAAACAAGCAGAGGGCAGTTTCCTCCCTCCCCCATGTAACAGGCAGCTTGCAGAATACCCCCATAACAAGATAGAGTTGCAGATCCCCCCTCCCCCCCCCATCGCCAAAAACAACTAATTTGCTGGTAATGACTCACATTTCCCAGGTCCAACTGCACATGCGTGGGTTCTCATCCAATCGGAGCAGTTTGCCTTTCAGCAGAGTGCTTTCTGGCGCATCCCCTGCAGGAGCGTGAAACAAAAGTCACATTTCTGGGTTTTGTCCTGCTTTAAAAATTGTGTATAAGCAAGTCCTCCACTTATATAATACAGTAGGGAAGTTCATTTTTAACGTTTCTGTGATGTTGTGGCAGTTAACAAGTAGTGTTGTTAAGACACCTTTGCAAATCCTGTAGGGTTTCTGGTAAAAGACCAGAAGCTAGTTTTTGTGTTCTACCACAAAGGCCTAGCTTCTAGTAATTAGACCCACATGATTGATGCAGTAGGGGGATGGATATACTGTCCTAGAAATCAGTAAAACAGTGAAGAAAACCGCACAGATATATAAACAATCAGGTATAGAAAAAGAAGGAAGGGAAGGGGGGGGTAAGTACGACTACTCACGCTTCCTCAAGCAGTGCTTTACATTCGTCCGAGAAGACCATCCAGCTGTACCATGTCCTTGTGTATTTCTCGAACCCTTCCTCCTGATTTAACACTAGATCCTCGAAACGCATGGTTTCATTGACCTTCAGACCCAACTGGCCAGTGAGGGGGGGGTCTTTTTCCACATCAGAGGAATGCAGGTTTTTGCAGCATTGAAAAGGTGACACACGAGGGATCTCTTATATTTTTTCAAAGGGCTTTCCCTAAGTGGAGCAGGCATATTCCTGGATCTGCGGGTATTGTTTCCCCTGTAACTGCCCCTATCCCTCTCCTCACAGAGTCCCAATAGTGCCGAAGTTTAGGGCAGGACCAGAATATACCTCCAGCAGTTTTCCGGTTCACCTGGGAACCATTTGTGCAGGGTTGCCGGGAAGAATTTTGTAATTACATTCTTAAGCCTGGGTGCAAATGGAGGTCTTATATGGTGCTGCACACGTTTACGCCGTTGCTCCGGCGTAAATGAAACCCCTAAGCTGTCTTCCCAATGTTTAACAAAATGGAGCTCATCCACTTCCAGGGGGGTAATCAACATTCTGTAAATGGATGAGAGCACATGCCTCTCCACATTGGTATTGGAACAAAGCTCCTCAAACTGGGTCAATGGGCGCATGCCCCGGAGAAACCCTGTAAGGACTGAAGAAAATGTGTTAGCTGTGTGTGTTCCCATTTAGACCATCTCTGAACGGTGCCTTTCTGTGCTAAGTCATCCGTCTTAGCCCAACTTGCATGCGCCCAGAAGTGCCTAGCTCTACATAGTCCTGCCCTGCACCACTCTCTCACCTTGGGGCCGCTGCAACCGGGGGGGAATTGTGGGGTTTCCAACACTGGAAGCATTGGCGAGGGAGACGGGGGGTTTCCCAGGAAGCTAATTACACCTCCGAAAAGCGCGCAAAGTGGCCCCAACCGTGGGGTGTCTTAGCGCCCCTGGAATGTCCTTCCTCCCTAGCCAGGGTAGGTTGGCCAACAGGATCTCCCAGGAGCCCTGCTCCAACCCAACCCACTATTTATGTCTTGAGTGTATGCACCAGTCCACCACTCTAGCCAAATGAGTGGCAGTGTGATACAATACTGGGTCTGGAAATCCCAGCCCTCCCTCCTCCTTGAGTATGGCCAAAATAGCTCTGTTCAATCTGGGTTTTTCCCCCTTCCAGATGAAGTTGGTAAATAGGGCTCTGACCTTTCGGAGGAAGGCCTGCGGGATTGCAACTGGCAGAGATTGGAGTAAGTAAAGAAGGCGGGGGAGAAGGTTCATCTTAACTGCGTTTGTACGCCCAAACCAGGAAATCCTACCCAGGGACCATCTAGCGGTGTCGTCAGAGAATTTTTTCAAAAGGGGAGGGAAGTTCATATTGAAGATCTTAGACAGATCATTCCCAATCCTAGTTCCAAGGTAAGTAACCCCCTCTTTAGCCCACTTAAAGGGGAACGCCTCCCTGATTCTCGCGAAGCACTGTTCGGGGATATTAATTAAGATTTCGGATTTGGAGAAATTCATTTTATATCCTGATAGATCACCGTACCTTTTAAGTTCCCGCATCAAATTGTGCAGCGAGACCTCCGGGGGCGGACAGGCAAAAGATTAAATCGTCCACGTAAGCTGCAACTTTGTAGTGGGTTTTGGGGCCTTCCACACCTTTGATATCAGGGTCCCTACGGATGGAGCACAACAGCGGATCAAGGGTCAGGATAAAAAACAGGGGTGAGAGTAGGCAACCCTGTCTCATCCCGTTATTGATCGTGAAGGGGTCAGAGAATACTCCATTGACTCGCACCAATGCTGAGGGGGCTCTATAAAGACTCGTAATCCAGTTTATCAGGTTTGGACTGAGTCCAATATGGCTAAGAGTGGCGTACATAAATTGCCAACTGACTCTGTCAAAAGCCTTCTCGGCATCGGTAGCGAGCAAGAGGGAGGGTTTGTTAACTGTTTGGGCTAGGTGCACTAGGTTTAACACTTTGATAGTATTGTCCCTAGCTTCCCTATGAGGCATGAACCCCACTTGGTCCAAGGCGATTACATGATGTAGTTGGTGGGCGATTCTTGACGCCAGGATCTTTGCGAATAACTTGAAGTCGGTATTTAAAAGTTAAATGGGCCGGTAACTAGCACACTGTACGGGGTCTTTTCCTTCTTTGGGAAGAACCGTGATGTACGCTCTGAGAGAGTCGGGGGGGGGGGGGGGTTCACCATCCTTGAGCGAGTTAAAGACCTTTAGCAAGTTAGGGGCCAGGAAGGGGAACATTTTCCTATAGTATTTTGAAGGGGAAACCATCCGGTCCCGGAGCCTTCCCACTAGTTGTCCCTGCTACCGCCTTCTGTAGTTCTAACAAGGAGATAGGGTCTTCCAATGTCTCCACCACCTCTACCGGCAACTTTGGAAGCCCAGAGTCCGTTATATACTCTGAGATACGAGAGTCCATCTCTAACTTTCCTGCTCCCTGAATGTTGTAAAGGGATTCATAGAATTTGCGGAAGGTTTCCGCTATTCTCTCTGTTAGGTGCTCGCTACGACCCGCCTGATTTACAATCTTCGGAACATAGGATTTCACCCTTTCCACTCTAAGCGCCCTTGCCAGCAATTTCCCGCAATTGTCCCCGCTTCATGGAACCTTTTCCTACATTTGGCCCACTGTGCCTTCACTCTATCACAGCACAGTGATTTGAGTTTTTCTCTCAGGGATGTTAGGGTCGCCAAGTGGGCCACGGCAAGGGGCATCTTATGTAGCTTTTCTATTTTCGCTATCTCAGCAAGGAGGTCTTTGATTTGTCTTGCTTTTTCCCTCCTGATTCTAGATTCAATGCTGATTAGGGAACCTCTGATTACACACGTGTGCGTTTCCCAAAGGCCCCCGGGGCTAATCTTACATCCTAAAATTACATTCAAAGAATTTTTTGATTTCCTCTTGGAGCTCAGTTACAATCAGTTGGTCATCTAGAGAGAGGAGTTTAGATGCCAAGACCAGCTTCTGGGAATGAGATGGGGGAGGGAAACCGACAGAGAGACAGGGGCGTGATCTGATAATGTAATATTGCCAATGGAGGAGTCCACCACTCGGGAGAGTGAGGCATGGGGCACTAGAAATAGGTCAATTCTCGAATATGACCTATGCAGGGGAGAGAAAAAGGTGGTGCTGGATACGCCAGGGATCTATCAACTGGTATTGGGCTAAAACCTTTTTAAGTCGCCTCAATCTGGCATATGACTCATGTGGGGACCCCTTTGAAGTATCCATTAGTGGGTCCAATGCCAGATTGAAGTCACCACCGATTAAAAGTTCTCCCTCTTTAAACATGCCCAAGAGTTCAAGGACTCCCTCCAAGAAGGCTGACTGACCCACATTCGGCACATATACGTTTGCAAAGCTGAAGAGGTGAGAGGCAATCTTCCCTTTGAGGAAGATCCACCTACCCTCTTGGTCCATCTTGTAGTCAATCAGTTCACATGGGAGGGCAGCATCTATCACAATGCTTACCCCCCTGGATCTTTAGTCTGGAGAGAGGCTGTGATAACCTCTAAGGTAGTACTTACTGCTAAGTGAGGAAGAAGTGGTTTTCCTGAAGGAAGGCAACCTGTGCCCTCAGCCCTTTGAGGTTCCTCAGAATTAGAGATCTTTTTTTCCGGGCTATTTAAGCCCTTCACATTGAGAGAGACCACATTGATCTCGGAAATGGGCTTTCCCTGCATTATTGAGGTTTTCTGAGCTGTGCAGGAGCGAGTGGTCTAGAGGAATCCGCCCTAGGAGGGGGAAATTGGCAGGGGGGAAGGGATATGGGGTATGAGAACAATCAAACAGTGATTTGGGAAAAGATAAAAACCAAGGGTAACTAATTTAACTCTTGTTATTAAGGAAACCACAGGCCCAGTGGGTGAAAGTGGGTGAAAGAACCCCTGTAGGCCCAACCTATTTGAGGTACAGTGTCTGAGCGGCGAAGGAGGGGATCGACAAACGATGGAGTCCTTCACCCGACCCCCACCAAAACACAGACTCCTATCTGCTGCTGCAGGCGAGGACCAGGTCCGGCCCACACCGCGGGTTAAGAATATGCCGCATTAGGCCAGGTCCCGGCCCTCCCCCATCGCGGCCCGTGCAGCCGGCGTCCTGGGGCATGCACTCCCCACATGTGATATAAAACTTAAACTACTGCAAAGACCGTAAGAAATGCGAAACAAGCTAAGCAGAACGTTACAGGTGAAGCTCGACTGCAAACGTAGGCACTATGTAGAATCAGCGGATACTGTCAAGCACATCTTAGGTCGCCGAGCCTCCCCCGCCCCCAGCCGGCGAGATCGGCGGAGAGTGAGAGAGGCGGGGCGGCACGATATCATTATTCTTAGTATACAGTACGTCCTGCTCCAGATAAGATTTTTTACGTCTGGGTATTACTCCGCCAGATGGCGCTGGACTGCAAAAACAGCGAAATTGGCTCCTCCCGGCCCCTCAAATACCCAGGACCTCCCACAAATCCCCATATTTTCTCTGCAGTCTGGACTGCGAAGGACAAGAAGATGGCTCTCTCTTCCCGCGTTCTGCGGCGTTCCGCGGTTGGCGACGACATTACCTCAGGCGCAGCTGCGCCATTATTGCTTGCTTGTCACGTGTGTGGCTTTGCACTCTTCGGGAGGCGGGGCCTGCGGATGGCGCGTTCCGCATCACTGTCTCCGCGGCCTGCCCCTCGAGGTATACCCGGCGCCATTTTCTTGCTTCTTCGTGCTGTGTGGCTGGCGCCTACCTACCGCGGTCCGTGAGTGCCCTCGCAGGCTGTTTGCTTTTACTTTTATATCATGTATGCATGTTGCTTACAGGGTTTTTCGCTTATGTCTTACAGGCGGGTCAAACTCAATTGGTTTCTCCCGGCCCTACCCCCTCTATTTAGTTATTAAACTTTTTGAGGCCTAGTGTGCTAATTACTCCCACTTCCGTAGCGGGTTATTGGGGCATCCCGGGTTGCTTTTATAGCGAGAATCCCTGCCTATTGTGCCGCTATAATCACCATATGGAAGCGTCTCAGGATACTGTACTCGGGGTTCCTTCGGGACAAGACCGGCTGTGTGTGGCGTGTGGGGTGTCCCCTACAAGTGTTGACAATGTGCAGGTTTGTGTACCTTGTGCCCAGCAGGTGCTTGCGCTGCAGCCTGGTTTACCAGCAGCTGGGCCTGCGCCACGTATAGCTTCGCCTACTCCCCCAAGCTTACATTTGACTCCCAGTGAGCTACATACCAGTGGAGAATCTCAGCCTGATGTGTCTACTAGACTGGCTAGTGTTGAAAAGTTGCTTGCTAATACCATGGCGCATAAGACCTCTGCTAAGAGGCGACATTTGACGCCTGATGTCACTCTTTTCCCTATGGAGGTTGAAGAGTTCTTTGATCTGTCTGGTTATACTCCCCTGGAAGAAGGGGAGTTGTTCTCTGACTCAGAATCATCTGATGAGCGGCCCAAGGGTTATGATGATTCTGGCTCTGATCCCTGGGCCCCAGATGATACTGATATACTGATACTGATACTGGCTTTTGGCTCAGATCTTTGAAGTGCTTTCTATCTCTCCCCCGGTCGCGGCTCCTAAGCAGTAGGGGGAATTGTTTCATATTGCTAAGCCACGTTTAGAGTTCCCTGAACAATCTCATTTCAATAATCTTGTGCTCAAGGAATGGGAGCGTCCTAGCAGGCTCCCCGGAGTCCCTAAGAGTTGGGATAAGAGATATCCTTTTCCTGCTGATGTGGTAAAGCATTGGTCATCCCCTCCAGAAGTGGATACCCCAATCCTGGGTTTGTCTAACACCTCTGTCATGCATTCCCCTGACTCTACTACTCTGAGGGATAGTGAGGACCAGCGTATTGATCAGCTGGCGTCCCATGCCTTTGCCTGTGTGGGGACGGCGCTGCGCCCGGTTTGTGCCTCTGCCATTACAGCTGTGGCTATTAGGACCCTGCTTAAAAGTGTCCTGGATGGAGCTCTTGATTATGTGTCTAGTGAAGAGTATAATGCACTCTTGCGCTGTGAGGTGTTTGTTGCTTATGTCCTCTCTGCCTTGGATGATATCATTAGGATGTGTGGCAGAGCCTCTGCCTTGGTGGTGGTTATACGCCGCTCGGTTTGGCTGCGCCAGTGGGCAGCTGACAACGCTGCCAAGAAGGCTCTCAATGGTTTTCCCTTCAAAGGACTACGCCTATTTGGGGACCGCCTGGGCCTGTTTGCTACGGGAGGCAGGTTACCCCAGCGCAGGAGGCAGTCTTGGCCCTCTTGGGGCCCAGGCTCCTTTTCTTCCCCCTACCGTGGATCCAGACCGGGGTGAGGGGTCTCCTTTACTGGGGCCCCAGGAGATTTCTGGGGTAGGAGCAGAGGACGGGGACGCCCTGGCTCATCCTGGGGCTCCAAGCCTAAGTCTTTCCCCAAGCCCCCTCAGGCATGAAGGGGCGCCCTCACCCATCCGGGTGGGAGGACGGCTTCAGCGCTTTGCTCACGTCTGGAGTCTTCATGTCTCAGACCGGTGGATTCAGGAGGTAGTGTCCTCCGGTTACAAGATAGTTTGCTGCCTGGCCGCCCCCAAGATTCATCAGATCCCGGATGTCTCAGGACCCTATGTCAGCTCAGGCTCTGATTCTGGCGGTGCAAAGCATTCTGGAGCTGGGGGTCATCCGTCAGGTCCCCTTACGAGAAAGGGGCAAGGGTTTTTATTCCAACCTTTTCACCGTGCCCAGAAGAGATGGGTCAGTCAGGCCCATCCTGGACTTGAAGATCCTCAACAAATTTGTCAGTTTCAGGCGCTTTCGCATGGAAACTCTCCTTCATATTCCTGTCTTTCCGGGTCATCAAAGATTCCTCAGATTCTTTCTGGAGGATCAGCACTACCAATTTGTGGCCTTGCCCTTTGGTCTCACTTCAGCTCCCAGAGTGTTCACCAAGGTGCTGGCAGGAGTGATGGCTCTGCTCAGGTCTCAGGGCATTCGCGTTCTGCCCTATTTGGACGACATTCTCATCACTTCTCAGTCCCTCCAACAGGCAGAGCTGGATACTCAGCGAGTGGTGTCCACACTGGAGTTATTTGGCTGGGTGATCAACCATCCCAAGTCTTCCCTGTCTCCCTCCTTGGTGACGCCATTCCTGGGAATGAATCTGGATACATTTCAGGCAAGGATTTTTCTTCCTCAGCAGAAGGTGGACAGCCTGCTAGCGCAGGTTCAGTTCCTGCTCTCTTGCCCTCATCCCTCCATCAGGCAGGGAATGCAGCTGGTGGGCCTGATGGTGTCGTGCTTCGAGGCAGTACCTTATGCCCAGTTTCACATGAGGCCTCTGCAACTCCACCTCTTGTCAGTATGGGACAAGGATCCTGCATCCCTGGACCAGGTCCTTGTTCTGTCCCCCCCTGGCTAGGCGGTCCTTCTCGCTGTGGCTGGACTCCAGGAACCTGTTGGCGGCAGATCCTTTCTGGCCCCCTGCTGGGAGACGGTCACCACGGATGCCAGCCTGACAGGTTGGGGGGGGTGTTCTGGAAGTTCCTACAGTTCCAAGGGCGGTGGGGCCCTCAGGAAGCCCACACACCTATCAACATTCTGGAATTGAGGGCGATCAGGTTGGTTCTGGCTCACTTGACCCAACACCTTCGGGGCCGACCTGTTCAGGTCCGCTCGGACAACCAGACGGCGGTTGCCTACATCAATCATCAGGGAGGGACCCGGAGCAAGGGGGCCCTCAAGGAAGTGTCTCTGATCCTGTCCTGGGCGGAGGACAATGTTCCCTGCATCTCAGCTGTGTACATTCCCGGGGTGGAGAATCTGCAGGCAGACTCTCTGAGCAGGGGGACCTCTTGCCTGGGAGAATGGTCCCTCTGCGACAGGATGTTTCACTCTCTGTGTCAACGTTGGGGTCAGCCAGATGTGGATCTGTTTGCGTCCCGTCACAATCACAAGCTCCCAGCCTTTGTCTCCCTGTCCCAGGATCCTCTGGCCTTGGCTGCAGATGCTCTGACAATGTCATGGCAGGACTTTCAGCTTCTGTATGTCTTTCCCCCATTCCCCCTGTTGGGCAGGGTTCTGCGCAAGATAGCTCAGGAAGGGGTGCCAGCAATCCTGGTGTCTCCCAGGTGGCCAAGAAGAGTGTGGTTCACAGACATAGTGCAGCTGGCAGTAGATCAGTACGCTCTGCCCAAGGTTTAAGACCTGCTCACTCAGGGACATTTACACCATCCCAATTTACAAACACTGGCTTTGACGGCCTGGCTGCTGAAACCTCCATCTTGATGGAAAAGGGGCTGTCTGCCTCTGTCGTTAACACCATGATTAGGGCTAGGAAGAAGTCTTCTTCTTCCATCTACTATAGGGTTTGGTGTGCCTACATTGACTGGTGTGAGTCTAGGTCTCTCCCCTGTCGTATGTTCTCTATTCCCAGGATTCTGGAGTTCTCCAACATGGTTTGGATCTGGGGCTTCAACTCAGTACTCTGAAGGGTCATGTCTCTGCCCTGGCTGTTTTCTTCCAGAGATCTTTTGCTCAGCATTCTCTGATCAGGACCTTTTTCCAGGGGGTTACTCATGTGCGTCCTCCACGTAAGCCTATGTTGCCTGTCTGGGATTTGAACTTGGTCCTGTCTACCCTGCAGGGTGCTCCCTTTGAACCTGTGCAGGAGGCTGCTTTGGCTATTCTTACTCTCAAGGTTGTCTTTTTGGTGGCTATCACTTCTGTTAGGCGTGTTTCTGAGTTGGTGGCGCTTTCCATCCAGCCCCCCTGCTTTGAGAGACACCAGGACAAGGTGGTGTTTCGCTTCAAGCCAGATTTTCTGCCTAAGGTGATATCTGCCTTTCATCTGAATCAGGACATTGTTCTACCTTCCTTGTGCCCTAAGCCTAGTAACGCTAAGGAGAGGGTTTTGCATTCCTTGAATGTGGTTAGGAATCTGAAGTACTATCTGGTGGCTACTGCACCTTTCAGGAAAACTGATGCTCTTTTTGTGGTCCCTTCTGGTCCTAGGAAGGGTTTGGCTCCTGCTAAATCTACTATCAGCAAATGGATCCATCAGGCTGTGATTCAGGCCTACACTGCTAATGGGAAGAATCCTCCCTTCCGCCTTACTGCTCATTCTGCTCGTGGTATTGGTGCCTCTTGGGCTTTTCAGCACCAGGCTTCTGTTGAACAAGTTTGCAAGGCCGCTACTTGGTCTTCTGTTCATACTTTTTCCAAGTTCTACAAGGTTAATGTTGGGGTCTCAGCTGATGCTGCTTTTGGCCGCAAGGTTCTGCAGGCGGCGGTGGTCTGACCTGTCTGCTGTTACCTTTGGGAATCCCACCCTACTTTATGGACACTGCTATTGGATGTTCCAGACGTAAAGAATCTTATCTGGAGCAGGACGTACTGTACACTAAGAATAATACAATTCTGTGATTACTCACCTGTAGAATTGTTATAAGTATACAGCACGTCCTGCTCCACCTCACCCTTGGTTCATTATCCTTGGATCCCCTATATGGTGATTATCATTGTTGGATAGTTACTGGTTGGTTGTGTTATCATTCTCCCGGCTTCTTGTTAACTGCTTTTCAATGCTGGGGATTTGTGGGAGGTCCCAGGTATTTGAGGGGCCTGGAGGAGCCAATTTCGCGGTCTCAGCAGTCCAGCACCATCTGGCGGAGTAACACCCAAGTCTAATGAATCTTATCTGGAGCAGGACGTACTGTATACTCATAATAACAATTCTACAGGTGAGTAATCACAGAATTGTATTTTTTTTTATTTCGTGATGAGTTTGTGTGAAATCATCGGAATTAGCTGAAAAAACTGCACATTTCTGAGTTCCTGTGGTTTCCTGCCCTGTAAAAATATGACTTTGCACCTTGCTTTAGAGGCCTACAGTCTTCCCATGACTACCAGAAGGTGTAATGCTTTTGTGGTTGCTTGTGTCTGCAGCTGTACTTTGATATTTTCCACAACTTTCAGGTTTTCTGTGCATATGTGAGGAGCTTTATAGTAAGAGGAAAGCTTTATGTCTCGGAATCTGTATATACATGCCTTTTATACATTGCAGGAGTGATATGCAGAGGAAAGATAACCATAAAAGAAGAGAAACCCAACAACAAACAAGGGATCTACTCTATGTGCAGTGCCTATAAGTGACTGTGGTGTCTGTCAAGTGTTTATAGATGAACTGTTCAGGAGGGGGGAACCACTGGCCTAAAGTCTGTAAGACTCGCCCTGTAGTCTTCCATCCCGGAGTGGCATGCTCAATGTTTGGAACCCCTGGGATCACAGTGAAATGCTCCTTTTGGCGATCCCACGGCTAATCTGACCCTCTTTTAATGGTACAGTTCCACTTTGAGGCATTTTGTCTCACTGTTCCCCCCAAAACGTGGAGGACATCTAAATGTCCCAGTTTGCTGCCATTATGCAGAAGATTTTCCCACCAAATGCAGGATGTCTGGCTTGGGTACCGCTGCATTGACTCTTTGGTTGAATGGCAGTAGTGGAATATATGAATTGGCTGAGCATTTGTTCAATCATCAGCATCCTTGGACTGAAGATCCCTGAAGCATGTAAGTGCACACATGAGTAACATAGAATAAGGTGGATATTTGTTCCTCAAAAGCCTGTAAATAAGCCACACCCCCATCAGGCCCATCACCACAACCGTATTTAAGCTGGCCCAATTCAAAGCCACCAAAATTGGTCAGTTCACCCACAGCACAAGAGTGGGCTGTGGCAGCATCCCTCTGGGCTCTTCTGTCTCAAACATATTCTTCTTGGTAGTCCCTCATGAAGAAAAAGCACACACTATAATTGCACAGTAAAAAGCATGCAGTCAGCAACTGTAATACATATACAGTCCCGATGGATGGGGGACAATGTTTATGATGCCGCTGAGCACCAACACCAATTTCTTTCAAAGGACACTACGTTATTGTGACACACTTGGTGGTTCCCTTTTGGTAAGGTTTTTAATAGGCAGCAGTCGCTAACACAGGCTAAATATTTATGGTATAGTCCGATGAAATAAACTTTCAAAATACAACCTCTTCCCTCCAGAGGGGTACTTCTCAGAACCAGGGCCACTCCTCTGCAATGCCACCAGCAGCCTATGGTTGGATGCCCACTTGGGATGGATAAGGGCTCACTGCATGCCAGCTGCCAGCATCCTCCTCGACCGCATACTTTGGTCACTGCACCAGCCAGCATCACCTCCAGCTTGCCAGGCTAAATTCATACAGGCCTTTTCCCTGATGATATACAGCCTGGGGAGTGTGACTTTTTACCCGGCCCTCCTGTCTGTACTAGCTTTGAGACCAGAAGTATGTCCGATTTTCCCATTGCATGGCACGGCCTGCTTCATGAAGTCATTACATCTGGGTTATTCCGCCACAAGGTGGCGCAGTGTACTGCAGAAGAGTTGTGGCTCCTCCTGGTACCATATATACGGAATTACCATAGACTTATCCAGTGTTCTCTCTGCAGTGATTTCTGCGAAGATAGAAGATGGCTCTTTATATTGCGCAGGTGAGCGGGGCAAACGTGCCTGCATGTCTATTTCCACGCGTTTCTGGACCCTCTGTGCCTCCCAGCCTTGGCTGACGGATCGGGTGAAGGTAGAAGAGCACTAGGGTCAAGTGCTCAAGGAGCGCTGCTCCAAGCCGCAGACCCTGTACTACAAAGGGTAGCCGGCCATAGGCTTTATGGTGAGCCTGTTTGGGATGCGGAGTTCCTGTCCTAGCTTCTGAGGGGGTGTGTGTTTTTGGGGACTGTTTACTTGTCTGGCGTTTTGGGGTCCCCTTCCCCACCACGTCCCAGGCCTGGGCTCTCGCCGCTGCTCGCTCGCCTTTCTCTCTCCCCTCCCCCCCCCGTCGTGTGCTCGGGGGAGGGGGGGCAGGTGGTAGTGGCGAGGGTGTCCTTTTTTGCTGGCTTCAATCTGTTTTTTTACTATGTGTTTTGCTGTTTTTGTACTACGCTCCGCGGCGGGCGGCACTATTTGTGTGAGGCGTTTTTTTCTCCACTTGGAATGGCGAGGTCATGTGAGTGCTGTTTTCGCGCCCATCGGGGGGGGGGGGGGGGGCGGGTCTGGTGGATGACGCGTATTGCGTCGTCCTCCTGCGGCCCGCCCCTCAAGGTTTCTCTGCCGGCGCCATTTTGCTTCTGCTGCGCGTCTGGGGCCCTTCTCATCCCGAAGCTGCGGCGGTTATCCCCGTCTATTGTCGCTTCCTCCTGTGGTCTGGCGGCTGGTGCTCTTACCCTACTTGGTCCCTGAGTCCCCTTCGGGGGTTTTTGGTTTCATTGGCGCATGTGCTGCGGGATACTTATGTGCCTTTACTTATGTCTTTCAGGCGGGGCAACTGTGGTTTGTGGTTTCTCTCGGTACTACCCCTTACCATCCCTCATCTTCCCTTACTGGCTTCTGGGGGGCATCCCAGGTGGCTCTTGTTTGCCTTTACCCTGTGCTGGCCTATTGCGCCTTTCTTAATCACCATATGGAGTCTTCTGGGGATAGCGTGCTTGGGGGTCCTTCGGGGCAATCCCGGCTGTGTTCCATGTGTGGGGTAGCCCCTGTGAGTAACAGTGTCACAGTGTGCGCGCCGTGCACCCAAGGTATCCTTGCGCTCCAGGCTGGGCTGCTCGCTTCACTCCCCAGCTCTGCGCCCCCTTCGGCATCGCCTATCCCCCGCGCCTGCCTTTAGCCCCCAGTGAGGGGGATACTAGCGGGGGTCACAGTCTGATCTGGCACTGCGTGTGGCCAGTATTCCACGTAAAGCCTCTGGCAAGAAGTGGCACCTAGCTCCCGTGACATCCCTCTTTCCTGAGGAGGATGAGGGACCTGATACTTTTGTTGGCCTTTACCCCCTAGAGGAGGGGGAACTCTTGCAGGACTCTGACTCCTCTGGGGACCAGCAGGAGGGTTACGGCAGTGACCCTGGGTCTGTGTCTGGGGAAGACTCATGGTTCCCTAAGGACACTGATAGCCTGTTAGCTCACATTTTTGCTATCTTGCACATTGTCTCCCCTGAGGTGGCTAAGAGGAAGCAGGGTGAGCTCTTTCGTCCTGATAAACTGCGCCTGGAGTTCCCTGAGCAGAGCTATTTCACTAATATGGTGCTCAAGGAGTGGGAACATCCTAGTAGATTGCCCGTGGTGCCCAAAGGGTGGGATAGGAGGTATCCCTTTCCTGCCGACCTGGTCAGGCGATGGTTGTGTCCCCCTGAGGTGGACGCTCCCATGCTAGGGCTGTCCAACACTTCGGTCATGCCTTCCCCTGACACTACTACTCTGCGGGACAGTGAGGAGCGGCTTATGGATCAGCTGACCTGCCATGCTTTTACGTGTGTGGGGGCTGGGCTGCATCCGGCGTGCGCCGCTGCCATAACAGCTATTGCCCTTAGAAGCAGCTCAAGCGTCTCACTGATGGCGCTATGGCTGGTAGTAGGAGGGAGGATTATAGGGCCCTCTTGCTTTGCTCTGATTTTGTTGCCTTTGTCCTTACTGCCATGGATGATGCGGTAGGGATGTGTGGTAGGGCCTCTGCCCTTTTGGTGGCTATGCGCCGCTCTGTTTGGCTGCGTCAGTGGGCGGCTGATGCTGCCGCTAAGAAGGCTCTCACTGGGCTCCCCTTTATGGGGCTGCAGATTTTTGGTGAGCGTCTGGATGTTTTAGCCAAGGATGGTAGGCTGCCTCAACGTAGGAGGCAGCCTCTGCATTTTCGGGGGCCCTCCTCTTCCCTCCCCTCCTTTCGTGCTCCCAGAGGAGGTCGTGGCTCCCTCTTCTCGGGTACCCGCAGGGATTCTTGGGGCTGTGGCAGATCATGTGGTCGTCCCGGTCTCTTGTGGGGCCCCAAGTCCAAACCTTCCCCCAAGCCTCCTCAGGCATGAGGGGGGGCACCCTCACCCATCCGGGCGGGGGGGGGGCGGCTTTGACTCTTTGCTCACGTCTAGAGGCTACGCATCTCAGACCGGTGGATTCAGGAGGTGGTGTCCTCCGGTTACAAGATAGAGTTTGCAGCCTGGCCGCCCCCAAGATTCATTAGATCCCGAATGTCTCAAGACCCTCTGTCAGCTCAGGGTTCGTGCCTTGCGGTTCAACACCTGTTGGAATCAGGAGTAATTTGCCTGGTGCCTTCCCAGGAACAGGGTCGAGGGTTCTACTCCAATCTGGTCACTGTCCCCAAAAAAGGTCCCTGAGGCCCATCCTGGACTTGAAGGGTCTCAACAAATTTGTCAGGTTCAAGCATTTTCGTATGGAGACTCTAAGCTCGGTGATCAGTACCCTGCACCTGGGCGACTTCATGGCCTCCGTGGACATCAAGGATGCCTACCTTCATGTGCCAATCTTTCCAGGTCATCAGAGATTTCTCAGGTTCGCTCTAGAGGATCAGCATTACCAGTTTGTGGCCTTACTGTTCGGTATCACCTCAGGCCCTTGGGTGTTCACCAAGGTGCTGGTGGGTGTGATGGCTCTGCTGCGGCATCAGGGCATTCGCATCCTCCCTTACCTGGATGACCTTCTGATTGCAGCTCCGTCTCTTCATCAGGACGAGAAGGATACTCTGGTGGTGACTTCAACTCTCGAGTCCTTCGGCTGGGTGATCAACTATCCCAAGTCTTCACTGTCTCCGTCTTTGGTGAGCTCTTTTCTGGGCATGACTCTGGATGCCTCTCAGGTCAAGGTATTCCTCAGCAGATGGAGGGCCTTCAGAAGCAGGCACGGGCTCTGCTCTTGTGTCTCCATCCCTCCATCCGGCAAGGGATGCAGTTAGTGGGCCTGATGGTGTCCTGTTTCGAGGCGGTCCCCTTTGCTCAGTTTCACATGAGACCTCTTCAGTTTCACCTCTTGTCAGTTCGGGATCGGGACCCTGTGTCCCTGGATCAGGAGTTTGCTCTGTCCCCCCTGACCAGACAGTCCCTCTCGTGGTGGCTGGACTCAGGGAACCTTCTAGTGGGCGGGACTTTTCTGCCCCCGTGCTTGGAGACTGTCACCACAGATGCCAGTCTGACCGGTTGGGGGGGCTTTTGGAAGTCTCTGAAGTTCCAGGGTCGGTGGGGCTCCCAGGAGGCCCATGCTCCCATCAATGTCCTGAAACTGAGGGCGATCAGGTTGGTTCTGTCTCAGCTGACCACACACCTTCGGGGTCGGGCTGTTCAGATCCGCTTGGACAACCAGATGGCGGTTGCCTACATAAATCATCAGGGGGGGACTTGGAGCAAGCGAGTCCTCAAGGAAGTGTCTGTGATACTGTCTTGGGCGGAAGAGAATGTCCCCTGCATCTCGGCGGTTTACATTCCGGGGGTGGAGAACCAGGCGGCAGATTCCCTGAGTAGGGGGACGTCTCGGCTGGGGGAATGGTCCCTCAGCAACAAGATTTTTCACTCCTTGTGTCGCCGCTGGGGTCAGCCGGATGTGGACATGTTTGCGTCCCCCCACAATCATTAGCTTCGCAGGTTTGTCTCCCTGTCACAGGACCCTCTGGCCTTTGCCACGGATGCGCTAACAATGCCTTGGACGGAGTTTCGGCTCCTCTAGGTGTTTCCTCCATTCCCTCGGCTGGGCAAGGTGCTGCGCAAGATAGCCCAGAAAGGGGTACCAGCCATTCTGGTGGCCCCCTGTTGGCCAAGGAGGGAGTGGTTTGCAGACGTCGTGCAGTTGGCAGTAGATCAGTATGCCCTGCCCAAGGATCCAGATCTGCTCAGTCAGGGACAACTGTGCCATCCCAATTTACAAATGCTGGCTTTAACGGCTTGGCTGCTGAAACCTCCATCCTGATGGATAAGGGTTTAGCGGCTTCTGTTGTTGATACCATGATTAGGGCTAGGAAGAAATCCTCGTCCTTTATCTAGTACAGGATCTGGCATGCTTACATTGCCTGGTGTGAGTCCAAGTCTCTTCCTTGTCGTGTGTTTTTTCTATCCCCAGGATTCTGGAATTTTTGCAACATGGTTTGGATTTGGGCCTTCAGCTTAGTACCCTCAAGGGACAGGTGTCAGCTCTGGCAATTTTTTTCCAAAGATCCTTTGCCAATCACCGGTTGGTTAAGACTTTTTTCCAGGGAGTTACTCACGTGCGCCCTCCACGTAAGCCTATGCTCCCAGTTTGGGACCTGAATCTGGTGTTGTCTGCTCTGCAGGGGCCTCCCTTTAAACCTATACGTGGGGCTGCTTTGCCCATTCTGACTCTTAAGGTGGCCTTTTTTGGTAGCCATTACTTCTGTCAGGTGAGTTTCTGAGCTGGCAGAGCTTTCCATCAAACCTCCTTATATTGAAAGGCATCAGGATAAGGTGGTGTTTCGGCTTAAGCCGGATTTCTTGCCTAAGGTTGTGTCTGTTTTTCATCTCAATCAGGACATTGTTTTGCCTTCTTTGTGTCTTAACCCTGCTAATTCCAAGGAGCGGACCCTTCATTCTTTGGATTTTGTCAGGGCTCTGAAGTTTTATTTGGTTGCTACAGAGTCTTTCAGGAAATCTGACGCTTTTTTTTTCTTCCTGCTGGACCTAGGAAGGGTTTACCTCCGGCTAAATCCACTATCAGCAAGTGGATCCGTCAGGCGGTGGAGCAGGCCTACTCTGACAGGGGGAAGTTTCCTCCTTTTAGGGTTACTGCTCATTCCACTCGTGCTATTGGTGCGTCTTGGGCCTTTCAGCACCAAGCTTCTGTTGAACAAGTTTGTAAGGCCGCAACTTGGTCTTCTGTTCATACTTTTTCCAAGTTTTACAAGGTTGATGTTAAGGCCTCAGCTGATGCTGCTTTTGGCCGCAATGTACTTCAGGCAGTGGTGGTTTAAACTGCCTGCTGTTATTTTTTGGGGATCCCACCCTACTTTATGGACACTGCTTTTGGAAGTCCCAGATGTAATGACTTCATGAAGCAGGCTGTGCCATACAATGGGAAAAAGACAATTCTGTGAGTACTCACCTGTAGAATTGCTTTTACCATGCATGGCATGGCCTGCTTCTCCCCACCCTTGTTATCGTTGTTCTTGGTTGCCTCTTTATGGTGACTGTTCCAAGTTAGTTGGGGTTCTGTTACCTGTTTTACTTTTATTATCTCCCGGTTTCTTGAAGTAACTGCTTGTCAACACTGGATACGTCTATGGTAATCCTGTTTTTATATGGTACCGGGAGGAGCCACAACTCTTCTGCAGTACACTGCGCCACCTTGTGGCGGAATAACCCAGATGTAATGACTTCATGAAGCAGGCCGTGCCATGCATGGTAAAAGCAATTCTACAGGTGAGTACTCACAGAATTGTCTTTTTGCCCCCCACCAGGCCCTGAAATTCTGCTGCATTCTGAGACATTCTGCTGATCCAGGGCCTGATTTTCTGCCCCACTGCCGTTTAGCCACTGCTAAATGGCAAAGCCGCTTTTGCCTCCTCAGCTAGGTCAGATGCTCTTCAGTTCTTGCAGCTTTTCCGGTGGCTCCCTGTGCAGATGCGAGATCAGGGGATGCGCACATTGCATCATGGGATTCAAGGTGGCACCTACGGAGGTCACCTGGAATCCATGGGGCGCAGAAGATGGATGCCCTAGCAAGGTAAGTAGAAAATGCCCAATATTAGGTTATGTAGCAATGTTCTGGGGAGCACCCATGGATGGGGTTTGACATGTTAATCAAACTTTATTCCCCTTTAAAGGTGCTACATTTATAACTGACCCCCTTCCCCGCCTTGAGGGGTACTTGGTTAGAACTTCTTGTCACTAGAGAGTATTTGGTGTAAAGCAATTAGATCCCTCGTGTCTTCTCCAGCACCGTTATTTCTGCTAAAATTGAGGTGAAATGGACTTACTAGTAAATCAAATCCACAATTTAGCAAGACCACAACATAGCAAGTCCACAATACAGCAAGTACCCTCTTCGAAGTCATGCTGCAAAAGTCTCTCTTTCACAGACTTGTATCTGGGCCTGCAGGCTTTTATAGCCCAGTGATGGGTTAATCTCATTCACCTGTGTGAGTAAAGCCGGGCATGTAAACTCTGACCCAGAAGGCGATGAACGGCAGGTCCCACTACCAAACCTACCTGCATAAAAATCCAATTCCGATTTGGGATGCCCCACTGTCAGAAAAAACTCTTACACCTCTCCTGTCCTTCGGCGCATGAGCAGGCTTTCATCCAATCAGAGGCATTTGTTGTGCATATATAATGTTCGGCAAACGAGCAGCAACATTCCCAGTGGCGGGTGCAATCCAGCTTCCAGCCTATGGCTGGGGGCAGGAGCGCAGAACAGGCCAAAGCTGCAGAGGATGCACCCGCACAATATTTACATTGGTGACGGAGCCAGGAAGAAGGTGAGTTTTGCGGCGCCCTGGGAGGTTTCGCACAACAGGGCATCCTGACTTGGTATGCCACAGGGGGAAGGCCAATGGCCAGCCCCATTGGGTTTTGTTCCGCTTTAATAAATTGCTTCAGTGCTCTAATAGCATAAAAACAAATGGCCCTTGGATCTCAATCTCGGAGAGATAAACACTCCTTACACTGTTTTTCCAGCTGCATGCCAACTGTATATGTATTTAACCTACAGTTTTTTATTTTGTATGTGGAAAACTTAAAACTACTCTTCAGACTGGGCATATTCTAGAGCATATTTCTGCTAATCAAAGTAAAATAGGAACATGTTAAATGCACTGGTATCTAAAGTTCTGTAAGACATTGCAGTTGGGGTGTATGTTTGGCATATGTCCTCCAGTGATAAGCATGGTCATGATGTAGGGAAATGCTTCCTCTAGGTAAGCGCACACCTCAGCAGTGACCTGCTTGCTCGGCTCGTTTCCAGCTCTAAAGATAGACACAGGGTTTTGTGCCTTATCACACAAACACACACTGTGGTAAAATCTGGTTTACACCCAAGCTTGGGCTGCAAATGCCATATGTTATGACAGGTTTGTGTTTTATTCTTGTAACTTTGTGTATTTGCTTGCTGTAACTAGCAAACCACTACATATACTGTACCAGTGTTATACCACCCCCCGAGTACCTTGTGAAATGCGACCAACTCAGGAGTGGCTTGGTTTATAAATGATGTAGCCTTGCCCACCTGGCAAATTTGAGATCAACGATTGGGTAACAATGGCCTCTGGCCTCATCCCCAGCCTATCGGAGTGGCTGGGCCTGGAAGTACGTCTCAGCCCAGACATGCTGAGGATGTGTCAGCAGGCTGCCAGTGCGCTTTGGGAGCCCTAGAAAATAAAGATTATGTACCAGGACCAATATATGATGTAATGGGCACCTTTTGCTATGCTCCCTTGAGAAAGGGGCTGTGTGGCTGCTGGATCATTGTGGGGTATCCCCACCTTGTACCCTGTCCTTTAGTTGTACCAGGTTAGTTGTTTTATTTTTATTACACATAAGAAATGTTTCACTATTGACATGGGTCTTATTTATTATGTATGTTTTTGTGCCAATATAGGCCACATCTATTTTAGTTGGATATTCTTTATCTGTATCAAATGCACTTTAGTATATTTATTACAGTGTAGGTATTTTTGTAATAATGGCAAATTGTAAGCGATTATTTCTATAATTACTGATGGATATATGTTTGTATAACCATATATTGGCCCTGGTCCATATTGCATAATCTTTGTTTGGTTTTCATTAGTTTTTTGGGGGGGTTATTTTCGAACATTAATACAATTTGTAATTATACTGTACCTGAGTTATTGTGGTTGCTTTCTATTTAATTATGATCCGGGGGTTTTACACTGCCCAAATCGGGATGTTGCAGGAGTAAGAAAGAGCACAGCTTCTGGGCTGGGGGGTCGTACAAGTTTTTTGAGGCATACCAAATCAGGATGCCCTAGGGACAAGGACCCATCACCAGGATCGTAAAAATCCTGATAGTGTACTAGAATGCTTTACTTACACCTGGGAAACACTTCTTTAACCATTGTGCATGTTAACAGTGCACTCTTAATACTACAGTGTTTTATTTTTTGCGGCTGTTTTTTGGGGAATGGCAGATCTAAATAACATCTCAATTTGTATTTTTTTTTTGTTTTAAGAATGCCATGATGACTTTTGAGGAGGAGAAAATGCAAGTGGCATGTGAGGACTTGAAAATGACTGAAAAATTGTGTGAGAGTGATGAAGGTGTGATAGAAACCATAAAAAACAAGATCAAGAAAAATGTAAGTATGATTTACCCCACACCCTACACACCCCCATCCTGGCCCAAAACAAACCTCCTCAACAAGCCAGCCTACAGCTCCCAATTACCACAATATGGAGACCAAAAAAAATAAATGGTTAAAGGGGAGGTACACCAAAATATCAAAAATACATTTTACATCATTTACATCAATACATCCATTAAATCACATATGTATCACAAAACAAATTAAATACAAATATACAAAATTACATCACAATAAACCTCAAGACAAAGGTGAGGATGGGGGGACCAGAAAGTATGGAAAATTAAATATAAAGTGAACAACCAATAAATATCTGCCAATGATCCAGATCAGTGCTGAAGGATGAAGTGGGCAGTGTAACCCAAGGAACATGTGGCTGGTTGGTGAGATGGAGGTGCCTGCTTCATGATTATGTTATTTGGATGCTTTAAATTTTTGATTAATGGAGCACTATCGCGAAAAAATGGCCCAATGATAAAAATCCATATAAATATGTTGGATGGAGGGAGGAAGGGTCACTTTTACATCCGGTATCGAGAAATATCCAGCCAGGCTTGTCTTTTTTTATTTTAATGGAAGGAAGAGAACATCTTGGGTGACAGACTCTGTCACCCCTCATAGACTAAACCTGTAACCCCAGGATTTTATTCCTACCAGGGAAAGAAAACCACAAGCTTGGCGGGAGTTTTATTCAGTTCAGGTGTATAAGTGACCCCTCCCCTTATTAGCTAAAGTGTTTATGTGGATTTTTAATATTACAAATTTCGCGATAGAGCTCCTTTAATTAACATAATTTTTCCTTTTGTTTATCCAGTCTTATTGTTCACATTGGATATGAATTTACTTTTTCTCTGTAGCACTGGTATGGTTTTGTCTATGGTCATATTGTGAATGTGGATTGATTTAGGAATATTGATAACGTTTTGCACAGGGTTTAGCAATGATCTGGATCATAGGCAGATATTTATTGGTAGTTAAATTTATATTTAATTTTTATACTTTCTGGTCCCCCATCTTCACCTTTGTCTTGATGTTTAGGTTGATGTCATTTTGTGTATTTTAATGGTATTTAATTTGTTTTGTGATACATATGTGATTTAAATAAAGATATGTTTTTGATATTTTGGTGTGCCTCCCCTACCAATCTTGCACAAACTCTGCAGCTAATATTTCCTTGGTACAAAGCTTTCTTTCCCATCAGGCACTTTAGACAGATGTAATCGGCTATATAATGAAAATAACTTCTAATACAATAAACTACAAAATAATTAGAACCACCTAAAGCGGAAGTCCAAGCTTTTTGTAGCCCCCTCCCTCTCCATGTGTTGAGCTTTATGCAGGTGTTACAATACCAAAAAAAAACACATGTGATCACTGTGATTTTCCCCTGATGCCATCGGTCGGGGGGTGGTGCTCTGCATGACAGCACTGGACTTGAGTGACAGGTCAGTCACCCATTCCTTATAGCACAGTGACCGCAATGCTCCATGATTTGGCGCCATCCAACTGACCTGTGACCCAAGATCTCCACTTCAGCTTCTGTGCAGGGTACCTGCCCCCCAGTGAGGTGTTTTTTATGTTACTACCCTAATTGCGCCTAGCGCATTGGGAGGGTGGGGTGTTACAGAATGCTGGGACTTTTTTAAAGGTTAAAACAAAGTTCTCTTAGCAGCATCTATTCAACGGTTGTTCCTTAAACATACTCTGTGTATTTGCAGGGAGTTGGAGAATCTTATAAGCAGGTTTATGACATTTTGAAATACCTTTAGAGCTGGGAGAACTTTAGAATTTTAACAACTTAAAATGTACCTCCAGCCTATTAATCCTCATAACTGTAGTATCCCCTGTCCCTTTCCCTAATGGGCAGACCAATTTGGGATGCCAGACTGCTAAATGCCCCCCAGTACAGCGACACTTAGCTATTCCACTCCCTCTAATGAGGGCTGGGGAGGGGGGCACAGGAGATTGCTACACACAGATGCAATAGTTACTCCACTACTCCAGTAAGAGGACCTTTAAGGGGCCTATGTAGACAGGCTACAGACCTTAAAATGGAGAGATGTGGGAAGGAAAAAGGTACAACCTGGTCATCATGGGATGAAAAGCACCTGAAACCAGTTTGTGTTTTCTCCTTAACAGGTTGACATTCGGAAGTCTGCCCAGTCTATGATTGACCGCCTGCAAAGACAGATAATAGTCGCAGACTGCCAGGTTTACTTAGCGGTGCTTTCTTTCGTAAAGCAGGAGCTGTCAGGTGAGTGTTAAGAGGAAGTGGAGTTCTTTAGGATTTCTGTTTCACACAAGAGTAACTATGCTTAATTATTAACATTAAAAATGATTAACCATCAAAACAGACATCCAAATGAAGCATAAACGTCATGAAATTGATTGCCTTACCTCTGGGTCCCTGTAAAATCTCCTGTGCAGCTGATTTTGATAAAATGACTTTCCCAACCCCAAAAGCGATGAATGATACCAATATAACCCATGGCAACATTTACTTGTCTTCACTGGGCAAATATGAACCTGTGAATTGACAAGTGGACATATTTAAACTTTCTGTGTATTGTTACATTTTTTTAAGGTTCCATCCACCCAACCTTTTTGTACTGAATACATGTTTCATTTGTAATGAACATTCGTCCCCTTCATACCCATAATACTCCACTGTGATACAAGCAGAAAGAAAACACTGCCCAATAAAGTAAATGCGTCTTTTTGAAACTCTGCACTGTGCTGTGTGGGGGCAACACAAACTTACCACCACCTACCATTTCAACCGTTTACAATCATAAGTATAGACGTAAATAACGAATTACTGTATTTTTCGTGCTATAAGACGGTTCATCTTATAGTTCTAGTCTTATGGTTCAGAGGAGGAAAATATTTTGAATCAAAATAAAAATGAATGACCCCTTGAAGATGAATTGCAACCCAGCATAACAATTGCAACAATTGCACCCCTGACCCCCGTATAGAGCTTACAGACCCTTCATCATAAATTACTCCCAAACCAGAACAAAACCTGGGATATTAAATCAAACTTAGCAACACAAACTTACCACCACCTACCATTTCAACCGTTTACAATCATAAGTATAGACGTAAATAACGAATTACTGTATTTTTCGTGCTATAAGACGGTTCATCTTATAGTTCTAGTCTTATGGTTCAGAGGAGGAAAATATTTTGAATCAAAATAAAAATGAATGACCCCTTGAAGATGAATTGCAACCCAGCATAACAATTGCAACAATTGCACCCCTGACCCCCGTATAGAGCTTACAGACCCTTCATCATAAATTACTCCCAAACCAGAACAAAACCTGGGATATTCTAAGTATACAGCACGTCCTGTTCCAGAATATTCCTTACACATGGGTAATACATCCACAAGATGGCGCTGGACTGCAGAAAACAGCTTGTGGCTCCTCCCGGCTAGTCAGGGACCTCCCACAAATTCCACAGTTCATTTCTGCAGTCTGCGCTGAGAAGATAGAAGATAGCTCTCTTGTGGCGCAGGTGAGCGGGGCTTATTGCCTGTGGCTCTGCAGGACTATTCCCACCCGTTCCGTTCTATATACTGCCTCCCAGCCTCGGCTGACAAGGTTCGGGTGAAGGTAGGTTAGTAGGCACCAGTAAAAAAGGTGCTGAGGAGCTATGCTCCTACTGCAGTCCCTGCTCCGACAGGGTAGGCGGTTTAGGCTGATGGTGAGCCTTTGGGGATGCCCCCACTGCTTCTCGAGTTGGCCAGGCTCTACCTGGGCTTTAATCCTTCCCATAGGTTCCCCTCCTCCCTCTTCTCCCTTTGTCCCCTGGGCGCCCATGGCTCCCCGGGAATCCTGTCTTTACTCCTCTCGTTCTCCCTCTGGGTGATCTCGGGGGGGGGGGGGGTGTCCAGTTGTTTTATGCTGTGTCTTTAGCCTTGGTGTTTTCACTTCAGAGCTGCCGGGCCGCTATTGGCCGGCAGGGTCACGTGCTCTTCGGGGGGGGGGGGGGGGGGGAGGACTCCGGGGATGATGATTTTGACGTCACATCTCCACAGAGCTCGCCCCTAGAGGTCTGCAGACGTCATTTTCTTTGCCATTGCTGTGTGTGCTGCTTGGCTCCCAAAGCGGTCAGTGAGTAACCCCGGTGAGGTAAAAATTTTCTGGATTTCTTGCTGTATTCTCATGGGAATGTTATGTCTTTCAGGCGGGTTAAAACGTCAGTACTATGGTTTCTCCCAGCTATCTCCCCTCATTATCTCCCACTTCCCTACCGGGTTATTGGGGCATCCCGGGTAGCTCCTTAGCGTTAACCCTTACTGGCCTACTGTGCCATTCAAATCACCATATGGAGGCGTCTGGGGATAATGGGCCTGGGGTTCCTTCGGGACAAGCCCGGCTATGTGTTGCGTGTGGGGTATCCCCAATCGGTGATGATATCAGGGTATGCGTATCCTGCGCCCAGCAGGTACTTGCACTGCAGCTCTGCTCTGTCTGAGCAAAGCACAATCATAACCATAATCCGCCCCCCTGTAATTTATCGCACTCTCCTCTCCTCAGTAAGTGTGATGCTTCTGAGGCAAGATGGCGGCGCCCGTATCCTAAAGTCCTGAACAGAGTTGCAGCCCAGTGGGGGAAAGAAAAATAAGTAAGTGACTAAAAACATAAAATATATTAATTTTAGATGCTGTGGAATAGTTTAAGGGTTTGGGCTTTTCAATAAATCATGGTGAAGGTCCGGTTTGAGAGGTTGATTTTTAGCAGACATATCCATGAAAGGTAATGCAACTGCACATTGTGTGACTTACGAAAACCCTCTGTAGCCTAAATAAAAATAGCATGTACTGTATGTATAACAATAGATTGAAAGCTGTGATATCCAAGTTTTCTGAACACATGATGAAAGTCCTGTTGTAATATGTGAATTTCTCATTATTTTTAATTTTTAAAAAGCTGAGCGAAGCATCCTTTGTGCATCGCCGCCTTTTTTTTATGAACAGAATGCGCTCGCCATTCATATGCACAAATGTAATGCTGCGGTTGTAACGTCCTTTACAAAAGACAATGCCCCAGGCTTAATGAATTAATTATCAGCAATGCACTTTAGAGCATTATAATGCTGCATGCACAAGCTATTTGCATAGCAATTTAATATAAATATTCATCAGAAAATCAAAGGCCTGCTCCAAGTTTTCATTCTACACACCATGCAATGTAAAGCATTAATCATCTTGGCCAGACATACTGCTGTCTGTAATTGCTTGTGTGCTGGGAGTTGTCTCCCTCATCGATAGCAGGTAACTGTTTTGCCTTGTCAAAGAAATCATAAAGGAATAGAGGTCTCTGGCATATCATGGCCCAAATCGTATGCCTCCTACCTACAGGAGACCCCTGCAGTGACATTCCCTCTTTACATATACTTGGGCCTAGCTGGATGACTACCTCAACACAAGGTAACCTGTCCTTCAAAGATCTACAGAGATAGGAATGGAGCAACTGAATAGTGCACTGGACATGCCATGTACAGTTAAGGGGCTATCTGGAGGGAGTAGGCCATTGTGGACAGCAAAAATATTGGGGTTGATTTAGAGCCATGTGAGAATTTTCACTCCTATTTTAGGAGAGAGAACTGCCATTGACGTTCATTGTCTACCAGGTGTAAATTTTCAGCTGGCTCTGAATCAGTCTCAAGATAGACAAAAAAAGTCAGTGACAGTTTTCTCTCCTAAAAAGGAGTGATAATTCTCACCTGGCTCTGAACTAACCCCATTTTGTCAGTTGGTATGCTCAGCCACATAGAGGCCACATCTAGGGGGCCTCTCCATTCCCCCTCACATGCACACTGCCCTTTCCAAATACCAACCCTTAACCCCCCCCATATGTCCCCAACCCCCTCTTCTTCGTTGTGAATTTTCTCTCTTGGGTGTTTACCACCTCCGAAGCCTTAATGCTTAGCTGAGTGGTTTTCTCTCTTGGGTGTTTACCATCTCCGAAGCCTTAATTCTTAGCTGAGTGTTCGGGGGGAATGACTCCCCCTTTCCTCTCCAAAGCACCCCTTTTATGTAAATGCCCATTTAGATGCCCAGAGGAAGTGAGTTTTGCTGACTTTAACTTCGACACCCCCGGATCCCAACCCTTTAGCTTTAGCCTACTCCTGGTTCTTACCTCTTATTTTTTCAATTTCCTAAATTAGGACCCCCACTAAGTGGCATCTGGAATGTATGATACCCTCCTCCTAGTAATCCCCCCCCCCCCCCAACTCAAACCTTGGTCTTTGCACTCTTGCTAGTTACGTTCTCTTTATTTGCTTGGATCACAACCCCTTCCATGTGGTGCCTCAGATTGGAATGGGTGCCTTGGAAGGAGGATCCTAATTCCTATATAGCCCCAAAACCAAAACAATTGAGCCTAGACATGGGGCACACACACCTCAATAAAATTGCCCATTTTTATTCCAACATGCATCAAGTTTAAAAACATGAAACCCCAACATCACAGGACAATGAAAATCAAAGCAACTCATCAGGACCAGATGCTAATACATCAAAAAATAAGAAATAAAAAATATGCACCGATTAATGATATCTCATATAACCCTATATACAAAGTGACTAGTTCAATAAATTACACATATATATGTGCAACACAGTTAACTCCTAATCAATGGATATATTGATTAATATAAGCATGGATATTCTTAATATAAGCAATTAATAAGAATAAATATATATGTATGTATGTATGTACAACTTAAAAATACTGTGTAACCCCCCAAAAACCCTACATTAAATCATATGGCTTTATTATATCATCCACTATGGAGATACCAGCTGATCACCATGAAAACTTATATCCAACAAAATCACACCAATGAACCATTGAGGTGTGTTTCTTCCCTGTCTAGGCTCAATTGTTTTGGTGCTATATATGAGTTGTGAGTCTAGGGGAGCACCCCCTCTTTATCTACATATTGCTTGGTAAATATTGTGGTGCCCTGCGTAGTCTTTTGGTATTTGCCCATTAAATTTGGTAAGGCTGCTAATTCTGGGAGAACTCTTCCTAATATAATTTCCAGTAGGTATATGATGTATGTACCCGGCAAATTAAAACTGAATATGAAGTGGAGCCTCACTTTAGCATTATGTTGTGTATGCTAAATGAGAACTGGACAGGTTTCTAAATGAGGCACCCCAAACCCTTGGCAGGTAGGTGGCTTTATAAAATACATACAGGAATCTTTCCACTATAGTAGCGCGGAGTGTTGTAGGAAGCCAGCTGTAAGTTTGCTCTTCTGTCTCTAGTAAGTTAAGCTGTGGTCTGACCGAAACCACTTTTTGAGAGAAAACTATGGTATTAAAGGTTATAAAAAAACTAGAAACCTTAGATTTTCATTTATAAAACGCTTGCATATTAATGTTAGGTCTATCTTTGCTTATCTCTCTTTTTCATTTTTTTGTCAGCCTACATTAAAGGTGGTTGGATTTTGAGAAAAGCCTGGAAAATCTACAACAAAAGCTATGCGGACATTAACTCCCTTCAGGAAATGTACCAGAAGAAGCTGGCTCAGGAATCCTCACCCTCTGATGCTGCTAATGATAACCACATTGCTGCTGAGGGGGTCACGGAGGAGGCTCTGGACAGACTGAAAGGTGCTGTGAGCTTTGGCTATGGACTTTTTCACCTTTGCATATCCATGGTGCCCCCAAACCTCCTCAAAATCATCAACTTGCTGGGATTTCCAGGAGATCGTCTGCAGGGGCTATCTTCACTGATGTATGCAAGTGAAAGTAAGGACATGAAGGCCCCTTTAGCTACGTGAGTAGCTATATTGCAATGCTTCAGTAGTATATAGAGTTTAACAGTAAGTAACTAGTATTAAAAGGAAGCAATAAATATTGACAGGTAAGCTGGTAAAATGGCTCTTCTTGCTGAGATTCCTGAAGTGAGAGCCAATTCCGACGCTACAGCACAAGTGGTTCTTGAGTCTTCAGGTACAACAATGCTAATGTAACCATGGAACCTCCTCCTTGTCATCCGAACAAGGAGGCGGTTAGAAAGCAATGTTATGCATGAGCGTTGTAATAGTTTTTATGTACAGTGATTTGTGTTGGAGGTTTTGGGTTTGTAGTCTGAATCCCATCATGTTTTTTTTTGGGCAGATAACAAATATTGGCTTGCCTGTGATCCTTATTAACCATTTAGAAGTTCTAATTTGGAACCATCTGCTAGCTTGGCAATCCACTAAAGTTCAGAGTTAGAGAAAAAAATGTTACATCCTACTACATAGCACTACATACTGCTACTGACAAAGCAGGGGTCCCTACCCTGTAACCAAGGCTCAAAGACCTCTGCTGTGGAGCTTGTGGGCTGTCTGAGATTAAACCGGACCTTCAGCATCATTCATAAAAAAGCCCAAACCCTTAAACTGTTCAAATTTTACATATTTAATTATATTTATATATTTTTAGTCGCTTACTTATTATTCTTTTCCCCACTGGTCTGCCACTCTAAGATACGACCGCCCCCATCTTGCCTCAGAAACTACTTCTTGTCATCACGTGCTGAGGAGAGGGGTGTGAGTTATAGCTGTGCTCTCCACAGACTGAGCAGTGCTGGGGTCAGGAAAAGAACCGCAATCCCGAAATGCAGAGCGGCATAGTCAGAAGACACATCCTTTCTGCAGGCAGGATGTTTAAAGGGTCAGAGAACCCACTGTGTGCAGGTAGGATGATTTTAAATGTGGTCAATATGTATGTACAGGGTGTGGGCAACATACAAGATAGGCTCTTATCCATGGTGAAGGTCCTGTTTAATGAAGTCCGATAGTCAGAAGTGTGTCAACTTAGCTACAACCAGTCTCTCGATGAGATGATATAATATAAAATGGTATTCTTGCTATTTAAAAAAGTGTGACCCAGTTAATAACACCAAATTTCAAATACCAATGCAATAACATGTTCCCTTCACAGACTGTCATTTAAAGTGGACCAAAACCCAGGATTTTGACTATTCTGGGTTTTGGTCCTTTCCCCGATCGGGGTGCCCCGCTGAGTGAAACACCCCCAGATCACCGCAGCACACTCATCTTATCTTGGTCCCACAATGCGCCTAAGAGCAGCCGCTCTGACTGCCGCATCCTTCACTTCCCTGTAGCAGTGTTAGAGGGAGGCGGAGGATGCGGTTGGAATGCAGGAATTGGAAAGTTATTATTCTAAGTATACAGCACGTCCTGTTCCAGAGGATATTCCTTACTCTTGGGTTATACATCCAGTAGATGGTGCTGGACTGCAGAGATAGAAAAGTGGCTACTCCCAGCCCCATATATACCAGGGACCTCCCACAAATTCCCCAGTTCTTCTCTGCAGTCTGGGCTGCGATGACTAGAAGATGGCTCTCTCTACTCGCAGGTGAGCAGGGCTATTTGCCTGTGGCCCTGTAGGACTATTCCCACCCGTTTCCTTTTACTGCCTCCCAGCTTAGGCTGCACTGGTTCGGGTGAAGGTAGGCAGGACCGCTGTCAGGTGCTAAGAAGCGCTGCTCCAACCGCAGTCCCCCACCAAAGGGTAGGCGGTATAGGCCCATGGTGAGCCTTATGGGATGCCCGTCCTGCATCTTCTGCCCCTCGCCCCCTGTCCCCGCAGTTGGCTCCCTTTAGTCTGGCCTTCGCTTCCCCTTCGCTCTCCCTGGTAGATCCTGGGTGCATTCTTGACTATATAGTTGTGGGATGATCCCTCTTGAATTGATTGCACTGGTTTGCTTGTACTACGCTCCGCGGTCGGCGGCGGCATCGCCTCAGGCGCTGCTGCACCATCATTGGCTGGCCTTGTCAGGTGGGCGCGTTTTTGCACTCTTCGGGGGGGCGGGGGGGGCTGGCCTTGCGTCTGACGCGCTCTGCATCACTGTCTCCGCGGCCCGCCCCTCGAGGTATATGTGGGCGCCATTTTAGCTCTCTGCTGTGTGTGTCTGGCGTTTCCTTATCGCGGTCCGTAAGTGCCCCTGCAGGCTGATTTATTTTGTATATCTCTGTCTTGCATATTGCTTATGGGATCCTTTTGCTTATGTCTTGCAGGCGGGTCAAACTTTGTGATTTCTCCCGGTCCTATCCCCTCTATTTAGTGTTAATCTTATTGGAGGGCTATTGTATTCCCTTACCTCCCACTTCCCTAGCGGGTTATTGGGGCATCCCGGGTTGGTTTTATTAGCGTCAATCCCTATTGGCCTATTGTGCCGTGATAATCACCATATGGAGGCTTCTCACGATAATGTGCTCGGGGTTCCTTCAGGACAAGCCCGGCTGTGTGTGGCGTGTGGGGTATCCCCTGTCAGTGACGACGTCAAGGTTTGTGTACCCTGCGCCCTGCAGACGCTTGCGCTGCAGTCTGGGTTACCTGCGGCTGGGCCTAGTGCTGCGCCCCCTCTGGCTTCGCCTACCCCCCCCACCCTTACACCTGACTCCCAGTGAGGTGCATACCAGTGGGGAGTCTCAACCTGATTTGGCTGCCGGGGTAGCCAGAATCGAAAGGCATATTGCCGGGTCTGGTCCGCGTAAGGCTCCTGCTAATCGGCGGCATCTGGCATCTGAGGATCAGCCTAGGGGTTATGCTGAGTCTGGGTCTGACCCATGGGCTTCAGAGGATACTGACAGACTTCTGGCCACATATTTGAAGTACTCTGTATTTCTCCTCCTGCCGTGGTTCTGCGGCAGCAGGGGGAGCTGTTTCATACCTTTAAACCACGCTTGGAGTTTCCTGAACAAACTCATTTTAATAATCTGGTGCTCAAAGAGTGGAAACGGCCTAGCAGGCTTCCTGGGGTAACAAAAAGTTGGGATAAGAGGTATCCCTTTCCCGCTGAGATGGTTAAACGTTGGTCATGTCCTCCCAAGGTAGATGCCCCAGTTCTGGGGTTGTCTAACACATCCGTCATGCATTCCCCTGACTCTACTACACTGAGGGATGGGGAGGACAGGTGCATTGACCAGCTGGCTTGCCATGCCTTTGCCTGTGTGGGGACCGCGCTCCATCCGGTCTGTGCCTCTGCCATTACGGTTGTTGCTATTAAAAGCCTGCTCAGGGGTCTCTTAGACGGGGCTCCTGATGATGCAGGTAGTGAAGAGTATAGAGCTCTTCTGCGTTGTGAGGAATTTGTTGCACATATTCACCTTGGATGATACCATTAGAATGTGTGGCAGGGCCTCTGCCTTGTTGGTGGCGATACGCTGCTCGGGGGCAGCTGACAACGCTGCTAAGAAAGCTCTCACTGGGTTTCCCTTCAAGCGGCTGCACCTCTTTGGGGAACGTTTGGACTTGTTTGCTAAGGGAGGCAAGTTGCCTCAGCGTAGAAGGCAGCCCCGGTCCTTTCGGGGTCCAGGTGCCTTTTCTCCTTCCTTCAGGGGCTCCAGAATTGGACGGGGAGCTTCCTTTGCTGCAGCCCGTGGAGATTTTTGGGGCAGGGGCAGAGGACGTGGCCGCCCTGGCCCCTCCTGGGCTCCCAAGCCTAAGTCCTCTCCCAAGCCCCCTCAGGCATGAAGGGGCGCCCTCACCCATCCATGTGGGGGGACGGCTTCGGCTCTTGGCTCAAGTCTGGAGGCGTCATGCCTCAGACCGGTGGATTCAGGAGGTAGTGTCCTCCGGTTACAAGATAGAGTTTGCAGCCTGGCAGCTCCCAAGATTCATCAAATCTCGGTTAGCTCAAAACCCCCTGTCAGCTCAGAGTCTGTCCCTGGCTGTCCAAGGCCTTTTAGATCTAGGTGTCATCTGCCAGGTGCCCTTGAGGGAAAGGGGCAAAGGCTATTATTCCAATCTTTTCATTGTTCTCAAAAAGGATGGGTCCATCAGACTTATCCTGGATTTAAAGCTCCTCAACAAATTTGTCAGATTCAGACACTTTCGCATGGAGACTCTGCGCTCAGCTGTGACTTTCCTACGCCCAGGGGACTTCATGACCTCTGTAGACATCAAGGATGCTTACCTTCACGTACCTATCTTTCCAGGTCATCAGAGATTCCTCAGGTTCGCTCTGGAGGATCAGCACTACCAATTTGTGGTCTTGCCCTTCGGTCTCACTTCGGCTCCCAGGGTATTCACCAAGGTGCTGGCAGGAGTGATGGCTCTGCTGAGATCTTCGCATTCTTCCCTACTTGGACGACATGCTTATCGCTTCTCAGTCCTTCCATCAGGCAGAGCTGGACACTGAGCGGGTGGTGTCCACACTGGAATCATTCGGCTGGGTGATCAACCACCCCAAATCTTCCCTATCTCCTTCCATGGTGAATTCTTTTCTGGGCATGATTCTGGATTCATCTCAGGTCAAGATCTTTCTTCCTCAGCAGAAGGTGGAGAGTCTTCAAGAGAAAGCTCAGCTCCTTCTGTCTTGTCCTCATCCATCCATCAGGCAGTGAATGCAGCTGGTGGGCCTTATGGTATCCTCCTTCGAGGCGGTTCCATATGCTCAGTTTCACATGAGGCCTCTTCAGCTTCACCTCTTGTCAGTATGGGATCGGGACCCTGTGTCCTTGGATCAGGTGTTTGTCCTGTCCCCTCTGGTCAGGCGGTCTCTATCGTGGTGGCTTGATTCAAGGAACCTGCTGGGGGGCAGATCCTTTCTGGCCCCCAGCTGGGAGACTGTCACCATGGATTGGGGGGGATTTTGGAAGTCCCTGAAATTCCAGGGTCAGTGGGGCCCTCAGGAGGCCCATGCCCCTATCAACATTCTGGAATTGAGGGCGATCAGGTTGGTTCTGGCCCACTTAACCCCACACCTGTGGGGTCAGGCTGTTTAGGTCCACTCGGACAACCAGGCGGCGGTTGCCTACATCAATCATCAGGGATGGACCCGGAGCAAGAGGGCCCTCAAGGAAGTGTCCCTAAAATTGTCCTGGGCGGAGGAGAATGTTCACTGCACCTCAACTGTGTACATCCCGGGGGTGAAGAATCTGGAGGCGGATTCTCTGAGCCCCCCTGCCCCCACCTCTCGTCTGGGAGAATGGTCCCTCAGCAGCAGGGAGTTTCGCTCCCTGTGCCACCGCTGGGGTCAGCCGGATGTGGATCTGTTTGCGTCCCGTCACAATCACAAGCTTCCAGTCTTTGTCTCTCTGTCCCAGGATCCTCTGGCCTTGGCCATGGATGCCGGCGATGTCTTGGACGGGGTTTCAGCTCCTGTATGTGTTTCCCCCTTCTCCCCTGCTGGGCAGGGTGTTGCGCAAGATAGCTCAGGAAAGGGTGCCAGCCATACTGGTGGCCCCCTGTTGGCCAAGAAGAGTGTGGTTCGCAGACATTGTGCAGCTGGCAGTAGATCAGTACGCCCTGCCCCGGGTTCCAGATCTGCTCACTCAGGGGCACCTACGCCACCCCAATTTACAAACGCTGGCTTTGACAGCCTGGCTGTTGAAACCTCCATCTTGATGGAAAAGGGCTGCCTGCCTGGGTTGTAAATGCCATGATCAGGGCTAGTAAAAGGTCCTCTTCTTCCATCTACTACAGGGTTTGGGGTACTTACATTGACTGTTGTGAGTCTAACTCTCTTCCCTGTCGTGTGTTTTCTATTCCTAGGATTCTGGAGTTTCTGCAACATGGTTTGGATCTGGGTCTTCAGCTCAGTACTCTGAAAGGTCATGTTTCTGCCTTGGCCATTTTTTTCCAAAGATCCTTTGCTCAGCATCCCCTGGTCAAGACCTTCTTCCAGGGAGTTACTCACGGGGGTTCCCCCACGTAAGTCTATATTACCAGTCTGGGACTTGAACTTGGTCTTATCTGCCCTGCAGGGGTCTCCCTTTGAGCCCTTGCAAGGGGCCGATTTGTCCATTCTTACGCTTATGGTGGTCTTTTTTGTGGCCATCACTTCTGTTAGGCGTGTTTCTGAGTTGGTGGCGCTTTCCATCAAGCCTCCTTATTTTGAGAGACACCAGGACAAGGTGGTGTTTCGTTTTAAGCAAGATTTTCTGCCTAAGGTTGTTTCTGCATTTCATCTCAATCGGGACATTGTTTTGCCTTCTCTGTGTCCTAATCCTAGTAATTCTAAGGAGCGGGTTTTACACTCTCTGGATGTGGTCAGGACCCTGAAGTTCTATTTGGTGGCTACTGAATCCTTCAGGAAAACTGACGCTCTCTTTGTGCTCCTGTCTGGACCTAAGAAGGGTCTGGCTCTGGCTAAATCCACTATCAGCAAGTGGATCCGTCAGGCTGTGATACAGGCCTACTCTGCTAGGGGAAGGAGCCTCCCTTCCGCCTTACTGCTCATTCTACTCGTGCTATTGGTGCATCTTGGGCTTTTCAGCACCAAGCTTCTGTTGAACAAGTTTGCAAGGCCGCTACTTGGTCTTCTGTTCATACTTTTTCTAAGTTCTACAAGGTTGATGTTCGGGCCTCAGCTGATGCTGCTTTTGTCCGCAAAGTTCTGCAGGCAACAGTGGTTTAAACTGTCTGCTGTTACTTTTGGGGAACCCACCCTACCTTACGGACACTGCTATTGGATGTCCCAAGAGTAAGAAATATCTTCTGGAACAGGACGTGCTGTATACTTAGGATAATACAATTCTGTGATTACTCACCTGTAGAATTGGTATTATATGTATACAGCACATCCTGTTCCACCCCACCCTTTTTATCATTATTCTTAGTTACCTCTTTATGGTGATTGTTTCATTTCTTATTTTGGTTATAGTTCTCCGGTTTCATTTAACTGCTTTTCAATACTGGGGAATTTGTGGGAGGTCCCTGGTATATATGGGGACGGGAGAAGCCACTTTTCTGTCTCTGCAGTCCAGCGCCATCTACTGGATGTATAACCCAAGAGTAAGGAATATCTTGGAATATCCTGGAACAGGACGTGCTGTATACATATAATACCAATTCTACAGGTGAGTAATCACAGAATTGTATTCGTCAGAGCTTGGGTTTCAACATGAAATGTCTTGTTTTGTATTCTAATTTTTTCAGTGCTTTCATAATATTTTTTTTTTTCATTTTTATTGCCTTAAAAATAAAAAAAAAATGCTATTTTCCTCTTTCTCCTGGGCAGGAATGGATGTCTAATGATACAAATGTGGTACCATTGTAATGTGGAGGAATAGGACTTTTACATGCAATTTTCAAATGAAATACAACTATGCGCACTAAGCATCAAGTGATAAACCCTTACATATATTTTTAAAAAATGGCGTGAGGTCCCCCCTCTCCGAACAAAACAAACCTAGGCACAAGCTGTGGGGTCTGGTAGACCAGGGCACACAGGCCTACTCCCGGGCTTTTTTGCTTCCCCCTGGGCTCTGGCGATGCAGGTATTAGCTAAGGCAAGTCATCTGCTTGCTGGCAGGTTACTTGCCAGCCCCTCCTGCTATGTGAACAAGGACACTTACCAGTTCACAGGGGGTTAAATGATCACAAATCACACACACAGATACAGAAAAAGATTTTTATTATATTGCGATCCTGATGCTCCACGCCAATCAACGCTGCTGCTTCTGACTGCCAGAATTGATATGCGGAAGCTGAGTGCAGGGCAGAGTCACCTTCCCCCCTGTACCTGGCCTCATCGATCACTCATGCTTCTGCTCTCACCCCCCTGCAGGGAGTGGTCTTTTATACCGGTGATGATATCATCTCACTCCTGGTATAAAAGGCCCCTCCCTGTGGTGGCCGACTAGCTGACAGAAACTGGTGTGTGGGGCAGAGAAAGGGCACTCTTTGCCCCACTGAAATACCCGGACTGGCTGTGGATCCCCAGCTCTGGATCCAGGGCGGAGGTGCTTGGTACTTAATGGCAGGAGAAGCTTGGCCCTGAAATGGTTAAACTGAGTAAACCCAAATATAATGGGTATAACACGTGCAGTGTTAAAGCAGAGCTAAACCAATGATTTTCTGGGTATTCCAGCACGGGTCGCTTCATCTTCAATTCTTCACTATTGGGTTATACGCCACCAGGTGGCGCAGTCGACTGCAGAAAGACTTGTGACTCCTCCCGGCCCATAAAAGACAGCAAATCACCCACAATCCCCAGTGCTGCAGTCCTTGCAGTCCTGACTGCGAAGACAGAAGCTTGTCTCTCTCTGGATTTTCGCAGGCGAGCGGGGCATCCCAAGCCCGTCGGCCCTGCAGGCCTATTCCCACCTGTTACAGACCCATCCTGCCTCCCAGCCATGGCTGCAGGTTCAGGTGAAGGTAGGGGAACACCTGGAGTCAGCTATGCTCTGGACCGCAGACCCTGTACCCAAAGGGTAGCCGGCCTTAGGCTAATGGTGAGGCTTTTGGGGGGGGGGGGGGAGAGAAACCACTGGGATCCCTTATGCCTGCTGTTTTTTTCCCCCACTAGCTTTATTGGTGTACCTTGTGTATTGGTGTTTACTTAAGCAATACTTCTGGTCGGCCACCATTGAGGCTGCTGCCTCTGTCTGCTTGACAGGATCTCTTCTTGTCACCGTTGTACTCTCCTCTCCTCGCTCCTGCTCTCTCCTCACCGGGGTAAGGGGGAGGGGCGGTCCCTCCCTCGTTTTCGTCTTTTCCGGGCGTCATTGTCCCGCAGACGCCCGGTGACCTTTCGCGCGCCTGCTTCTGCGGTGCCTCTTCTCCGGCTCTGTTGGGAACGTTTCTGCGCTGTCTCACTCCTGGGGACGGCCGGCACTCCGGAGCTCCCATCCTCTGCTTGACTTCACTGCAGTGGTCCGCGAGTTGGTTCATGCTCTCCTCTGTATTTTTTATGTGGTGCATGTGCTATGGGATGCTTATGGATTTTTCCTTCTATATCTTGCAGGCTGGTCCTATATTGTCTTGTGGTTCTTCTGGTCCATCCGCCCCCTCCTCCCTTCACATAACCTGCGCCCCATTTTTTGGCATTCTAGGGGACCTTGTGGGGGGACCCCGGGTCGGGCTTAGCGTCGGTTACCCGTGGAGCGTTATTGCGGAACAGGATGGGCCTAGCACCCCACTTCCCAGTCCTATTTTACCGGCGGCCTCGCCGACACTCTCGCTTCTGCATTTAGCCCCCAGTGAGGGGGAGGTCAGCCGGGGGTCCCATTTGGACCTGGCGTTGCGTGTGGCCAGCCTTGAACGACAATTGGCCCGCCCCGGCTGCCGGCAAGGCCTCTAGTAAGAAGCGGCATTTGGAACCGGCTTATTCTCTATTTGCTGCTGCTGATGATGATGCTTATGAGCCTTCCGGCGGCCGTGACTCTATGGAGGAGGGTGAGTTATTCCATGATTCTGACTCCTTCGGGAACCGCCCGGGCGAGTTGGACGGTGACCCTGGGTCTTCCTTGGACGAGGACATGTGGCTCCCAGATGATACGGATAGACTGTTGTCTGCGGTGTTCGAGACACATTCCCCCCCCAAGGCGGCCAAAAGGAAGCAGGGGGAGCTTTTCCGTCCTGATAGACAACGCCTTGTGTTTCCGGAGCAGGGTCATTTCTCCAAGATGGTTCTTAAGGAATGGGAGAGGCCCAATAAGCTACCCTCTGTGTCTAAGGGACTGGACACACGGTATCCCTTTTCTGAGGAGTTGGTCCGTCTTTGGTCTTGTCCCCCGGAGGTGGACGCTCCCGTACTGGGGCTCTCCAATACGTCTGTTATGCCTTCTCCGGACACTACTACCTTGCTGGATAATGCTGGTCGGCGCATGGATCAGCTCGCTTGTCATGCCTTTACTTTCGTGGGGGCTGGTCTACGCCGGGTCTGTGCCACGGCTATTGTTGCCATTGCCATTAAAAAGAAGGTTAAGCGTCTTGTGGAGGCCGCCCGATCCCGCAAGCGAGCGGACGAGTTTAAGGAACTTTTGGTTTGCTCTGACTTTATTGCATTTGTGCTCTCGGCCATGGACGATGCTGTCTGGCTTGGCAGTAGGGCTTCGGCTCTACTGGTTGCTCTCCGTCGTTCCATTTGGCTGCGGCAGTGGGCGGCTGCCGCCAAAAAGTCTCTCACTGGTCTTCCCTTCACGGGATTTCGTCTCTTTGGGGAGCGTTTTGATCTCCTGGCCAAGGATGGCCGGTTCCCTCAGCGCCGGAAGCAATCATGGCCCTTTCGGGGGTCTTACTCCTTTCGCCCCTTCCGAGGGGGACGCGGTTCTTCCTCCTCTGGCGGTCGCAGGGGCTCCTGGGGACGAAATCTTTTCAACAGGCCAAGAGCAACACTCAGAAGGTATTGTCCATTCTCAAAGCTTTCGGTTGGGTGATCAATTATCCCAAGCCTTCAATCACTCCGTCATTGGTGAGATCTTTCCTGGGCATGACGTTGGATACTTCTCAGGTCAAGGTGTTCCTTCCTCAGCAGAAGGTGGAGGGGCTTCAGATGCAGGCGCGGGCCTTGTTACTGTGTCCACTTCCCTCAATCCGTCTGGGGATGCAGTTGGTGGGCCTCATGGTGTCTTGCTTCGAGGCTGTACCCTTCGCTCAGTTCCACATGAGACCTCTTCAGTTGAATCTTTTGGCCATTTGGGATCGGACACAGGAGTCCCTGGAGCAGGAGTTCTCTCTGTCCCCTCTGGCCAGAAAGTCCCTCTCGTGGTGGTTGTATTCAAGGAACCTTCTAGTGGGCAGGTCTTTTCTCCCTCCGTGCTGGGGGATTGTCAACACGGACGCCAGTCTAACCGGTTGGGGAGGTTTCTGGCAATCTCTGAGGTTCCAGGGCCAGTGGGGCCCGCAGGAGGCTCATGTAGCTATCAATCTTCTGGAGCTGAGAGCGATCAGGTTGGTCCTCTCTCTGTTGACTCCCCACCTACGGGGTTGTGTAGTCCAGGTCCGCTCAGACAATCAGACGGCGGTCGCCTACATCAATCAGGGCGGGACTCAGAGCAAACGAGCCCTCAAGGAAGTGTCCCTGATCCTGTCTTGGGCAGAGGAAATGTTCCCTGGATCTCGGCGGCTTACATCCCGGGGGTGGAGAACCAGGAGGCGGACTCCCTGAGCAGGGGGTCTTCTCGTCTGGGGGAATGGTCTCTCAGCAACAAAATCTTTCATGGCCTGTGTCGCCACTAGGGGCAGCCGGATGTGGACTTGTTTGCGTCCCATCACAATCACAAGCTTCCAAAATTCGTTTCCCTGTCAAGATACCCCTTTTCCTTCCTTTCCTCTGCTGGGTCGTGTGCTGCGCAAGATAGCCCAGGAGGGGGTACCTACCATTCTGGTGCCCCCCCCCCCCCCCCCCGCTGGCCGAGAAGAGTATGGTTCGGGGACATCGTCCAGATGGCGGTGGATGACTTTGTCATGCTCCACAATCCAGGGCTCCTCACTCAGGGACAGCTACACCATCCCAATTTACAAACGCTGGCTTTGACGGCTTGGCTGCTGAAACCTCCATCCTGAGGGAAAAGGGGCTGCCGGCCTCTGTCGTGAGTACCATGATTCAGGCTCGGAAGAAATCCTCTTCTATGATTTACTACAGGGTCTGGCTCGCTTACATTGCCTGGTGTGAGTCTAAGTCTCTTCCTTGTCACGCTTTTTCCATCTCCCGGATTTTGGAGTTTCTACAACATGGTCTAGAGTCGGGGTTAGAACTGAGTACCCTCAAAGGTCAGGTTTCGGCCTTGGCAATTTTTTTCCAAAGATCTTTCGCCTATCATAGGCTTTTTCTTTATTGCATGGCACGGCCCGCATCGGTATTCATAACAGTTGGGTTATTCCGCCACAAGATGGCGCAGTGGTGCTGCAGAAAATCTGTGGCTTGTCCCAACTTCCTATAAAAACGGGCTTAACCATAGAGTTCCCCGGTGTTTCCTCTGCAGTGGACTGCGAAGTTAGCAGATGGCTCTCTCTCTTGCGCAGGTGAGCGGGGCAACCAAGCCTGCGGCCCTGCAAGTCTATTTCCATCCGTTTCTGGACCCTCACTGCCTCCCAGCCTTGGCTGACAGATCGGGTGATGGTAGAAGAGCACTAGGGTCAAGTGCTCCTGGAGCGCAACTCCAAGCCGCAGACCCTGTAACGCAAAGGGTAGTCGGCCATAGGCTTTATGGTGAGCCTATTAGGGATGCAGAGTTTCTGTCCTAGCTTCTGAGGGGGTAAGCAGTTCGGGGACTGCGTCCCCTCATTTTCCTTGGGTTCCGTCCCGCGCCCCCCCTCCCTCCCTGAACATGGCTGCTCGCTGTTGCCTTCTCGTCTCTCTCTCTCCCCCCCCCTCTAACTTGGTTGGGGGGGAAAGGGGGGGGGGTGTGTGGTAGCGTCGAGTAGTCATATCTGTGGAGTTTTTTCGTTTTTTGGTGTGTTTCTGATGTTTTTAGCTGCCGCGCCGCTTTGTACTGCGTTCCGCGGCTGTGGGCGCTATAACCTGAGGTAATTTTGCTTTGTCATGGCGCCGGTCGGGTCACGTGAGTGCAGTTTTTCGCACTCTTCGGGGGTGGGGGGGTTGGGGGCGGGTGATGACGCATATCGCGTCGTTCACCTCGCAGCCCGCCCCTCGAGGTACCTCTGCCGGCGCCATTTTGGACAAGTTGCACGTCTGGATTTCTCCCTTCCTGGCTGCAGCGCTGCCTTCTCCGGCGGGTCGCTTATTTAGTGGCCTGTGCCTGTGTGTCCCCGCGGTGTCTTTGGTCCCTGAGTCCCCCTTGGGGTTTTTTTAATTGATTGGGGTTTTTTGCTGCGGGATGCTTATGTGTGATTTTACTTATGTCTTTTAGGAAGGATACCATTGGGTTGTGGTTTCTCCCGGCTCCACTCCTTTTCTCCCCCTCATCCCCCCTTTATATTACCTTCTGGGGGCATCCCGTGGAAGGGCATCCTGGGTGGCTTCTGTATTAAGCCTATACCCACTGCTGGCCTATTGCGCCTGTGCTAATCACCATATGGAGGCTTCTGGGGATAGCACGCTTGGGGGCCCTTCGGGGCAAGCACGGCTGTGTTCCATGTGTGGGGTATCCCCTGTAAGTAACAGTGTCACAGTGCCGTGCGCTGAAAGTGTCCTTGCGCTTCAAGCTGGTTTGCCTGCTTTGCTTCCCAGCTCTGCGCCTCACTCGGCTTCACCTACTCCCCCGCTCCTGCAATTGGGCCCCAGGGAGGGGAATGTTGGCAGGGAGTCGCATTCTGATTTGGCTCTGCGGGTGGCTAACATTGAAAAGCAGCTTGCCAGGAATGTTCCTAGGAAGGCTTGTGGCAAGAAGAGACACCTGGACCCCAGGCCTGCTCCCTTTACTGAGATGTATGTGGGGATTGATGAGCTTGGTGACTGTCATCCCCTTGAGATCGGGGAGCTCTCCCAGGATTCTGACTCCTCTGGGAACCAGCAGGAGGGTTGCGATAGTGACCCTGGGTCTGCATCCGGAGAGTCATGGTATCCTGAGGACACTGATAATATGCTGTCACATATTTTTGAAATTTTGCACATTGCTGCCCCTGAGGTAGCTAAAAGAAAGCAGGGGGAGCTTTTTCGCCCTGGTAAACAGCATCTAGAGTTCCCCGAGCAGGAACATTTTACCACCTTGGTGCTTAAAGAATGGGAACCTCCTAACAAGTTTCCTGCGGTGCCCAAAGGTTTGGATAAAAGGTATCACTTTCCCGTTGATCTTGTTAAGAGGTGGTCATTTCCCCCTGAAGTGGACACTCCCGTGCTAGGCTTGTCCAATACTTCGGTCATGCCTTCCCCTGACACTACCACTCTGAGGGTTGGAGAAGAAGAGTTTGGTTCGTAGACGTTGTGCGGTTGGCAGTAGACCGGCACGTCCTGCCCAAGGATCCAGATCTTCTCACCCAGGGGCAGCTACGCCATCCCAATTTACAAACTCTGGCTTTAACGGCTTGGCTGCTGAAGCCTCCATATTGATGCAAAAGGGGTTGCCTTCTTCTTTTGTTGATACCATGATTCGGGCCAGGAAGAAGTCCTCATCCTTTATCTATTACAGGGTCTGGCATGCTTACATTGCCTGGTGTGAGTCCAAGTCTCTTCCCTGTCGGGTGTTTTCTATTCCCAGGATTCTGGAATTCTTGCAACATGGTTTGGATCAGGGCCTTCAACTTAGTACCCTAAAAGGCCATGTTTCGGTTCTGGCAATTTTTTTCCAAAGATCTTTTGCCAATCACCAGTTGGTTAAAACCTTTTTTCAGGGTGTTTCTCATGTACGTCCACCTCGTAAGCCTTTGCTACCAGTCTGGGATTTGAATCTGGTGTTGTCTGCTCTGCAAGGGCCTCCCTTTGAGCCTATCCGTGAAGCTGCCTTGTCTATTCTGACTCTTAAGGTAGCCTTTCTGGTGGCTATCACTTCTGTAAGGCGAGTTTCTGAGCTAGCGGCACTTTTCATCAAACCTCCTTATTTTGAGAGACATCAGGATAAGGTGGTGTTCCGGCTCAAGCTGGACTTCCTGCCAAAGGTTGTGTCTGCCTTTCATCTTAATCAGGACATTGTCTTGCCTTCATTGTGTCCTAATCCTGCTATTTCCAAGGAGCGGACTCCCTGGAGGTGGTCAGAGCTCTGAAGTTTTATTTGGTCGCTACTGAGCCTTTCAGGAAGTCTGATGCTCTTTTTGTTCTCACTTCTGGACCTAGAAAGGGTTTGCCTCCGGCTAAATCCACTAACAGCAAGTGGATCCGTCAGGCGGTGGTTCAAGCCTATTCTGCTAAGGGAAAGGAACCTCCCTTTAGGATTACTGCTCATTCCACTTGTGCTATTGGTGCCTCTTGGGCCTTTCAGCACCAAGCTTTTGTTGAAAAAGTTTGCAAGGCCACTACTTGGTCTTCTGTTCATACTTTTTAAGTTCTACAAGGTTGATGTTAAGGCCTCAGCTGATGCTGCTTTTGGCCGCAAGGTGCTTCAGGCGGTAGTGACTTGAACTACTGGCCATTACTCTTTGGGGATCCCACCCTACTATGGACACTGCTTTTGGATGTCCCAACTTTTATGAATACCGAAGTGGGCCGTGCCATGCAATAAAGAAAAAAGCAATTCTGTGAGTACTCACCTGTAGGATTCTTTTTGTTCTTGCATGGCACGGCCCGCTTCGGCCCACCCTTGTTATCGTTATTCTTGATTGCCTCTTTATAGTGATTATTCTAAGTCAATTGTGTTTTTTTTTTTACCTTTTTCTAATTTTTTTATTCTCTCCCGGCTTCTTGTCTCACTGCTTGTGTACGCTGGGGAACTCTATGGTTAAGCCCGTTTTTATAGGGAGCCAGGACAAGCCACAGCTTTTCTGCAGTACCACTGCGGCACCTTGTGGCAGAATAACCCAACTGTTATGAATACCGAAGCGGCCCGTGCCATGCAAGAACAAAAACAATTCTACAGGTGAGTACTCACAGAATTGCTTTATCTAGACCTTTTTCCAGGGTGTTACCCATGTGCGTCCGCCGTGTAAGCCTTTGTTACCGGTGTTGAATTTGATCTTGGTGCTTTCTGCTCTCCAGGGTCCCCTTTGAGCCCTTGTGCTATGCCGTTCTATCCATTTTGACTCTAAAGGTGGTCTTTTTTGGTAGCTATCACCTCGGTGTGTCGCATCTCTGAGCTGGCAGCGCCTTCTATAAAGCCTCCTTATTTTGAGCGGCATCAGGATAAGGTGGTGTTCCGTCTCAAACCGGAATTCTTGCCCAAGGTTGTCTCTGCCTTTCATTTTGATGAGGACATTATGGTCGAGTCAAAGAAACATGTAACAGCTTTGATTTTGGTGCCGATCATCCTATTTTTCCCGAACGCTCGTACGCTCGTGCGCTCGTATGAGCTTGCAAGTGATTCTATAAGCAAATACGTTTCTATCCTAAAATGTACGTCCGTTCGTATGGCAGTTCGTGAATCAGACCTATGTCAGTTTCCATCCTGAATTTTCCGTTTCATTTCTCAGGTTGCAACATTGGTTTTGCCCTTTTTCCTTTTTTGTCTGGACGTAAATCCTTCTGATCTTGCGGCTGCGCACTACAAACTTACCTCATTAAAGTGCATTCTAAATATTTGGTCTTTTATTTTTCTTTATTTCATTCATTTTGTAGTAACCAACCATTAATGAATGCATTTGCATAAGTAAATCTTACTTTGTTTAATTTTTAGTTAACTTGCATTTTTTACTTGAGGATTTAATTTTAATATTTTGGCTTCAAATGGTACAACTTAAAATTTTGGGTGTGGTTACCCACACCCTCTCCATACAGATTGCTCTCAAATATAAAAAAACACCCAGCAACTTCTGCATGTTATGAGTCTAGAAACAGCCAAGATGGCGGGTCAGGTATTATCGGGCAGCCTGCAAACAGAAAGGGCCTTGTGACTGTGTTGCTCTGCATTCTTTGATTTCTGACCTTTCCGTGCCCCCAGCTTTGCTGTGTCTGTGCAAAATACAGCAGTAACCCACATCCTGCACTTTATCCCGCTCTCCTCTCCTCAGTAAGTGTGATGCATCTGACCAAAGATGAGCTAAAATAATTAAACAAAGCAAAGGTAAACAACTACACCAATAAATTCAATCTAAAAATATTATTCTAGTACATCAATGTAAAAATAAATAACAAAGGACACACGTTTCTTTAATTAACGCAAATATATGGATGTATTGCAAAATAAAGGTTTACATGCAAAGGACTAATTAAGGTCCACATTAAAATGCTTTTATAAGGCATACATGAAATGTATTGAATCAGGTATGCATTGCCATACAATTTATGGCCTCGGCCATGCTGATACATGCAGTTCATTGGAGCTCAAGACGCGCAGACTCCTCCACATAGCCAAAAAACCTGTTCAAGAACAGCAATCCGACTGCTAAAAGGTGTCGGAAGTGGCTTTCTTTTAAAACGTATTTAGAGGTTTGAAAACTGCTCTCACACCTGAATCACACCTAAACACATCCGATTATCCTAAGTTTTACGTTTTGATCCTAAGTTTTACGTTTTGATCCTAAGTTTTACGTTTTGATCCTAAGTTTTACGTTTTGATCCTAAGTTTTACGTTTTGATCCTAAGTTTTACGTTTTGATCCTAAGTTTTACGTTTTGATCCTAAGTTTTACGTTTTGATCCTAAGTTTTACGTTTTGATCCTAAGTTTTACGTTTTGATCCTAAGTTTTAGGATTTGATCCTAAAATTTAGGAACGAACTTCCGATGATCGTAAGAGCATATACGAATTCGTACGTAGGCTCGTGCGAGTCGGAAATGGCCAAAAAAACAGGAAAAAATGGCTAACACCCACCCAAACTTACGAATCTCGATCCGAAATCAATTAACTTTTGCTCTTTGAATCGAGGGGATTGTCTTGCCTTCCTTGTGTCTTGCCCCTTCTAATTCTAAGGAACGGAGTCTTCATTCTCCGGATGTGGTCAGGGCGCAAAAGTAATATTTGGTTGCCACGGAGTCTTTTCGGAGGTCGGACTCTCTGTTTGTTCTCCCTGCCGGATCTAGGAAGGGCTTGCCTCTGGCTAAATCCACTATCAGCAAGTGGATCAGACAGGCGGTGGTGCAAGCGTATTCTGCCAAGGGTAAGGAACCCCCTTTCCGTGTTACAGTTCACTCCACTAGAGCTATTGGTGCCTCTTGGGTTTTTCAACACCAGGTTTCAGTTGAACGGGTTTGTAAGGCCGCTACTTGGTCTTCAGTTCATACCTTTTCTAAGTTTTACAAGGTTGACGTTAGGGCCTCAGCTGATGCTGTTTTGGTCGCAAGGTGCTTAAGGCGGTAGTGGCATGAACTACGTACTGTTGCTCACTGGGGATCCCACCCTTCTTCTTGGACACTGCTTTTGGATGTCCCAATAGTGAAGAATTGAAGATGAAGCGACCCGTGCTGGAATACCCAGAAAAATACAATTCTGTGATTACTCACCTGTAGAATTGATTTTATGGGTATCCAGCACGGGTTGCTTCATCCCACCCTTGTTCTGTTATCCTCTTTTGCCTTGTTATGGGCTTACTTTGAGAGAGTTCATAGTGGGGCTGTGTTTAAGTTACATGGTCTTTGCCTCCCGGCTTCTTGTAATACTGCTTTTCAACACTGGGAGTTGTGGGTGATTTGCTGCCTTTTATGGGCCGGGAGGAGCCACAAGTCTTCTTGCAGTCGACTGCGCCACCTGGTAGCGTATAACCCAATAGTGAAGAATTGAAGATGAAGCAACCCGTGCTGGATACCCATAAAATCAATTCTACAGGTGAGTAATCACAGAATTGTATTTTTGCCTTCCTAGGCTGAATTTTGTGATGCCCTGCTGGGTGCAACCTTTCCAGCCGCTCCATACGCACTTGATCATGTTCCCACAGCACATGCATAGGCCTCTGGTGGCATCCCTGGTCTGTACGCTCACCATGCTAAGCAGAGTGTATGGGTGCGGTCAAGCCACCAGGTGCAATGGCAATGATTGCAGGGGCAAGCTTCTCAACCAGTCCTAGAGTCTTTTACACTTTATGGCTGAGGGATGAGGTTTTGGGGCTTTTTTATGCATACTATAATTTAAGCATACACATCCAATAATCTTAATCCCATGGCTTCAGCACTGTTGCCTCCAATGGCACACTCCCATGCAGGCCTCTGTGCGTGCCCCTGTTGCTGTTCGTAAAGAGAGTGAGCTCCCTTGTTAATTGGCTGCAGGAGGCGCATCATGTATTACTGATGTATTATTGCTTTTGTTTTGCCTTTGCCATTGTAGTATGTTCATACAGGATTTTAATGTTGGACCAGTTTGCTATTGTTGCCTTTTTTTAAGATTTATGTACTCACTATTCTTCATACTATTCTTACATTGTCATTTTCTTTCTGTTGTCTAGGCAGCATATTTATAACTTGTAGCCATCTTCTCTTTTGTGCTGCAGACTCGCCTTATTGTGGTACCACACTGTTGTTCGCCCTTTTTTTGCACTGGATGGAAGTGACAATCAAGCTGGACTTAAAGAAGCAAAAGAGATTCTACACAAGAAGGAATCTGCGTACCCAAACTCCTCACTGTTCATGTTCTTCAAGGGAAGAATACAACGACTAGAGGTACTGTACTGGACAGCTAAAACCAGTTTGTGGTTGATGGGTGTGGTGGGGGTGTGGTTTAACAGTGTGACTTATTTACATGCTTTTATTTGGAACAAATATCCACAGCATGCTACTTGTGTGCATAAATAGGTGTAGCCCTGCTCCCGATCACATGCTCTGGAAATCTTAAGTCACAAAAAGTTGTTTGTGATTGAACCAATGTTCAACCATCCATGCATTTGACTACCAACGTTGAGTCTGAGCAGTTGTTAACCAACCAGACATCAACATCGTGCTTTTGGGACAGCCTTCCTCGTAATGTCAACAAAGTGAGACATTGAGGCATTTTGTCCCCCTTGCCCCCCTGAAAACACCTAAAAAGTGGGACTTTTGGTCAGTTTACACTAATTGAAGTGCAAGCTCACATTAATCCTCCTAAACCCACCATGAGCCTGGTCACCTTACAGCATTACAAGCACTTGGAATGACACTGCGCTATGACTGCTTTAGGTTTGCTTTAACATCCAGACACCCACTTTTTTAGGGGATTAGAGCCAAATTATTTATTTTGGCTTACTGAATTCTAAAAATAACTCTTAATTTGATAAAATTACAGCCTCTCGCCAAAGTGCATGTACTTTGCAAAAATTGGACTTGCAATTTCTCATTCTGCCCATGATACTATTGGTGAGAACCTGCTTATTTCCTGTTTGGCCACGAAAAATACCATGGCCACTCCTCTTCAAACTAATATCCCCCAAATTGTTCAGACCACAGGCATTACATTTTTGGATGGTTTTGCCATCCTGTCGTCTCTCCCTGCAAGTCCCACCCACTTGGGTGATTACTGGGGGTTTGAGTGACAGGACCAGTGATTGCTGGATTGCATCTGTCACTTAAACCGACTTTTCACAAAATGGGCATTGTTCCTAGTACAGGGGGGCATCCCAATTACCAGTGAGCCCCCCCCCCCTGCACATTACTCGCTTTAAAACTGGAGAAATAATGTAGCCGTTTTTTGGGGGGGCGGTGGGACAAAATGCTACAAATTAGTACTGTCTAATCGAAAGTGGGTCAGTCAGTTGTACTTGAAAATTAGAAAATGTAAAGTAGTTGTGACCCCCTGGTCTACCTGTTCTGACCTGCAGAGAAGCCAGTTGGTAATGCTGTCTGGGCAGCTTAGTGTTATACTGTTGGGTTAGTTGCAGGTATAGTTTGCTCATTCTGGCACTAGGGATTAGTATAGAGCAGCATCACTTCCTCCCATTGGTCTTTTTATATATGTTCATGGCGTTTAGATCACTCGTCAAACAAAAGGTTTCAGAAATGATACAGACCGGCGTGCCTCGCATGACTCACATAGCGTTTTTACTTTGCAGAAATGGCATGAGTCAGATAATAAGCACTTGCAGCTTTTATGCTCTATTAGCAGGAAAATGTCACTTTTCCCATCATTATCAAACAATCTACCCAGTTTGCAAAGCACTGGATGTGGGTGTGCGGCAGAATATTTTGCTCATTCGTACCTGTGGTCCCACTCACAGCACAGGATAAGACACGTAAACCACCATTGTTATGACTGACCTTTCTTATCAACTGACCTGAAAGAAGTCAGACTTCCTCCTAAATGAGCATCTTATGTTCAGAACCACACAGGAAGTGAGATCAGAATTACTTACCTGAACCCACACAAAAGGTCTGGAGATAGACGGTGCCTTTCAAGAAAACCACAAAAGGAAGTATAACCTCTTGAAAAATCTGAAATAGCTTGATGGCCCACGTCTGTAAAACCCAAAAGCCATTCAGTCTATTTTTTCATTATACAATAGCCCCTGCACTCTATTCCCTCGCAGTTTTTCTTACACCCTTGGCTTTATTATGCCCCCTGTGCTATTTGGCCTAGTTTTCCGGCTTCTTTCCACTGGTATTGTCCTCTCGACCTTTGAACCAGTTCTAGAACGTCCTATACTGTAGACCCACTCGTATACCCACTCATGGTCACTTAGATGCAAATTAAGGAAAGCAAATTTCATTGAGCTATTTGTTTTTAAAATGTACCTAAACTCAAAATAATGAGTTGGCCCTATTTAGGAGATTTCTCTAGGTTATACCCTTTAGGGTGTGAAAACACCCTGGTACCTGTGTATAGTCACCCCTCTCTCTGCCCTGCACGGTCTCCTCAGCAGACATTCAAGTTTACTGGGTACAGCAATTGTATACGGGGAACTAGGTGATTTTACACTATGGGACATCCCAAATTGGGATGCCCCCAAGGGAAGTCTTCAACACAGAGAAGTCTTTTAGACCACTTTTTGACCACTGTAACAGATTAATCCGGTTGCTCACAATGAACTTGCTCCTTAAAGAGGAACGTCAGAGGTCCACACATCTTAAAGACTCCAGGGCTGTCCGAGTGCCACTCCTCCATTTCGGGATGCCTTGCTTTGTGACCCCCCCCCCCCAAATCCCCCGTTCCACACACCTTCTCCCAGAGTTCTTGCTCCCTTATCTGTATGCTCCAGGCCTTTCTGGTGGGCAGACACAGGCACGACACAGCTAGAATCTGAGGGGGGATGCATCCGGCAGCGCACTTGACACTTGACTTCCTTGGAAAGGAGCAGAGTGAAATCAAAAGTGCAGGCCGCTGAGCTAATAAGCATGCTCTGTTTCGTCTGAGCCTGAGCCATGGGAACGTCTGGAAGGTGAGTGAATCGGGCGACCTGGGGAATACACACAGTGGGCCATCCCAATTTGGGATGCCTCTTGAGAGGGGCAACATGTGGGAAAGTGAAAGTTAACCCCTGCTATTTATTTGATACACTGTACAACTTATTCTGTTGTAGAATAAATAAATAATTACAAAAACTGATTCATGTGATGTTTTATGATACCATGAGAATAGTAACATTTGTATTCCAATTACAGTGTCAGATAAACAGTGCCTTGTCCTCTTTCCATACTGCCCTGGAGCTTGCCACCGATCAAAGAGAAATACAGCACGTCTGTCTGTATGAAATAGGTGAGTTGTCGTCTCATACATGATCTCATGATCACCATTAAATCAGCTTTGTACAAACATTACTTCCTAACCTCTGCTCTTAGCACTAAGTTGGGGAAATACCTTCTTCCTATTGGAGGCGCGTCCAACATATAAGCTTTGTGTGTTATGAAGAAATCAAAAACTAAAACCCAAAGTTTTGTCTGACCTCTTAGCAGTAAGACGATGAGAGTAGAGCTGACCCTACATTTTGGGAAAATCAAAGAAAGTGTGGAGGAAATAAGAGAAAGGGGTTATGTCCTAGATGTGAGTCACCTTCCACTTTATTGTATTCAGTGTGCTCTGTTTTATTCAGCCCTTTCAGCTAAAAATCGTCTAATAGAATCGTCTATGGAGATAAAATGGAGCAGAATAAAGCCTTACATGCCAAAGGGTCACCTCCCTGATGATCTCTAGCAGGGGGCGTGCCCACACTGGCCGTTCACAAATGCCTGGCCTTGCTAAAGGTGTAGTGTAGTGCGGCCTGTGCATTCCCTGTTAGATCAGGGATCGGGTAGGTTTTACTATGATTTCAGGGGGTTTCACACAGCATACAGGGGAAAGGGAATAAGATGGCCCTGGAATCTCCAGGGTTGCACAAGATGAGTTTGTCTACTGTAGAGTCAGGGGAACTTAAACATAGATAATATATCTGCTGGCCAGAGTTACCCCCAGCCCAAGTGCAAAAATGCTCTTCATTGCCTTGGAGATAAAGACTAAGACAAATGATCTTTAAAGCAGAACCGGTTTAGACATTGCTGCTCTTTTTCTGTATAAGAAAATGTGACCAGGCCATGATTCAGACATTACCTGGGGCCCTATCATGGCTCATACAATAACCTTTTTCATGTCATTGTAACTGAATTGGATACTAATGAGTGAAATGGCAAGGACAAATGTTGCTTTTCTGTGCATGCTACACGAACACATTTCTAAAATGAAATGGAGGGGCAGCATGAGGCTAAGGGCCTAGCCGAAGGGAGCGTAGCTGAGGGAGCAGGGTGCGTGCCCACAGCCGCCATTCAGAAATGCCTGGCCCCCGCCCTGCATCAGCGGCTTGCGCATGCGCTGTTGGATTGAGGAGAAGGTAGGTTTTTTAGGGGACTCCAGAGCCATCAACCATGGGTTTTGGATCACTTTAAAGTGGACCAACACCCAGGGGTGATCGGCCCGGGAATCTATAAGATTCCCGGGCCGATCACCTCACTCACCGCGGGACATCCGAGATCGGGATGTCCCGTGGGGTTAAACCCCCCAAAAAAACCCCAAACTCCTTACCTGATCCTCCGCCGCCGCCGCCTCGCGCGTGCCCGCGCCGGCCCGCGCCGGCCGTCTGTGAATGGCCGGCGTGCGCACGCCGAGAGTGACGCGCGGGAGTCGGCGGCGGACGCGCTGTCTTGGACGCCGCTGTCACCCGCTTGGACGTCGGCGGGGATTGGATGGCGCGGTCACGTGGGAGTGGGGAGAGGTGAGTTTTTTGGGGTTTCTGGGGGGTTTCAGAGAGCGGGACACCCCGATCGGGGTGCCCCGCCGAAGTGGACCAAAACCCAGGATAGTCAAAATCCTGGGTGTTGGTCCACTTTAAAGAGTCTCAGAATTCAACAAAGAGATCTGTTGGCTTAGTGAGAAAAAATAAAAGATTTCATACTGCTACACAATATACATACTATAATGTATTTAAATCTGATCTCCTAAAGCGTTATGGAAGTAAGTGCTTTCTTTCCAGTAACCCACACTACACTCTCACCTTTTCTCCATTTGATTTCTAGTGCCATATTTAGAGCACAGATGGGTTTGCTGTCCGGAATTGGCTGGTACTTTATTTTTCTGCAGTGCAGTATTTTGGTGTCTACATATAGATGAGGAGGCTTTGCCCTCTGCATTGCAAGTCACTTGTATCATTCACATGCTAACAACGCCACCTGGTGGCAGCAAGTTATTCCTTCTCACTGTAGCTTCTGTTTTTTTTCAGGTTGGTGCAGCATGATAGAAATGAACTTTAAGGATGCCTTTCGATCGTTTGAAAGGCTTAAAAATGAATCCCGGTGGTCCCAGTGTTATTATGCCTATCTCACGGCAGGTAGGTATTGCTCATAGGCGAAGACCCTTTCGTTCACGTTGCATTTGAAGGTTGTTGTTAGCCTGTTTTGTTCCTTAAATGTTTTTGGTGGTAGAATTTTGTTTAATCATTGTATTTGCAACACTGTCTAGATCCGGGGAACTAATTCCATTGGTGGTACTCAAGCTCCCCTCTGAGGGTAGAATTTTGTTTACTAATTTTAATTTGCAAAACCATCTACATAATCACCACTTTCTTCCTCACCCATTTACAATGTTTTTACTTTGTGCCCGGGTATTCCTATAGCTTTATATCTGCTGCCACTGCCATATTGCAGATCAGATTTAAAGCATCTCTGTAGCCATGCCACCACAGGACGTACATGTGTAAACCATCACTGAAATGGCCTCCTCTTCTTTGCATAATCCATCCTAGTGATAACCTAGCTAAAGTTGGATAACCCAACAACCTCTCACTTAGTCTGTTCTAACCACCTACTACTACTTCACCTACTACTTCAATCTTATAAACAAAGATTTTTTAGGAATTCATTATTGCTAGATAGGTATTGACTTATGTGTACCTGTGCAGTATGTTCCAAACCCCTCCCACATTATATAAGTTTTGTAGTGCATATACAGCTAATATATATTTAAATGATGTCCACCTGTATCCAGGGGAACACCCAAGGGGGTGATTCAGAGGTTTAGACCCCTCCACAGACCAGGTAGACCAGAGTGCCATTGCGACCTGTTTATATGGCATTTTTGAGCTGCAATGAGCAGCCAGGCAATGGCTTTGTACCAACTGAGAACAGCACTTAAAGAAGCGACGGAGAAGAAGAGGCAGGGGCTGCAAATTCATGGAGCTCAGGACACATCTCAGCAGTAGGGGCAGCTATCAAAGTTCAGGAGGTGTGGGGAGTGGGAGCATGGCCACAAATAATTCAACAGCAGCAGGAGTGCCTAGAAAATCATGGAAAATGTATTTTCCCGCAGCACGTGCATCTTGCCACGCCCCTATCAGATAGTGCCCCCCAGATAAAATTACTGTGTGCTTGTTTCCACTCCCTTCTTGTGAAAATCAGTCCTTTATGCCCCAGAGAAAGTTATTACATACCATACCATATACTATTTGGTATGTTACACAGAACATTCTGAAATAATTGCTGGTTCCAGAAATATAGTTAATCTGCGATGACCATGCTGCAGAGAAGCACACCCCACACTTCCCCGTAAACCATCAGGTTCAGCAGGTGCCCACCAAACCCAGCAGTTCTAATTGAATAGGGTGAGGCACGGGATGTGCTTCTCTGCAGTGCTGGAGCCCAGACCTGAAATGCAGCAGGGGTAAGTATTTGGCCCCCTCTAGCGCTTTCTTTTCACTGTTAGACTGTAGATTAGGATGTCCCCCTGGGGGGCGGGGGGGGGGTCATGTGTGAAAGTGAAAGAAGGTCTTTATTGCCTTTAAGCCTTCTTGAAACTGAATTCTGGCTAGGTGCAGTGTCATCATGTGCAGTGTGTCTAGTTACTATTAACCAGATCTTTATGTTGTGATTTTAGTTTGTCAAGGGGCCACCGGAGATGTGGATGGAGCAAAGGAAGTATTTGCTGAAGTCCAAAAACTTTTCAAGAGAAAAAACAATCAAATTGAACAGTTTTCAGTAAAAAAGGTTTGTGCGAAGCAGCAGTAAAAATGGCTGAAAAGTCAGGAACCTAGAACACAACTACCATACAGCATACATATGTCTCCTCCCTTACTTTTCCTCTTGCATGGGTATATCCTGGCTATATTCTGAGATGTGGGGTGTGAGATTAAAACAGACTAACCCCCCCCCCCCCCCCGTTTTAAAGTGTCTTTGTCAGCTGTAAGGGATTTTTACAACAATTGGAAGTTATGACACTGTTAGGCAGAGTTATCTGTAGTTTTCGATAAGTTTGTCGTCCCGGTTAAATATAAATAATGAATTGTAGTTGGACACTGTATCAAAAACATATTTGCATCAGCTCACACTCACATTGTGATCACACACTTGTCTACATACTCAAGTCACTTGTCTGTCATTGTCCACGCTCTGCTGTTTAAAAAAGTCCATTGTTGCTGGTGCACTCTTACAACTCCATGATATGCGGGTGCCCGGACCGTGGTGGCGCCACTATAAATCCAGATAAATGAACAGGGCCGGCACTCCATTCGAATAAAGTAAATGCTTATATTTAGCCAGGAAAATGTTCCATAACATACATAGGGCTGAAAGCAAAATCCATGTGATGGCAAGAAAACAGTCCCTTAATCTAGGAGGACCGCCAAACATTGCCCTTGGTATCCCAGCCATACATATACAGGAGTACAAGAATTAAAAAATTCCCGCCTGATGTCATAGTGACGGCAGCATGCTCAGTGGTGAACAAGAATGATTATAATTGTAATTAAAGTATAAAACAATAAAGTGAGCCTGTGATTACTCACCTGCACCCGTGGGGGCTCCAGATCCGGATAGCCCCGTCACCGTCTGTCAGGGGACTGCAGAACGCTGGCAGCCAGGCATTGAAGTCTGCCTGGTAACTGGTGACGAGGCGGCGGCCGCGCTCCTCATCAGCCCGTGGGACAGACAGTGTACATCCAGACACCGCAGGCACCGAGTAAGGGAGCTGCGGTGTTCTGGGGAGGCACTCCACGGGCCTGCCATCGCTCTCAGGTGGCGGTGCGAGACACAAGACTCCACTTATGTGCAAGGGAATCACCGCTGTCCTGAATACATAAAACATATTGGAACAACATAACAAGAAAAGGGGGGATGGCAGACCATTACGGAGTAGAAGGGACAGGAGGGGAGGAGAGAGGAAGAGGGACCATGGGAAGTTTATGAGCAGGCTGGGGAATTAAATAGTGAAGGGAGTGGGAGCCGAAAAGGGGGTATGAAAAGAAGGGAGGGACAGGAGGCAAAAAGGGGACATAGCGGGATGGGGAAGCAAAACCAAAGGTACTGGAAGGGCAAAGGAGTAAAGCTAGTAGGAAATAGAGGCAGGAAGAGGACACCACTCTGCAAAAGGGGCCAAAAGGAGGGATAAGGACAAGATGATGACCAGAACAAATAGAGCTGGGGGGCAAGATAATCATAGCAGAAGAGAAAGGTGGGAGGAAAGGAGAGAAGGGGACAGAAGGGTAAGAAGAAGGGAAGGAACGAGAAGGGGACAATATTCGGGAAAGACAGATTCAAAAGAGGGATAAAAGAGATGTCAAAAGGTAATGGGAAAACGGGGGGGGGGGGGGGGGGGAGAACAGGGGTTGGGGAGGGGGTGTGTGTTGGGTAAAGGGGACATAGAGCAAAAGGGTCAAAATCAAGAGGAATCCGAAAAGAGAATGATTAGTAAGAACTAGGGCCTAATATTGGAAGGATAGGGAAAGGTAGGATCACTAACAAAACCAAGTTTCAAAAGAGGGACAAGGTTAGAAATATAAGACTTTTCTGTGGAAAAAAATCGCACAGGATATCAGCGTCGTGGTAAATAACACGTGAATCTAAAGGAGGTGTTCAGACCCCTGGGTTGAACGGTGTCAAGTTTATGAATCCAGTAAGTCTCTCTTTGGAGTAACCGGAGATGGCGATCACCTCCCCGGCGTGGTCTCTCTACATGTTCTATCGCCATAGTGGGTTCTGATGAAGTTCGTGGGTCTGATGAAATGTACAGCCACGGGTTTATCATAATCTAAGGCTCCACCGTTGTTATGTTTATTGATGCTGGTGCGCACATCACTACGATGCTGCTGAAACCTCTTCTTGAAGGGGCCGATAGTCTTGCCAACGTACAGGAGGCCGCAGGGGCATTTAAGCAAATACACGCAAAAGTCAGTAAGACAGGAGAATACGCCACGGATTTTAAAGCGGCGTCCGGTATGGGGATGAGTAAACTCTGAACCGAGGATAAGGGAATTGCATACGCTGCAGTTGTTGCACCTGAAACAGCCTGTGCGGGTGGTAAGTGGTACAGGTCTTTTAGAGTACTTCTCCACTGGGTCAGCCGTAACCAGTGAGTCCCTTAGGTTCCTATTTCCCTGATAGACCTTCAAGAGTGGTCTTTTTATTGCTGGACACATTGTATTATCTGAGGTTAATATACATGTATGCTTCTTTGTGATATGCTCAATGGTGGGGGCTGCTTGATTATATGTGAGCATGAATGGGATACCCTCGGACGAGGAATCTGTCAAACATCTCTTCCAGTTGCCGTGTACGCGTTACTGGGTTGGAATTGATCCTAAGTACCCTTAGGAATTGAGAAATGGGGAGGCTGTTTACCAGTGGCCTGGGATGTGCGCTGTCCTATTTCAGTAAAGTATTCCTATCAGTCGGTTTAGTATAAAGGCCCATGGTAAGAAGACCATCAGGATCTTTGTGAATGGCCACATCCAAGAAGGTTAGATGTGTAGCGGAGACCTCTGGGTTGAATGTGATAGTAGGAAAAATCGAGTTAATGTGTTCCATAAACCTGTCAAAGTCTTGTCTGTCTCCATGCCAGACGGTGACTACGTCATCAATATATCGGCCCCAGTATCTTACATGCTCAGTGTATAGTGATGAGGGGTAGATGTACCTTTCTATGGCGCTCCCCATAGCCGTGCCGAGGATTTGCTTATAAAATATATTTTCGAATCTGAAGTAGTTGTTATGAAGCACAATCTCAAGTCTTGTGGTAAGATAGTCAGATGGTATTTCTGGGGGCTCCCGTGTGAGGAAGTATTTAACGGCCTTCACTCCCTGATCATTGGGCATATTTGTAGATAGGGAGGAAATATCCATGGTGGCCAAAAGGTCATCCTTGTCTATCTGGATTTTGCTGAACTTCTCTAGGAAGTCCCCCGTATCTTTTCAAATAGGATGGTAGCTTTTGCACATATGGCTGTAGATAGTAATCCAACCATTGTGCCAGTGGTTGAGTAGCAGAATCTGTGCCTCCTACTATAGGTCGAAATTTAAGTGGGTTGCACCCCTTATGGACCTTTAGTAGGCCGTAGATCACCGGTGTGATAGGGTACTCAATTTGAATAAACTTAGCCGTGTTTTCGGTCAGCTACCCATTGGTGACTCCAAGAGATACATACTGCTGTACAGCATTCTGAATCCCCCACACAGGGTTATTGTGAATTTTCTCATAACTCACAGGGTCCATGAGCATCTCTAGGATACTAACACGGTACAGTGCATAGTCCATCACTACTATAGCCCTGCCCTTGTCGGCGTGCTTAATGATAATGGTGTTGTCTTGTCTCAAAGTAGATAATGCAGTAAGTTCACCTCTGCTAAGGTTTGGATGGTATTTCTTAGTCTGCATGGTCTGTATGGTCTCTGCCCGAACAGTTTTAATGTAGCTTTCAATTGGGCCGAAGTGGCCGGGCGGTATAAATTGGCTCTTAAGTTTCAGACCAGTAGGGCCCATCTAAGTACTGGCTCCGGTATCAGTGGGATTAGATGAGAAGAATTGTTTAAATTTGAGTGTTCTTTCCAATTTAAACAGTTCTATATCAAACTTAAATATATCAAAACGAGACGTCGGGCAAAAAGAAAGTCCCCTGCTTAGCAGGCTTACCTCATCCAAGGTTAGTGGCCTGGAGGAGAGATTCATGACTGGGGTCTCCTGCTTGCTGATCGCAGGGTCATGGACCCATTGTGGTCGCTTCTTCCCACCCCTCCTGGGTCATTTGGTCCAGTAGGTGCCCGAAAATGGGGTACCCGGTTCTTGTTTCTAGTACTCCTTTTTGGGCCCCTGGGATGTGGTTCGCTTTCAGAGGACAGATTCTCAGAGACCGGGTCACTGTCAGAGGTGTGGTACAGTTGCGGTCGGTTGGAATAACGCTTTATTGAAGTACCCGCCTGTCTCCTGAAACGTTGTTGATCCGGATCTTTGCCGGAGAGCCAGGGATATACTCTATTTACTCTACCTTTTGGCCACCATGGATATTTCCTCCCTATATACAAATATACCCAATGATCAGGAAGTGAAGGCCATTAAATACTTCCTCGCACGGGAGCCCCCAGAAATACCATCTGAGTATCTTACCACAGGACTTGAGATTGTGCTTCATAACAACTACTTCACATTCGAAAATGTATTTTATAAGCAAATCCTCGGCACGGCTATGGGGAGCGCCATAGCTCCGGCCTTCGCTAATTTATTCGTGGGCTTCCTAGAAGAAAGGTACATCTACCCCTCATCACTATACACTGAGCATGTAAGACACTGGGGCCGATATATTGATGACGTGGTCACCGTCTGGCATGGAGACAGACAAGACTTTGACAGGTTTATGGAACACATTAACTCGATCTTTCCTACTATCACATTCAACCCAGAGGTCTCCGCTACACATGTGACCTTCTTGGATGTGGCCATTCACAAAGATCCTGATGGTCTTCTCACCACGGGCCTTTATACTAAACCTACTGATAGGAATACTTTACTGAAATATGACAGCGCACATCCCAGGCCACTGGTAAACAGCCTCCCCATTTCTCAATTCCTAAGGGTACTTAGGATCAATTCCAACCCAGTAACGCGTACACAGCAACTGGAGGAGATGTTTGACAAATTCCTCGTCCGAGGGTATCCCACTCATGCTCACATATAATCAAGCAGCCCCCAACATTGAGCATATCACAAAGAAGCATACATGTATATTAACCTCGGATAATACAATGTGTCCAGCAATAAAAAGACCACTCTTGAAGGTCTATCTGTGAAATAGGAACCTAAGGGACTCACTGGTTACGGCTAACCCAGTGGAGAAGTACTCTAAAAGACCTGTACCACTTACCACCCGCACAGGCTGTTTCAGGTGCAACAATTGCAATGTATGCAATTCCCTTATCCTCGGTTCAGAGTTTACTCATCCCCATACCGGACGCCGCTTTAAAATCCGTGGCGTATTCTCCTGTCTTACTGACTTTTGCGTGTATTTGCTTAAATGCCCCTGCGGCCTCCTGTACGTTGGCAAGACTATCGGCCCCTTCAAGAAGAGGTTTCAGCAGCATCGTAGTGATGTGCGCACCAGCATCAATAAACATAACAACGGTGGAGCCTTAGATTATGATAAACCCGTGGCTGTACATTTCGTGAAGCCTAATCATCAGACCCACGAACTTCGTGGTATGGTGATAGAACATGTAGAGAGACCACGCCGGGGAGGTGATCGCCATCTCCGGTTACTCCAAAGAGAGACTTACTGGATTCATAAACTTGACACCGTTCAACCCAGGGGTCTGAACACCTCCTTTAGATTCATGTGTTATTTACCACAACGCTGATATCCTGTGCGATTTTTTTCCACAGAAAAGTCTTATATTTCTAACCTTGCCCCTCTTTTGAAACTTGGTTTTGTTAGTGATCCTACCTTTCCCTATCCTTCCTGCAAACATTACCCTTGAACAGGCTTACTCTCTGGGCATCCTGATCTGTCGGTCATGCAGCCGTTCCCTTCCCCCGCTCTTCTTATAATATATATATATATATATATATATATATATATATATATATATATATATATTAAAGCAGCCCCAGGTGTACCTCGCTGTAGGTATCGGTAAGGCCCCAGGGGGGCTCCATTCCATTGGAAATAGGCATATATATATATAATTTTTTTTTTTATTATTTTAAATCCTATAAAATCTTACAATACACCTATATAAAATTTCGTTTTCACTCTGCCACTTGAAACCGTAGGCTCTACAGGACACAGGGCATGGTGGTTATTCAGTTAAGAGAGGGGAATCTCAGATGGCTTTGGCATCTGTAAACTTTGTTACCTATTTATAAACTAGATTACGCTATGTTCTTTTGTGCTCTCGCTTTGACCCTGAATGAGTGAGCAAAAGCTAGGGAGGTTTTATCCAATTGCCTAAACTCTTCTTGACCTGTTCAAATAGACCAGGGAGACTTTGAGAAGCGCAATTATTACTGTGGATTTATTGACATATGCGAAACTCTACACGTTGTTAAACTTTTTACGGACTTGGAAGATTCTACACTTGTAGCTCCATTATATATACTCTCTAAACATACATCATAAGAAGCTGGATTTAGTCCTTCTTGAGGAAGCTAAGTTAAGTGAAACGCGTTGGAGGATTTGAACACTATTTAATAACATCCGCTAAACAAGAAACCAGCTGATGTACAGTGAAGGCATTTTATAAAGATATTGCAGATTATATATTTTTTCTGTAAACAAGGAACTTCTAAAAAAAATAAAAAACCCTATAGTGTCCTTGTTTGATTGATGATGATTAATGTGGTAGTAGGTGGTTGGACCCCACTAAGTGACGGATTGGTGGGTAGGTTTTTCCAATCTAGATAGGTATTGACTTTTGTGTACTCATACATTGCGTTCCAAACCCCTCCCACATTATTTAAAATGTAATACATTTTTAAGGGTAATAGCGGTAATAACCGTGGGTGGGACGGGTATATATAAGGATAAAATATTTATTTTAATGTACATCCAAGATGTATCACTTTAAAGTAAAATTCCAGACAGACATAATCATTTTTGTAGTGCATATACAGCTAATATATTTTTGAATGATGCCCACCTGTATCCAGGGGAGCACCCAAGGGGGTGGCTTGTCCGCCTGTGATGATCACTTAGTCTTGCAAAGCATATGCTGCTTTCTACTTCCTACCTCTTTCAAGGACACAGTCTGTAGATTAGGTGCGGCACAGGTTTGCAGTGGATAGTGTTGCTCAGTGACCTACAGTTGCTTCTGCTCTGTTTAGCAGGTAGAGCCCGGGGGTGCAAGACTTCAAATCTCCACTTTGGGAGGGTGACCAGGATAGCAGTGTTTTATATCGGTAAGCTTCTCATTGGGAACCTTGCCCTGTCAGTAGTGGTCTGCTGATCCTACATCCAAGAATACCCTGGCTGCCTAACCTTGGGGTAGTCACTTATTTTGAAAGGGCTTCATAAATTGGTCAATCGAGCCACGGGAGTTAAGAGTACTCGCCTACTGCAGCACAATAAGTCCAGGCCACAGACTTGGTGGGGGCCTACCTTTTGATCTTTCCACATATATGGGTCAAGAGGAGGCTCCTTTTTAAAAAAAAAAAAAAAAAAAACCCAAGTCTTCCTGATGGCCAGTCAGGCAAGAAGCGACTCCTTCACGCTGTCAGGTGGGGTTGATGTATATGCCAATTTTCTGGAAAGCCGAGGTGACGGACGTCTGGGTCAGGGAGGTTGTGACCTTTTGGGCACAAGATCCAATTCGATTGGTGCTATCAGGACAGCCTCACTCTCCAGAGATGTGCATATTTCATCTGTCGACCAACATTGCATGCTGGAGTTATCGCTCCAGTTTCTACATGGGGAACAAGGCTTCTGCTTTTATTCCAGATTATTATGATCCCCAAGAAGGATGAGTCTGTATGGCGAATTCTGGGCCTCAGACACCTCCACAACCTAATTTACATGACCGGTTTTAAGATGGAATCTCTGCAGTCGGTGGTGGTCGGCTCTCCAATGGGGGATTACCTGGTGATAATTACTTTAAACATCCCAATGTTCCTGGGGCATTCCTGTAGGTCCACACTATTATCAGTTGGTGGCACACCCATTTGGGACCGCCACAGTGACCCAGAGCCTTCAAGGTGAAGGCAGCAATCATATCGATCCTCCATTGTCAGGGGATTGTCAATCCACCATATTTGGATGATCTCCTAATCTGGGCTTCCTACCTTCGGCAGGGATGTGCAGATGGTGTTGGTCACCTGTTAGAGATAGCACCCCAGGATTAGCCTGTTCTTTATTAAACTGTTGATGTCTGATAACCTGAATGATGATATTGAATTAGTAAATATGATCAGATGTAATGTCACTTCACTCATTGATATCTGTGTTTTATCAGGGTGAAAGATTAAGAAAGCAAGTTCCAACCAAGCAACTGTGTGTCCTGGCTGCCATTGAGGTGCTGTACCTATGGAAAGCTCTCCCCAACTGTTCTCCATCTAACCTCCAACGCATGAGCCAAGGTACTAATTGCTATATTTGACTTTGGAATCCTAATACAAAATGCTGTTGTACAGTAGGTGGACCTTATATGCAAGCGCGGGGCACCTAAGGACACTGAGGGTTTGGTTGGTGGTAGTACAGTTTTAGGCTCCGGGGGCCTATCCTATAGTGATCGGAAAGGAAGTGTATGTCATCACCTTCCTTCCCCAGCCCAGTGCCCCAGAACAGCTTGTGTTACTTTTTTTTTTTTTTTTTACTAAAGTCTTTGAACAATATTCATAACAATACAACCAGATGCAGTCGGCCATATTGCTTCCTGGCCTGATGCTTTCCAGAGATGATACATTCAGTTACAGTACACAGCTCAGCATTGGGGGTCAGCCTTATCGGTTATAATAACTGCAATAAATCTGAAAGCAATTTAACTGAACTGCTATTATGTGACAGTTTAACTTGTAATTGAATAAATTGGTATATGGCTGCCATTTGGACATAATACTGCTTTCTGTTGTTGTTATGAATATTGGGAAAAGGCTTTAATTAAAAAGAACACATGCTGTTTTGGGGCACTGGGCTAGGTATGGAAGGTGATGACATAAACTTTCTTTCTGGTTATAGGTGCACTTTGACGCAGATCAAGCTGGGGGGAAGGCTGGTTTGCTGGGTGGCAATAATACTGCTCATAATGGCTGGGGGTTAAAGAGGTCATACTGGTTGTGGCAGGAATACTGATCAAGCTGATGGAGAGGTCTGTTGGTGATATTATTGCAAAATGGCCTATGTGTGGTGATCTAGACAGCAAGGTGCCCCTTAGATGGGCTAGAGGTGGGTGGATGCCAACTAGATGGCTAGGTCATCTATTCCTTTGGTGAACATGCAGCCTCCTTGCTCACCACTGATAGTTTGGTGTCAGTTACAGTGCAGCACATGCTCTCTTGGCTTCTTTCCTGTGCCCAGGGAGGATGCAGGTTCCCAGGGATCCTGGGCCAACTTTGTTTATATTTTTTTACTTGAAAAATCTCTGGCTAAAGGTTTGGGTGTTTAGTAGCAATTATATCCCTCAGAAGATTAGTTACTTAGTTAAAAAACACCATTATAGTAACAATATTCACTTGTGCTTCATTTCTTTTGTCTGAATGAAAGCTTGTTATGAGGTGGTAGATCCCTCTGTGGTTGGATTAAGGAATTTGCTCCTCGGTGCCATTCATAAATGTCTGGGAAATACTGAAGATGCTATTCAGGTAAGAAAATGAATATATCTGCATAAAACAAAAACATTATGGACTCACTAGGGGAGGACATATCTGTACGTTATCTGTGCCAAGAAGGTAGGGAAGAGGAAAGGGATGTCACACAGTAGCTAAAATGTGTTTGCTCCCAATCCATAAACATCACCCAAAATCACTTCCAATTCCAAGACCATGTATCGTAAAGGTGTTCTAGTTTAGTTTTTCACTCATCTGATAGAACTTCAAAGGTCTGGCAGCAGTAAAAAGTATTGGTCTCCTACTTAGAAACTGTAGAAAAAAATACTTTCAAGATGCTGTTATCGCAATCGATGGCGATATTTCTTCTCTTTGTGCGTTTTCCAAATTATACAATGATCTGAGCACTCAATCAGACTTCACACACAACTTTAGAGATGTTGGATTTCCAGATGAACAAAAGAGACCCTTTAATCCCTCTTTTTTCTTTTGTACCAGGTATGACATATAGGAAAGGGGAGAATCCAACATACAATTAAAACTGTTTCAAATGGCTATTTACATAAGCTGGGAGTGTTGCATAGTATTTGGATGCTAGATCCTCCCAGCTATTAGCTGCCATTCACAGATGGTATCAGTTAAGCATGTCATTCTCATATTGGCCACTAGATGTAGATGCAAAACAGGCTAAATTATAGTTTTTAGCATCTCTCACAATGCTCAGTTCCTTTTGCCACCTCATATTGTTATCATCTTCTGACCCACCATTTAAGTATAATCAGTTCTTTGGAACCATTACACCATTTCAGTCCAGGCTCTTTCGTCCTGTTATCTATTTATAATATATGAATATATATATATATATATATATATATATATTAACAATAAGACCCAAAGTATAGTCTTGTGCAGTGCATCTGTTTTGCCCAGCGGGCTTGCACACTAGTGCGTGCCTGACGGCCCTGTGAATCTAATTGGATGAACAGCAGCCATAGGATGGAACAGGGAAGTGGGACGTTTTAGTGCTGCTAGGGGATGGGCAGTGCATCATCCTGATTAGGCATGACTCTGTACTTGAGTAGACCACCTTTTTTTTGTATCCTTCCATAATATTTCCGTATATTGTAAAATGGTAGTTATATTTTCTATTACTTTTACTATTTTGAAATTAAAGGTCTTTCTTAGGATGAAATACTTTTTTACTCCCATTTTAATGAGCTGAAGACTTGTCCTATGTACACAAAAGGCCTTTTTCTCCCAAATGTTTGTCTAAATCAGTGTTGGTGAGGAATTTTCCTTTTCCAAGAAAATCCATTCACCTCACAGGCGTGGCATATTAAGATGCTGTTTGGACAGCATGATTATTTCCCCGGTGTGCCTTAGGCTTGCCACAGTAAAAGGCCACTATAAAATGTGCAGTTTTACTTTATTTGGGGGGTGGATAAAAAAAAACACTCAGTATTTGGTGTGACCACCATTTCTCATATGCAGTGCAATACAACTCATTTACATAGAGTTGATCAGGTTGGCGATTGTGGCCTGTGGAATATTGCTCTACTCCTTTTCAATAACTGCATGAAGTTGCTGGATGTTTGCAGGAACTGGAACATGCAGATGTATATGCTGATCCTCAGCATCCCAAACATGCTCAATTGGTGACCAACAACAAGCATTTAGATGAACTTCCCTAAGGTGGTTTCTGACAGTTTGTGCAGAAATTCTTTGGTTATGCAAACCAGTTCTTGGAGCAGCTGTCCAGTTGTCTCATCCAAGAGGATCTTTGAGGTGCAGATGCTGGATGTGGAGGTTCTAGGCTGGTGTGGTTACACGTGGTCTGCGGTTGTTAAGCAAGTTGGATGTACTGCCAAATGTACCGGCTTAGAGAAATGAACATTCAATTTACTGGCAACTCTGGTGGACATTCAGTCAGCACGCCAATGGCACGCTCACTCAAAAGCTGCTGTATGATAAACTGCACATTTTAGAGTGTTTTGTTTTTTTATTGTAGCCAGCCTAAGAAACACCTGTGAAATAATCATGCTGTCCAATCTGTATCTTGACGTGTTCTCTGAAGTGGATGGATTATGTTGGAAAAGGAGAAGTGCTTAGTAACACAGACTCAGACAAATTTGTGAACAAAATTTTGTGTACATGAGTATGAGAGCAAAAACATGAGAGCAAAAATGTATATTTATATTGCTGTTAAGTATACTTTATTTTTTCCATTTCACATACAGGGTGTAGTCACATCTGCTGACTTGGGGCAGCCAGGGCAAGAATATTTCCCACATAGTCGCACCTATCCACGAGTAGTGTGATGTCCCCTTAAGAAATCCCGGGCAGGTTGTCTTTGCTGCGGGTGTGCCATCTCCTTAAATTTGACCAGTGTGCTGGGTTCAGGCCTTCGGTTCAATCAGCTGTTTTTGACTTGTATTTCCCTCCAAATATTCAAATTTTGCCTAAGGCTTGGACCCTGCGCGCTGACATCACTTCAGATTTCCTGGACAGACATGTGCGGCTCCCCGGAAGGTAGAAGGCGACATACATTCCTGGCCAGACTTCAGGTCAGAGGGAAGTAGGACAGCAGGAGCAGCAGTACGGCGGCGAGAAGTCTGAGGGGGGTCAGTTTGTTCAGTGCTCCACTGCGGGAGCCCCACAGATGGCAGTGCCGGCCACCCCAGCTAAGAGCCGGAGGACCGGATATTAGGGACTCTGAACCCCCCAAAACCAAGCTTAAAGCGGTCAAAAGTCTAGATGCTGTGAAGATTGTAACTGTGTGCTTCCGGATACTTGGCAAAGGCCTCTGTACCAGGAATGCATGGAAGCAAAAAGGGACGCAGGCGCAGCTGCCCTATTAATAGAGATCCTAGTAATGAAGCAACAGATTGCTTCAATGCAGGAGGCTCAGAAAGAAAGGGGGCATCCCAAGCCCTACATTGCTACCGCACCGTCTGTTAACCTAGTTGTGAAAGGTCTGGGGGAAGGTGCTGGGGGAATTCGCGCGTGGCGCGAACCGCGCCGGCCCGCCCTTCTTCTCCCTCTGCTTCTCATGTCTCTCGCCTCTGGCAGGACGGACGCCATCTTCCTCCGTGAGTGGCCCTTGGGGCTTCATTACTTTCATGACATGCATATATATATATATATATATATATATATATATATATATATATTTCTTATGTTATTGCTTATCTGTATGTCTGCGTTTTGTGTGCTTGGGCATGATTAAGGTGCTGAATAGCCCTGTGTTCTGTCTTCCAGGTGGACCCTTGTCGGATCCTAAAGGGTCCTCCCGGTCCTAGGGTCCCTGGTTTAATTTTAGAACTCCCCATAAATCCTCCCACTCGGGACACAGAAGGGGTATCCCGGGTCGCTTATATTGCGTAATTTCCTGCGGTATTGCGACTACCAATAAAATCACCATATGGAGGCTTCCCAGGATACCGGGCTTGTGCTCCCCTCGGGGCAACCCCCGGCAGTGTTTGGGGTGTGGGGCATCCCTTACAGGGGATGATGTTTTCCTTTGCATTCCATGTGCGCAGCAGACTATTACGCAGCAGTCCGGATCCCAGGCGTCTGGTTCTGCGCCGCCGGTCCCTTCTCCTACCCCTCCACTCCTGACCCATACCCCGTGTGATGTTGTCACGAGTGGGGAGTCGCAATCTGAGGTGTGTGCCAGATTGTCCAATCTTGAAAAATGATTTTCTAGCGCTATGGCCAGAAAGGTCCCGGCTAAGAGAAAGCACTTGTCCCCAGCCATGCAGGCTTCTGATTTTGAGGAGTTTGATTCACTGGACTGGTCTGATTACCCCCCGCTAGAGGAGGGGGAGCGTTTTGGGGAGTCGGATGATTCTGACGATCAGCAGTTTGTTGGCGCTGATGCCGAGCGGGGTTAGGGGGATACTTTGGATACCCCTAAGGTCCTGGCTCATATGTTTGAGGTTCTGGCAATCTCTCCTCCTGAAGTGACTCTTCCGCAGAAGCGGGAGTTCTTTGAGGAGGCTAAGCCGCGCTTAGAATTCCCTAATCAAAGGCATTTCGACGGCATTATTCTTAAGGAATGGGAGAGGCCTACTCGGCTAAGAAATATCCCTTTCCGGTGGATGCGGTGAAGCGCTGGTCGTCCCCTCCCGAGGTGGGCGCCCCTGTTTTGGGGTTGTCTAGCACCTCCTGTCTTGCATTCTCCTGACTGTTCTACTCTCAAGGACGGTGAGGACAAACTCATTGACCAGATGGCTTGTCACAGTTTTGCCAGTGTCGGGTCGGCCTTGCGGCCTGTTTGTGTTTCAGCGCTTTAGAAGTGGCTTCTAGGTCGGTTGTCAGGGACCTGTTGTGTACCTCCAGGCTTGACCCGGCTAGTGATGAGTTCACCGCCCTTAAGCGGTGCGAATTGTTTTTGTCATTTGTGCTAGCCGCCCTGGATGACACCATGGTGATGTGTAGTAGAACTTCGGCCTTGCTGGTGGCTATTCGGCGGTTGGTTTGGTTGCGCCAGTGGGCGGCTGATTTTGTGTCCTAAAAGTCTCTTACGGCTCTTCCCTTTCTGGGCTTGCGGCTCTTTGGGGAAAAATTGGATTCGGTCGCAAAAGGAAGTAGGTTACCTCAGCGGTAGAAGCAACGTCGTCCCTTTCGGGGGGCGGCTTCGTTCACCCCTTCCTTTTGTGGGGCCAGAGCTGGACGGGGATCGGCTGTCTTCCCCTCCAGAGGTGATTCCTGGAACAGGGGAAGAGGATGTGCCCGTCCAGGACACAGCTGGGGCTCCAAGCCCAAAGCCGCTGCTAAGCCGGCTCAGCAATGAGGGGGCGCCCTCACCCTCGCGGGTGGGGGGATGGCTGCGACACTTCTCCCAGGTCTGGGACCAGGAGGTCTCGGACAGATTCGGGAAGTGGTGTCTTCCGGTTACAAACTGGAGTTCGAGATCCGGCCTCCTCCCAGATTCTTCAGGTCTCGCGTGCCCTTGGATCCTCTGGCCGCACAGGGGCTCCGGGCGGCAGTAAAAGATCTCCTGGACATGGCTATCATCTGCCCGGTGCCTCCCTCGGACCGGGGCCTGGGATACTATTCCAATCTGTTTACGGTGCTCAAGAAGGATGGCTCCGTTCGTCCCATCCTGGATCTGAAATTTCTCAACAGGTTTATCTGTCCCAGGAAGTTCTGCATGGAAACTCTGCGCTCTGCCATAAATTCACTTCGGCAGGAGGACTTCATGACGTCCATGACGTCAAGGATGCTTATCTGCATGTTCCAATCTTCCCGGCGCATCAGAGATTTTTCAGTTTGTGGCCCTTCCTTTTGGCCTTATCTCGGCTCCAAGGGTTTTCACCAAGGGGTGATGGCCCTCCTCAGAGCCCAGGGAATCCGCATCGTGCCTTATCTGGACGATCTTCTTATTATGGCATCCTCTCTCAGCCAGGCGGAGCTAGATACCAGGACTGTGGTAGCCACCCTGGAGAGATTCGGCTGGGTGATCAACTATCCCAAGTCCTGCCTCTCTCCGTCCAGGGTGGTGGCGTTCCTGGGAATGTCTCTGGATACTTCTCAGTCCAGGGTGTTCCTCCCCCGACCCAAGGCTCTTTTGATTCAGGAATTGACTCAGCTTCTCCTATCCATCCCTCGCCCGTCCATCCGGCTGGGGATGCGACTGGTGGGATTGATGGTGGCTTTGTTCGAGGTGGTTCCCTTTGCCCAGTTCACACAAGGACGCTCCAGCTCCATCTCTTGGCGGCCTGGGACGGGTCCCTGCTGTCATTGGATCAGTCTTTTCTGACGTCCCCCCGGGTTCGGCATTCCCTTCGGTGGTGGCTGGAACCGAGCAATCTGATGAGGGGCAGATCCTTCCTGACCACCACGGATGCCAGCCTGTCAGGTTGGGGGGGATTTTGGAAGGATCTTCAGTTTCAGGGACTGTGGGGGCCTCAGGAGGCTCACGATCCCATCAATGTTCTGGAGCTGAGAGCCATCAGGTTGGTTCTGGCTCACTTGACTCATCAGTTACAGGGCTTACTGGTTCAAGTTCGGTCGGACAATCGGACGGCGGTCGCCTACAATCACCAGGGAGGGACTAGCAGCAGGCGTGCCCTCAGGGAAATGTCTTTGCTTGGGCAGAGAGCATTGTCCCATGCATCTCCCTGAGCAGGTGCTCATCTCGCCGGGGGGAATAGTCGCTCAGCCCCAAGGTGTTTCGGTCGCTTTGCCACCGGTGGGGGACTCCGGAGGTGGACCTCTTTGCCTCTCGTCACAATCACAAGCTTCCGGCATTTGTGTCTCTCTTGCGAGATCCGCTGGCTCTGGCAGCGGATGCCATGTCTCTGAACTGGAGGGATCTGGGGTTTCTGTACCTGTTCCCTCCGTTTCACATGGTGGGCAAAGTGGTGCGCAAGCTGGCCCTAGAGGGCGCGTCAGCAATCCTGGTGGCCCCAAGATGGCCAAGACAGGTTTGGTTTGCAGACGTGGTAAGGTTGGCAGCGGATCATTTAGATCTGCCCCTTCTGCCCGATCTGCTCACTCAGGGTCCACTTCTCTACCCCAATTTACCAATGCTGGCTTTGACGGCGTGGCTGCTGAAACCTCCATCTTGAAGGAGGAAGGTCTTTCTGATGCTGTCATTCAGACTCTGGTTAGGGCTAGAAAGAAGTCTTCCTCTGCCATCTACTATAGGATTTGGGGGTCTTATATTGATTGGTGTGAGGTCCGGGCCTTGCCTTGCAGGGTGTTTTCTATCCCTAGGGTTTTGGAATTTCTGCAACATGGTCTGGACCTGGGCTGGCAGCTTAGTACGCTGAAAGGGCATGTTTCTGCCCTGGCGGTCTTCTTTCAAAAGTCTTTTGCTCTTCATCCTTTGGTTAAGACCTTTTTCCAGGGGGTTATGCATGTGCGGCCTCCTAGGAAGCCTTTGCTCCCAGTTTGGGATTTGAATTTGGTTCTTTCTGCTTTTCAGGCTCCTCCTTTTGAACCTTTGCAGGATATTGCACTTTCTACGCTTACACAGAAGGGCTCACTGATGGCAACAGGGGGTAGGTAGTTAAAGATAGTTTAGTGCCCCTGTGAACCAGGACTCTCCCTAGTACAGAACTGCCAGGGAGGGTCAAGATCTGCTTTAAATAGGACCAACAACCAAATCTGAGAGTTGGCCTGTCTCCTCCTCATTGGGGCATCCCAGCTGGCAAATGTGATTATCCGCCTGTGGGGAGGGTCCTGGCCACCAGAAAACAGCAAGAGGAAAGCAGGAGGATACTCGGGGCCATACATAAGGGAACCATCAGTCATTTTTGATACATTTTGAAAGTGTATATATTTGTGTGCCAATCACTTCCGTTCGGCGTGTATTGGAGTTGGCGGCTTTGTCCATTAAGGCTCCTTACTTTCAGAGGCATCAGGACAAGGTTGTTTTCCGCTTCAAGCCAGATATCCTTCCTAAGGTGGTTTCTGCTTTCCATCTTAATCAGGACATTGTTCTACCCTCCTTGTGTCCTAAGCCCAGCAATGACAAGGAGAGGGTTTTGCATTCTCTGGATGTGGTTTGCTGTGTGAAGTACTATTTGGTGGCTACTTCTTCTTTTCATAGGACTGACGCCCTTTTTGTGGTGCCCTCTGGGCCTAGGAAAGGTTTGGCTCCCACCAAGTCTTCCATTGTTGGGACCTATTCTGTCAAGGGGAAGGTTCCCCCTTTGCGTGTTACTGCTCATTCTACTCGTGCTGTTGGGGCGTCCTGGGCCTTCCAGCATCAGGCCTCTGTTGAGCAAGTTTGTAAGGCTGCTACTTGGTCTTCCGTTCACACTTTTTCCAAGTTTTACAAGGTTGATGTGCGGGCCTCTACGGATGCTGTTTTTGGCCGCGAAGTTCTGCAAGCTGCAGTGGTTTAAGTTTGTGCATTATTGCCTTGTTTTGGATCCCTGCCCTTTATGGACACTGCTATTGGATGTCCCAAGTGTAATGACTATTTGAAGCGGGGTGTGTGACTGTCACGCCTCCTGGCTATAACCATGGAAAGAGCTGAGCTGAGCTCCAGGTGTGGGGCGAAGTGAAGAAAAATAATCCCAAGAGCAAATGAAAAGTTCAAGGATGAATCCGAGGTCAGAGGCTGGCAGAAAACAAGTGTAAATCCAGGTATTCAGATCAGATATTCAAGAGTCAGGGAAACAGAGTCCAGGAAGTAAGCTGATAACACAGCAATGGCTGCAGGCTAGCAGTCTTCTTAAATAGGGCTATCAATTAGAACAGGGAGGGATGAGTCAGAGTCTGGGTGAGGTCACTTCCTGTCCATTCAGACTCAGGGGACCAGGAAGTGAAATCAAGCCCAAGAGCTTACACTCTAGGCTTTTGTGTACTTCCAATGGGCTGAACACTAGGTGTCGCTGTGGAGCATGCGACAGGTGGACAGCCTGCTCTGCAACAAACACCCAGGTGAGCATGTCTGCTGCTGCATGCAGACAGTGGCCCTGCACGCATTCGATGCTTTAAAGGGCAAGAGAATAATACCATTTTGTGATTACTCACCTGTAAAATGGGTACTATAAGTATGTCACACACCCCGCTTCACCCCGCCCTTTGGTATTCTGGATCCTTTCTATGGTGAACCTTTCTTACTGTTACTGGTTATTTTGGCTCTTCCTGGTCCCTTTACTGCTGTCTTAATACTGGGGAATGAGTGGGAGGTACCAGGTATTTATGGACCGGGAGGGGCTCACTTTTTTTCATGACATCTCTGCAAGATCGCCCTCTACAGGTCGGTATAACCCAAGTGTAATGACTATCTGAAGCGGGGTGTGTGACATACTTATAATACCCATTTTACAGGTGAGTAATCACAAAATGGTATTTTTTGGGCCCGCTGCAGATTAATGAGGAATTAGAATCTGGTGAAGAGGACCTGTCCTCTCAGGATTTTTTTGATGAAGAGAACCTGGATGATGAGGTTCCAGATGGTTCGGATAAGCTGTCAGCAGAACTTGAAAAATTATTAAGAGATCTTTATGCAACCTGGGAAATGCAGCAGGGAGAAAAGCCCCTATGTATTCAGGATTGAATTGTATAAGAAGTTGTTGGAAAAGACATCTAAGGTTTTTCCTGTCCATTCAGCAATAAAAGTTTAATTATCAATGAATAGGAAAAGCCAGAGAGAAAAAAAAAATTCATACCTAGGTCCTTTCCCGTTTAATTGTCAGGACATAGAACTTAGTAAGTCTCCTAAGTTGGATGCATTATTGGGCCAGATGTCCAGATAGGCGGACTTGAGTTTTGAAGACATGGGTACACTATGGGATCCCATGGATCGTAGAATTGAAATTTTGGCTAAAAGAGCTTGGGATGCGGCCTCCATTTCATATAGGCCTGCTTTGGCATCCGATGGTATCCTAAGTAGCATGGTGGTGTGGCTTAATACGTTAAAAAAGTTACATGGAAAGCAATACTCCAGGGGAAAGTCGTCTCAAGGTTCTTCCAACTTTTTACAGAGCTGTTACTTTCCTTACTAACGCTTCTGTGGAGAACATTAGAGCCACTGTAAAGGTTTTGGCTTTAGTTTCCTGTATTAGGAGGGCCCTGTGGTTAAAAACCTGGTCCGGAGATAAGGTTTCTAAGATCAAGCTGTGTGAGATCCTGTTTCATGTTATTTCCCTCTTTGAGGAAGTATTATATAATATTTTATCCAGGTCTATTGAAACTGGTTAGAGATTAGTTTTCCCTTTAGTTCTTCTAGAGCTTCTGCAGAAAAGGACGATAGAAGAGGTCCCACAAACCCTTCAGGGGGTGGGGTTCTGCTCTCATGTTTTTCTGGTACAGAAGCCGTCAGGAAAGTTTTTTGAATCTGAAAAGATTAAACAAATTCATTCTGAACTTCTTGTATTGAATGGAGTCAATCTTTTCTGTCAGGAACATCCTAATAGAGAAGGCATGGATGGTGAACCTGGATCTACAGGATGTCTACCTACATGTTGCCATTCTGATTGCTCACCGCAAGTATCTGAGATTTGCAGTACAGATAGACCAAGAGATTCTGCATCAGTGCAGAGCTCTGCCCTTCGGCCTGTCCTCATCCCCAAGGATCTTCACAAAGATCCTGGCAGGAACCGATGGCTTACAGATGATACCTTATCTAGACAACCTTCTCCTGCTAAACAAGTCAGAACAACTACTTCTGGTAAATCTCCTACCCTGGTCCTACTGGAGAATCTCGGGGTAGTCCAACATGCAGTCAGCAATGCAAGTTTCTGGGGTTCATCATAGACAGCACCCAGCAAAAAATCTTTCTTCTGCAGGAAAAGGTAGACAGGATCAGGGCAGAAGTTCAAAGGTTAATGACAATCCCTCAAGTGTCCATAAGACAAATCATGCAAGTGTTGGGTCTAATGACGGCAATGTCGCAGTACCATGAGCTTAACTTCACTCAAGAATGTTGCAAAGGTTTCTTCGAGATGGGACAGACATCAGGCATCACTAGACCAACTTGTCCAACTATGTCCCTTTGCCCTAGAGGATCTAAGATGATGGACCAATCCAGGTGGGGTAAAGAAGGTAAAGGAGTGGAGACAAACCAACCCTGTGGTAATCACAACAGACGCAAGCAGTTGGGGTTGGGGAGCCCCAATCTACAGGTACAGGGAAAATGGACAAGGTCCTTGGCGGCCAGGTCCTCCAACTTCAGAGAGCTCCTAGCGATCAAACTGGTGGTCAAACTCCATCGTGGTAATCCATCTGAAGGGAACCCTCAACACTTTAGCGGATTGTCTGAGCAGGGTAAAGGTTCATCAAACAGAGTGGTGCCTGAACCAGGTAGTGTTTAATCAGATTGTAAGTGTTTGGGGGCTTCCGCAGGTAGATCTGTTTGCCAGGGCCAGCAATGCAAAGTGCAGAAAAATGTTTTCGCTGGCACCTTGCCTATGCTTTTCCTCCTTTCAGAACTCTGCCACAAGTCATCCGCAAGATAGCACAGGAAGAGATTCAAGTCATCCTGGTAGCTTCTCAGTCATTCTGGCCCAAAAGAGCATGGTTTGCGAAGTTGAGAAGAATGGTGAAGGATCTTCTGAACATTATTCATCAGGGCGACATTTGCATCCGAATCCATCAAAGCTTCAACTGACAGCATGGATTTTGAAAGATCCATCCTAAAAAGTAAGGGTTGTTCAACTAGGGTAATTGAAACTCTACTAGGCAGCCGAATATTAACCAAAAATCTACGGAAAGGTATGAAAACATTTTTTTCTTCCTATTGTGAAGTTAACAAGTTGAAGAAAAAGAAAGATAGCTACAGTACTCGAATTCCTGCAGGAAGGATTCGAGAAAGGGCTAGCAGTATGTACACTAAGGACTCAGACTTCCACCCTTTCAGTTTTTCTCGAACAGAAACTAAGACAGAATTAAGTTATCAATAGTTTTTTCAGGTCAGTTAGACCAGGGGTCCCCAACCCTGTCCTCAAGGCCCACCAACAGGCCAGGTTTTGCAGATCTCCACAAAGATGCACAGGTGGAGTAATTAGTGCAGCTGCAGAGCAATAGAGCTTGCTATTTGGAGATCCAAAAAACATGACATGTTGGTGGGCCTTGAGGACAGGGTTGAGGACCACTGAGTTAGACAACAAGGGCCAGCTCCTTTTAAGGGGTTTCCTACATGGAACTTATTAATTGTATTAAAAGGACTAATAGAACCTCTTTTTGAACCATTGGATGAAGTCCCGGAGAAATGGTTATCTTTTAAATTTTGTTTTCTGTTAGCCATTCCTTCTGCAAGAAGAGTTGGTTAACTGCAGGCCCTGTCGTCAAAGGAGCCTTATTGTTTGGTACTCCCAGATAAAGTTATACTGAGACCTAGTCCTTTGTTTTTGCCAAAGATTGTGACTACAACAAACAGGACGCAGGCGATAGTCCTTCCGACACTACCAGTAGGAGCTGGCAAAGAAGACTTAATAACTTAATAACATTCAGTGGTAAAAATACAATTCTGTGATTACTCACATGTAGAATTGGTATTATATGTATACAGCACGTCCTGTTCCAGGAGATATTCCTTACTTTTCGGTTATACATCCAGTAGGTGGCGCTGGACTGCAGAGACAGAAAAGTGGCTCCTCCCGGCCCCATATATACCAGGGACCTCCCACAAATTCCCCAGTATTGAAAAGCAGTTAAATGAAACCGGGAGAACTATAACCATTATAAGAAATTAAACAATCACCATAAAGAGGTAACTAAGAATAATAACAAGGTTGGGGTGGAACAGGACGTGCTGTATACATATAATACCAATTCTACAGGTGAGTAATCACAGAATTGTATTATTCTAAGTATACAGTACGTCCTGTTCCGGAAGATATTCCTTACTTTTGGGACAACCAATAGCAGTGTCCATAGGTAGGGTGGGATCCCCAAAAGTAACAGCAGACAGTTTAAACCACTGCTGCCCTTTGCGGGCAAAAGCAGCATCAGCGGAGGCCTTAACATCAACCTTGTAGAACTTGGAAAAAGTATGAACAAAGTATGAGTGGCGGCCTTGCAAACTTGTTCAACCGAAGCTTGGTGCTGAAAAGCCCAAGATGCACCAATAGCACGAGTAGAATGAGCAGTAAGGCGGAAGGGAGAATTCTTCCCCTTAGCGGAGTAGGCCTGTATCACAGCCTGACGGATCCACTTGCTGATAGTGGACTTAGCCGGAACCAGACCCTTCTTAGGCCCAGATGGGAGCACAAAGAGAGCGTCAGTCTTCCTGAAGGATTCAGTAGCCACCAAATAGAACTTCAGGGTCCTGACCACATCCAGAGAGTGTAAAACCCTCTCCCTAGAATTACTCGGATTAGGACACAGAGAAGGCAAAACAATGTCCTGATTGAGATGAAAGGCAGAAACAACCTTAGGCAGAAAATCTGGCTTAAAACGAATCACCACCTTGTCCTGGTGTCACTCAAAATAAGGAGGCTTGATGGAAAGCGCCGCCAACTCATAAACACGCCTAACAGAAGTGATGGCCACCAAAAAGACCGCCTTAAGCGTAAGAATGGACAAAGGGGCCCCTTGCAAGGGCTCAAAGGGAAACCCCTGCAGGACAGAAAAGACCAAGTTCAAGTACCAGACTGGTAACATAGGCTTATGTGGGGGACGCACGTAAGTAACCCTCTGGAAGAAGGTCTTGACCAGGGGATGCTGAGCAAAGGATCTTTGGAAAAAAATGGCCAAGGCAGAAACATGACCTTTCAGAGTACTGAGCCGAAGACCCAGATCCAAACCATGTTGCAGAAACTCCAGGATCCTAGGAATAGAAAACACATGACAGGGAAGCGAGTTAGACTCCAGTCAATGTAAGTATGCCAAACCCTGTAGTAGATGGAAGAAGAGGACCTTTTCCTAGCCCTGATCATAGTATTTACAACCGAGGCAGGCAGCCCTTTTTCCATCAAGATGGAGGTTTCAACAGCCAGGCCGTCAAAGCCAGCGTTTGTAAATTGGGGTGGCGTAGGTGCCCCTGATTGAGCAGATTTGGAACCCGGGGCAGGGCGTACTGATCTACTGCCAGCTGCACGATGTCTGCGAACCACACTCTTCTTGGCCAACAGGGGGCCACCAGTATGGCTGGCACCCTTTCCTGAGCTATCTTGCCCAACACCCTGCCCAGCAGGGGAAAAGGGGGAAACACACATACAGGAGCTGAAACCCCGTCCAAGACATTGCCAGGGCATCCATGGCCAAGGCCAGAGGATCCTGGGACAGAGAAACAAAGACTGGAAGCTTGTGATTGTGACGGGACGCAAACAAATCCACATCCGGCTGACCCCAGCGGTGGCACAGGGAGTGAAACACCCTGCTGCTGAGGGACCATTCTCCCAGACGAGAGGTCCCCCTGCTTAGAGTCTGCCTCCAGATTCTCCACTCCCGGGATGTACACAGCTGAGATGCAGGGAACATTCTCCTCCGCCCAGGACAATATCAGGGGACACTTCCTTGAGGGCCCTCTTGCTCCGGGTCCCTCCCTGATGATTGATGTAGGCAACCGCCGTCTGGTTGTTCGAGCGGACATGAACAGCCCGACCCCGCAGGTGTGGGGTTAAGTGGGCGAGAACCAACCTGATCACCCTCAATTCCAGAATGTTGATAAGGGGCATGGGCCTCCTGAGGACCCCACTGACCCTGGAATTTCAGGGACTTCCAACATCCCCCTCCAACCTGTCAGACTGGCATCCATGGTGACCGTCTCCCAGCAGGGGGCCAGAAAGGGTCTGCCCCCCAGCAGGTTCCTTGAGTCCAGCCACCATGATAGAGACCGCCTGACCAGAGGGGACAGGACAAACACCTGATCCAAGGACACAGGGTCCCGATCCCTTACTGACAAGAGGTGAAGCTGAAGAGGCCTCATGTGAAACTGAGCATATGGAACCGCCTCGAAGCAGGACACCATCAGGCCCACCAGCTGCATTCCCTGCCTGATGGATGGATGAGGACAAGACAGAAGGAGCTGAGCTTTCTCTTGAAGACTCTCCACCTTCTGCTGAGGAAAAAAGATTTTGACCTGAGATGAATCCAGAATCATGCCCAGAAAAGACTTCACCATGGAAGGAGACGGGGAAGATTTGGGGTGGTTGATCACCCAGACGAATGACTCCAGTGTGGACACCACCCGCTGAGTGTCCAGCTCTGCCTGATGGAAGGACTGAGAAGCGATAAGCATGTCGTCCAAGTAGGGAAGAATGTGAATGCCCTGAGATCTCAGCAGAGCCATCACTCCTGCCAGCACCTTGGTGAATACCCTGGGAGCCAAGTTGAGACCGAAGGGCAAGGCCACAAATTGGTAGTGCTGATCCTCCAGAGCGAACCTGAGGAATCTCTGATGACCTGGAAAGATATGTACGTGAAGGTAAGCATCCTTGATGTCTACAGAGGTCATGAAGTCCCCTGGGCATAGGAAAGTCACAGCTGAGCGCAGAGTCTAGATGCGAAAGTGTCTGAATCTGACAAATTTGTTGAGGAGCTTCAAATCCAGGATAGGTCTGATGGACCCATCCTTTTTGGCAACAATGAAAAGATTAGATTAATGGCTTTTGCCCCTTTCCCTCAAGGGCACCCGGCAGATGACACCCAGTTCCAGAAGGCCTTGGACAGCCAGGGACAGACCCTGAGCTGACAGGTGGTTTTGAGCTAACCGAGATTTGATGAATCTTGGGGGCGGCCAGGCTGCAAACTCTATCTTGTAACCGGAGGATACTACCTCCCGAACCCACCGGTCTGAGACATGACACCTCCAGACATGAGCCAAAAGCCGAAGCCATCCCCCCACCCGGATGGGTGAGGGCGCCCCTTCATGCCTGAGGGGGCTTGGGAGAGGACTTAGGCTTGGGACCCCAGGAGGGGCCAGGGCGGCCACATCCTCTGTCCCTGCCCCAAAAATCTCCATGGGCTCCAGCAAAGGAAGCTCCCCATCCAATTCTGGAGCCCCTGAAGGAAGGAGAAAAGGCACCTGAACCCCGAAAGGACCGGGCTGCCTTCTACGCTGAGGCAGCTTGCCTCCCTTAGCAAACAAGTCCAAACGTTCCCCAAAGAGGCGCCACCCCTTGAAGGGAAACCCAGTGAGAGCCTTCTTAGCAGCGTTGTCAGCTGACCACTGGCGCAGCCAGACCGAGCGGCGTATCGCCACCAACAAGGCAGATGCCCTGCCACACATTCTAATGGTATCATCCAAGGCACAGAGAACATATGCAACAATTTCCTCACAACGCAGAAGAGTTCTATACTCTTCACTACCTGCATCATCAGCAGCCCCGTCTAAGAGACCCCTGAGCAGGCTTTTAATAGCAACAGCCGTAATGGCAGAGGCACAGACCAGACGGAGCTCAGTCCCCACACAGGCAAAGGCATGGCAAGCCAGCTGGTCAATGCTCCTGTCCTCCCCATCCCTCAGTGTAGTCAGGGGAATGCATCACGGATGTGTTAGACAACCCCAGAACTGGGGCATCCACCTCGGGAGGACATGACCAACATTTAACCATCTTAGCGGGAAAGGGATACCTCTTATTCCAACTCTTTGGTACCCCTGGAAGCCGGCTAGGCCGTTCCCACTCCTCAGGAAACTCCAAGCGTGGTTTAACAGTATGAAACCGCTCCCCCTGCTGTGGAGAGATACAGAGTACTTCAAATTTGTGAGCCAGAAGTCTGTCAGTATCATCTGAAGCCCATGGGTCAGACCCAGACTCGACATAACCCCTAGGCTGATCCTCAGATGATTCTGAATCAGAGAATAATTCCCCTTCTTCCAGGGGGGTATATCAAGTAATATCAAAAAACTCCTCAGCTTCCACAGGAAAGAGAGTAACACTGGGTGCCAGATGCCGTCGCTTAGCAGGAGCCTTATGCGGACCAGACCCGGCAATATGCCTTTCAATGCTGGCTACCTGGGCAGCCAAATCAGGTTGAGACTCCCCACTGGTATGCCCCAGTCAGGTGTAAGCGTGGGGGGGTAGGCGAAGCCAGAGGGGGCGCAGCACTAGGCCCAGCCGCAGGTAACCCAGACTGCAGCGCAAGCGTCTGCTGAGCGCAGGGTACACAAACCCTGACGTTGTCACTGACAGGTGATACCCCACACACCACACACAGCCGGGCTTGTCCCGAAGGAACCCCGAGCACATTATCCTGAGAAGCCTCCATATGGTGACTAACACAGCACAACAGGCCAATAGGGATTGACAGTAATAGCAACCCGGGGTGCCCCAATAACCCGCTAGGGAAGTGGGAGTAATGGTATGTAATAGCCCTCCAATAAGAGTTAACACTAAATAGAGGGGATAGGGCCGGGAAAAGCCACAAAGTTTGACCCGCCTGCAAGACATAAGAAAAAGGATCCCATAAGCAATATGCAAGACAGAGAAATACAAAATAAATCAGCCCGCAGGGGCACTTACGGACCGCGATAGGAAAACGCCAGACACACACAGCAGAGAGCTAAGATGGCGCCCGCATATTCCTCGAGGGGCAGGCTGTGGAGACAGTGATGCAGAACGCGTCAGCCGCAAGGCCCCCCCCCTCCCCCCCGTAGAGTGCAAAAAAGCGCCCACCTGACAAGGCCAGCCAATGATGGCGCAGCAGCACCTGAGGCGATGTCGCCGCCGACCGCGGAGCGTAGTACAAGCATGCGGCGGCGGCAAAAGAAACCAATGCAATCAATTCAAGTGGGATCATCATACTACTATATAGTCAAGAATGCCCCCCCCCTCCCCCCCACAAGATTGACCAGGGAGAGCGAAGGGGAAGCGAAGGCCAGCCTAAAGGGAGGCAACTGCGGCGACAGGGGGCGAGGGGCAGAAGACGCGGGAGAGGCATCCCATAAGGCTCACCATGGGCCTATACTACCTACCCTTTGGTGGGGGACTGCGGTTGGAGCAGCGCTCCTTAGCACCTGACAGCGGTGCTGCCTACCTTCACCCAAACCAGTGCAGCCTAAGCTGGGAGGCAGTAAAAGGAAACGGGTGGGAATAGTCCTACAGGGCCGCAGGCTAATAGCCCCGCTAACCTGCGAGTAGAGAGCCATCTTCTAGTCATCGCAGCCCAGACTGCAGAGAAGAACTGGGGGATTTGTGGGAGGTCCCTGGTATATATGGGGCCAGGAGGAGCCACTTTTCTGTCTCTGCAGTCCAGCGCCATCTACTGGATGTATAACCCAAGAGTAAGGAATCTCTTCTGGAACAGGACGTGCTATATACTTAGAATAAAAGGGGTTTAGCAGCCTCCTAGTCCACCATAGCCAGGTGGATAAAACAGACTATTGTACAGGCTTATGTTACTAGGGGGGCTTCTCCCCCAGAGGTGTCTGCCCATTCTATACATACAATGTAAGCATCTTTGGCAGAGAGGCCTGGGGCCTCATTGGATGAGATATGTAAGGCAGCAGTGGTCTTCACCTTACACCTTCCTCAAACGTTATAGACTTTATTTACTATCTGCAAAGCATCAGGCCTTCAGTAGAAATGTACTACTTGCAGTGTCCCACCCCTAAGGTATAATTACTTGTCTAATCCTCTCCGTGTGGTCAGACTGAAGTATGAAATGGAAAAACCCAAATTAGACTTTCATGAACACTTCAGGCTGACCACATATTACCTGCTCTTAGTCCAAGAGGTTACGTGGGTTTCTCTGGGCAGGAAGGGGCGGGGCTTTTAAACTCTGTACAGTTTGTGGTTCCTCCCAGGGCATGGATCCTTCTCTCTTGTGTGGTCAGCCTGAAGTATTAAAAAAAAAAGCTGTTAACGGTAAGTCTAACGGGGGTTTTCCAAATCATACTTCAACATGACCACAGAGAGAGAGAAGGCTCCACCCCCTGGGAGGAAACACAAACTGAACAGAGGTCAAAGCCCCACCTCTTCCTCCCCACCTCTGTTCTTTGTGTTTCCTCCCTAGGGAACTGGACATAGTGTGCTAGAAAGATTTAGATTTAGTCGGCCAATTTATTAATTTTAACACTCCAGAGTTCTGGAAGAGCCTGCTGAACCCTTGTGTTATATTCGGGTGGCATTCATCCTTTGGCTTGGGGTGGCCAGGGCTAATTCCCACATAGTCCCCTTTAAATCCTGGGGAACTCGCTGGGTGTTGGTCCCTTTAAAGTGGACCAACACCCAGGATTTTGACTATCCTGGGTCTTGGTCCACTTCGGTGGGGCACCGCTGTGTGAAACCCCCCCGAACAACTCACCTCTCCCCGCTCCCAGCGCCGACGGACAAGCCGCGGACAAGCGGCTCCTCCACCGCCGCCTCCCACATGTCCCTCTTGACGCGCGCGTGCCCGCGCCGGCCATTCACAGACGGCCGACGCGGGCGCGCGCACGTCTAGAGGGGCGCGAGGGATAAGATAAGGTAAGGAGTTTGGGGTGTTTGGGGGGGTTTCACCCCGCGGAACATCCCGATCTCGGATGTCCCGCGGGGAGGGAGGTGATCGGCCCGGGAATCTTATAGATTCCCGGGCCGATCACCCGTGGGTGTTGGTCCACTTTAAGTTACTGACTGGAGCGCTGGTTCTGCGATTTCAGGATTCCGATATTTTTTCTTTAGGTAAATTTTCCCTCCAAATTTTTGGGGGCAGAGCCTGGAATCGGTACCTGGCATTTTCTCTACTTATGTCTACGTACCTGCCTATGCCTTACCTATACTTTGCATGTGCTTTTGCCGTCTTCTGGAGCTTAAAGCGGACCTTCACTCTGAATAAGAGTCTATCTTATATATTTCCCAAACCCTGTACATACAGATTGTCCACATTAAAAATTATCCTACCTGCATCTACTGCATGTTATGAGCCTTTAAACATCCAAGATGGCGGCTTATGGAAGCTGCCATCTTATCAGGCAGCCTGCAAACAGGAAGTGCCTCCTGACTGTGTTCTGCTCTGCATTCTGGGACTGCTGACCTTTACCTGACCCCAGCTCTGCTCTGTCTGAGCAAAGCACAGCTATAACCCACCCCCCTGTACCTTATCCCACTCTCCTCTCCTCAGTAAGTGTGATGCTTCTGAGTCAAGATGGCGGCGCCCGTATCCTAAATTCCTGAACAGAGTTGCAGCCCAGTGGGGGAAAGAATAATAAGTTAGAGACTAAAAACGTAAAATATATTCACTTTAGATGCTGGGGAACCGTTTTTTAAGAGTTTGGGCTTTTCATTAAATCACGCTGAAGGTCCGGTTTAAAGAGACTATACACCTGAATTTAAAAAACTGTCACTTTTTCTTCCCAGCAGCAGTTCCTGGCCTGTCCGCTGCACAGAAACCACCTGATTTCCAAGATCAGAGGGCGCCGCAGAATTGTTTGGGCCATGATTAACGCTTCCTGATGGTTGTGGCCCTGCTGCCCCACAAGTCACTGTGCATCTTCCCTTCATTGCAATGCAGGGCAGTGCCTTGGCATGCTCCCTGCATTGCAATGAATGGATGTGGCACAGACACAGTGACTGACATGAGTGGCGGGAACAGCTTGCAAGGACACAGGGATCCCTGTTCTTGGAAATCAGAAGGTTGTTGAGTGGCAGATTGGCCCGGACCTGCTGGGGGGGGGTTAGAGAAGGTAAGTGTCTTTTTGTCTTTTGATTGGGTGTACAGACCCTAGCAGTGGCTTGCAAGAGCAAACAAGGCAGTACATGCACTAATATAGTGACTAGATCCCTTAAAATAGAGGAGTACTGGAATATTCTGCAGGGGGGCCTTTAAATTGAAAAGAAAAATGGATTAGCAGCTTAAAGTGGACCAACACCCAGGATTTCGACTATCCTGGGTTTTGGTCCACTTCGGCGGGGCACCCCGATTGGGGGTGCCCCGCTTTCTGAAACCCCCCAGAAACCCCCAAAAAACTCACCTCTCCCCGCTCCCACGTGAACGCCGCAGCCAATCCCCGCCAACGTCCAGGCGGGGGACAGGAACGTCCAAGCCGCTCCCGCCGCCGCCTCCGCGCGTCACTCTCGGCGCGCGCGCGCCCCCGCCGGCCATTCACAGAGGGCCGCGCGCGCACGTCTGGAGGGGCGCGCGGGAGGCGGGGGAAGCGGCGGCGGATCAGGTAAGATCTTTTTGGGGTTTCTGGGGGGTTTCACCCCGCGGGACATCCCGATCTTGGATGTTCCGCGGGGTGGGAGGTGATCGGCCCGGGAATCTTATAGATTTCCGGGCCGATCACCCCTGGGTGTTGGTCCACTTTAAGGAAATAGAGCATGTTATGACACGACGCATTGTGTAGTCGTACAAGCGCATTATTTACTGTAACTTAAATTGTTTAAAATAAAAAAGTGTCTGACTAATTCTGAAAATTGCAGAATATTATAAATATATAATTATCCTAGCTGCTGAAGCTGCTGTGGCATTTTATGTGTATCTAATTACTGTGGGAGAACTTTTGCCTGTTTCACAAAAGTTAAGATGAGTCATTTCTTAGCTATTAGGTATTTTAAAGTCATATTTTGTTAGTGATGTGATACTTTGTGATGATCGGTCAGGTTATAGACAAAAATGTATGTTCTGCATCACATTCTGTTCTACATTTTCTTTCAGTTCTTCCATCGTGCGGTTAGAGATGACATGGGAGGACAGCAGAACCTTTATATACAGCCGTACTCTTGCTATGAACTTGGCTGTATTTTGTTGGATAACCCAGAGGTACTAATTTTATGTAACCTGGTATTATATTCTTGAAAATCACAGATTGTAGTAAAAAAAATGTAGGTCACACCTGTAATGGACCACAAGTTGTACCTTTTAATAGGGGCAGGGGGTCAAGAATACATCTTCTGTAATGCTTGTTTTGTTGTCTGTGGCCTTTTGTGTGAAGTTTTAGCTCTACTCTATTCCTTTAGCCCATCTCACAGAAAAGCCTCTGTTGCATTACCTGTGGATTATAGGCTCTGCCTAGCAGCAGGCTGGCAACTGTACATAGTCTTAGTTCATGGCCGAAGCTATACATGGCCTGCACTAAAATTAACATGTACCTGCCGATCCATCCGGCAGGTATACGTGCACGCAGCCAGGCATGGGATTTATGGATTTTAGACAGGAAGTGGAGGGAATTGGCTTCTTCCTCCCGGCTCTGTGACGTCATTCCACAGCAATTTCCTGCTGCACAGAAACACGAGTGGAGCTTTAAAGAGACAGCACAAGTGTTCTGTGATTTCTATTGTTGGCCTCCCTCTCCTCATTACCTAATCCTCTGGTGCCTCATACCAGAGATGGCAGATCAGACAGACGATATCTGCATTGTGGAGCCTATATCGGATCCTATGGAGAATGCTTCCACAGATTTACTTAATGCGGACTAAAACCCTTTAACCAATCTGTCAACTGCCGATTCTGGGAGGAGGAGGCCCAGCTCTGCCCTGGTAGGTCATAATGATTACTTTATGAAAGAAGGCTATTTATTTTGGGTAATGCATAATAGTATAGCTTACCTTCCCCCTATTTTTGTGTTTTTTAGTCTAAGACCCCGGACAAAGCTACCCCAGATGTATCTAAATCTTCTTCTACGTGAAAGGGGTGGGGTTGGTCTACCAGATGTAGAGAACTACCATAGAGCAGCGGTGTTGGTGAGGATGGTGGACTGGTATCATGAGAAAGGGTCTAAACAGTGGGTCACGATAGAGCAGGACATGCAGGCGGGAAGCGTAACATCTCTCCCTTGGGTGTACCCAAAGATGATCTTAAGGGCTAAGTTGCCGTTTTTGACAGGCCAGCTGCTTCTGATTTGGGAGGACTGTTTTAAAAACCTGAAAATAGCAACAAGGCCAGGCCCAATGACACCTCTATTCGATAACCCACAGCTTGAACCAGGAACGGGGGTACAGAAATTTCTGATTTGGAATGCCTCTAAGAGTATTAAGCTAAGGCACACATTGGTTCGGAGTAGGCCGCCCATGGTGGGGGAGTTAAACGCACAGGGAGGGGCGAGGGTTTCCTGGCTGGCAGCAAACCAACTTCGAAACTATCTGCGCTCACTGGGGGATTTAGGATGGCTCACCAGAGAATGCTCCCAGTTGGAGAATCTGCTGGAAGCCACAGAAAGGCCAGAGAGAGTAATTTCAGCCCTGTATGGGATGATTGGGGGGGGGGGGGGGCGGGGACGTGAAGCTGAATTTTGTAGCGGAGGGGGAGATCAGGAGGACTGTCGAGGAGGAGTGGGAGAAGGCCCTTTTTTCACCCATAAAATGGCTGGGCCATGCAAAGCCCAAGAGAAAAAATACAATTCTGTGATTACTCACCTGTAGAATTGGTATTATACGTATACAGCACGTCCTGTTCCAGAATATTCCTTACACTTGGGTAATACATCCAAAAGATGGCGCTGGACTGCAGAAAACAGCTTGTGGCCCCTCCCGGCCCTATATAAGTCAGGGACCTCCCACAAAATTCCCCAGTATTGACAAGCAGTTAACAAGAAGCCGGGAGAACAATAATTACCAGAATTCAAAAATGAACAATCACCATACAGAGGTAACTAAGAATAATGATAACAAGGATGGGATGGAACAGGACGTGCTGTATACGTATAATACCAATTCTACAGGTGAGTAATCACAGAATTGTATTCTAAGTATACAGCATGTCCTGTTCCATTATATTCCTTACACATGGGACATCCAATAGCAGTGTCCGTAAGGTAGGGTGGGATCCCCAAAAAGTAACAGCGAACAGTTTAACCACTGCCGCCTGCAGAACTTTGCGACCAAAAGCAGCATCCGCTGAGGCCTGAACGTCAACCTTATAAAACTTAGAAAAGGTATGAACAGAAGATCAAGTAGCGGCCTTGCAAACTTGTTCAACAGAAGCTTGGTGCTGAAAAGCCCAAGAGACACCAATAGCACGCGTAGAATGAGCAGTAAGGCGGAAGGGAGGCTCCTTCCCCTTAGCAGATTAGGCCTGTACCACAGCCTGGCGGATCCACTTGCTAATAGTGGACTTAGCTGGAGCCAGACCCTTCTAAGGACCAGACGGGAGCACAAAAAGAGTATCCGTCTTCCTGAAGGATTCAGTAGCCACCAAATAGAACTTCAGAGTCCTGACCACATCCAGAGAGTGTAAAACCCGCTCCTTAGTGTTACTAGGATTAGGGCATAGAGAAGGCAAAACAATGTCCTGATTGAGATAAAAGGCAGACACAACCTTAGGAAGAAAATCTGGCTTAAAACGAAACACCACCTTGTCCTGGTGTCTCTCATAATAAGGGGGTTTGATGGAAAGCGCCGCCAACTCAGAAACACGCCTAACAGAAGTGATGGCCACCGAAAAGACTACCTTAAGAGTCAAAATGGACAAAGGAGCCTCACGCAAAGGCTCAAAAGGAGACCCCTGCAAGGCAGATAAGACCAGGTTCAAATCCCAGACTGGTAACATAGGCTTACGTAGAGGACGCACGTGAGTAACCCCCTGGAAGAAGGTCTTGACCAGACGATGGTGAGCAAAGGATCTTTGGAATAATATATTGCCAAGGCAGAAACATGACCTTTGAGGGTACTAAGTTGAAGACCCAAATCCAAACCATGTTGCAGGAATTCCAGAATCCTAGGGATAAAAAACACCCCACAGGGAAGCAACTTAGACTCACACCAGTCAATATAAGTATGCCAGACCCTATAGTAGATGGATGACAAGGACTTCTTCCTAGCCCGAATCATGGTATTAACAGAGGCAAGCAGCCCCTTTTCCATCAAGATGAAGGTTTCAGCAGCCAGGCCGTTAAAGCCAGCGTTTGTAAATTGGGATGGCGTAGCTGCCCCTGAGTGAGCAGGTCTGGATCTACTGCCAACTGCACGACGTCTGCGAACCACACCCTTCTTGACCAACAGGGGGCCACCAGAATGGTTGGCACCCCTTCCTAAGCAACCTTGTGTAGCACCTTGCCCAGCAGAGGAAAAGGAGGGAACACATAGAGGAGCTGAAAGCTCTTCTAAGACATTGCTAGTGCATCCATGGCCAAGGCCAGAGAGTCCCGGGACAGAGAGACAAAGACTGGAAGCGTGTGATTGTGACGGGACGCAAACAGATCCACATCTGGCTGACCCCAGCGGTGGCACAGGGAGCCAAACACCCTGCTGCTGAGGGACCATTCTCCCAGACGAGAGGTCCCCCTGCTGAGGGAGTCTGCCTCCAGATTCTCCACCCGCGGGATGTACACAGCCGAGATGTAGGGAACATTCTCCTCCGCCCAAGACAGTATCAGGGACACTTCCTTGAGGGCCCTCTTGCTCCAGGTCCCTCCCTGATGATTGATGTAGGCAATCGCCGTCTGGTTGTCCGAGCGGACCTGAACCGCCCGACCCCGAAGGTGTGGAGTCAATTGGGCGAGAACCAACCTGATCACCCTCAATTCCAGAATATTGATAGGGGTGTGGGCCTCCTGAGGGCTCCACTGACCCTGGAATTTCAGGGATTTCCAGAAGCCCCCCCAACCTGTCAGACTGGCATCTGTGGTGACTGTCTCCCAGCACGGGGCCAGAAAGGATCTGCCCACCAACAGGTTTCTTGAGTCCAGCCACCACAAGATAGACCGTTTGGCCAGAGGGGACAGAACCAACACCTGATCCAGGGACCGAGGGTCCCCATCCCAAACTGACAAGAGGTGAAGAGGTCTCATGTGAAACTGAGCGTATGGAACCTCCTCGAAGCAAGACATTATCAGGCCCACCAGCTGCATCCCCTGTCGGATGGAGGGATGAGGGCAAGACATAAGGAACCTGGCTTGGACCTGAACACTCTCCACTTTCTGCTGAGGGAGAAAAATCTTGATCTGAGATGTATCAAGAGTCATGCCCAGAAAGGACCTCACCATTGACGGTGACAGGAAAGACTTGGGGTGCTTGATCACCCAGCCGAAGGACTCCAGTGTGGACACCACCAGCTGAGTATCCAGCTCGGCCTGCTGGAGAGATTGAGACATGATGAGAATGTTGTCTAAGTAAGGAAGGATGCGAATGCCCTGAGATCTCAGCAGAGCCAGTACGCCCACCAGCACCTTGGTGAATACCCTGGGAGCCGAGGTGATATCGAAAGGCAAAGCCACAAATTGATATTGCTGATCCTCCAGAGCGAACCTGAGGAATCTCTGATGACCTGGAAAGATTGGTACATGAAGGTAAGCGTCCTTGATGTCTACAGAGGTCATGAAGTCCCCGGGGTGTAGTGAATTGACAGCTGAGTGCAGCTGAGTGCAGAGTCTCCGTGCGAAAGTGTTTGAATCTGCCAAACTTGTTGAGGCACTTTAAATTCAGTATAGGTCTGATGGACCCTTCTTTTTTGGGAACAGTAAAAAGATTGGAATAGTAGCCTCTGCCCCTTTCCCACAAAGGCACCTGGCAGATGACCCCCAACTCCAGAAGGTTTTGGACAGCAAGGCACAGACCCCGAGCTGACAGGGGGTTTTGAGCCATCCGGGTTTTCATGAATCTTGGGGGCGGCCAGGCTGCAAACTCTATCTTGTAACCGGAGGACACTACCTCCTGAATCCACCGGTCTGAGACGTGAAGCCTCCAGACGTGAGCAAAGAGCCGAAGCCGTCCCTCCACCCGAATGGGTGAGGGCGCCCCTTCGTGCCCGAGGGGGCTTGTGTGAGGATTTTGGCTTGGGACCCCAGAAGAGGCCAGGATGGCCACGTCCTCTGCCCCTTCCCCAGTGATGTCCGCGGGCACCCAGTAATGGAGACTCCTCGGCCAGGTCTGGAGCCAGGGAAGGATGGGAGAAGGGCACCCATCCCCCGAAAGGAACGGGGCGGCCTCCTACGTTGATGTAACCTACTGCCCCTGGCAAACAAATCCAAGCGTTCACCAAAAAGACGCAGGCCCTTGAAAGGGAAACCAGTAAGAGCCTTCTTAGCAGCATTATCAGCTACCCACTGACGTAGCCAGACAGAGCGGTGTATAGCCACCAACAGGGCAGAAGTTCTTCTACACATTCTAATGGCATTATCCATAGCAGACAGGACATATGCAACAAAATCATAGCAAAGCAGGAGAGATCTATACTCTTCGCCTCTCAAAGAGACTCTTAAGCAAACCCTTAATAGCAATAGCTGTAATGGCAGAGGCACAAACCGGGCGTAGCGCAGTCCCCACACAGGCAAAGGCATGGCAAGCCAGTTGGTCCATACGCCGGTCCTCACCATCCCTCAGGGTAGTGGTGTCAGGAGAATGCATGCATTGGACAGCCCCAGAACGGGCGCGTCCACCTCTGGATGACATGACCAACGCTTAATCACCTCAGCAGGAAAGGGATACCTCTTGTTCCAACTCTTGGGCACCCCTGGCAGCTTGCTAGGCTGCTCCCATTCTTTGAGAACCAGATTATTAAAGTGAGACTGCTCAGGGAATTCCAAACGTGGTTTAACTGTATGAAAGAGCTTGCCCTGCTGCTGCGAAGTGACGGCAGGAGGGGATATACGGAGCACTTCAAAGATATGAGCCAAAAGCCTGTCAGCGTCATCTGAGGACCATAGATCTTCCCCAAAGGGAGACCCTGTAGCACCATAAACCCTAGGCTGCTCCTCAGATGATTCTAAATCAGAGAACAATTCCCCCTCCTCCAGGGGGGGAATAACCAGTAGTGTCAAAAATTTCCTCATCCTCTATGGCAAAGAGAGAAGTGATAAATGCCGCTTCTTAGCAGAAGCCTTACGCGGGGCAGACCCAGCAATATGTTTCTCAATGCTGGCCACCCGTGGAGCCAAATCAGGTTGAGACTCCCCACTGGTATGCACCTCACTGGGGGTCAGATGTAAGCGTGGGGGGTAGGCGAAGCCAGAGGGGGCGCAGGCCCAGCAATTGGAAACCCAGACTGCAGTGCAAGCACCTGCTGGGCGCAGGGTACACATACCCTGACATCATCACCGATTGGGGATACCCCACACGCAACACATAGCCGGGCTTGTCCCGAAGGAACCCCAGGCCCATTATCCCCAGAAGCCTCCATATGGTGATTTGAATGGCACAGTAGGCCAATAAGGGTTAACGCTTAAGAGCTACCCGGGATGCCCCAATAACCCGCTAGGGAAGTGGGAGATAATGAGGGGAGATGGCCGGGAGAAACCACAGTGCTGAAGTTGTAACCTGCCTGAAAGACATAACAAGCATTCCCATGAACATACAGCCAGAAAATCCAGAAGATTGTACCCCACCCACGGACCGCAGGAGCTAGGTAGCCCACACTGCAATGGCAACAAAATGGCGTCCGCATACCTCGAGGGGCGGGCTCCGTGGAGATGTGACCCCCCCCCCCCCCCCCCCCGAAGAGCGCGAAACGCGCCCACGTGATCCTGCCGGCCAATAGCGGGCCGGCAGCTCTGAGGCGAATGACGCTGCTGCCCGCGGAGCGCTTTACAAGCGCGCTGTAAAACACAAGCTAGTAGTCCACCCCCCCCCCGAGATCACTCAGAGGGAGAACGAGACAGGATACATACGGGATTCCCAGGGCACCCGGAAAAGTGAGGGAGGAGGGGGAGGGGAATACCATGGTCACAGGATTAAATGCACAGGAGGAGCCTGGCAAAACCCAAGAATCAGTGGGGGCATCCCAAAGAGGCTCACCATCAGCCTAAACCGCCTACCCTGTTAAAGCAGGGACTGCGGTAGGAGCGCAGCTCCTCAGCACCTACCCTGGTGCTTACAAACCTACCTTCACCCGAACCTTGTCAGCTGAGGCTGGGAGGCAATATATGGTACTGAACGGGTGGGAATAGGGCTGCAGGCATATAAGCCCCGCTCACATGCGCCACGAGAGAGCTATCTTCTATCTTCTCAGCGCAGACTGCAGAAATGAACTGGGAATTTGTGGGAGGTCCCTGACTTATATAGGGCCGGGAGGGGCTACAAGCTGTTTTCTGCAGTCCAGCGCCATCTTGTGGATGTATTACCCAAGTGTAAGGAATATTCTGGAACAGGACGTGTTGTATACTTAGAATACTTTAAATTGATCTCACGGTGGTACAGAAGCCCTGCCCGCATCCATCAGATCTTCCCCACGGTTCCGGATACATGCTGGAGATGCAACTTAGCGCGGGGAACACTTTTGCACATATGCTGGGAATGCCCCAGCATTAATAGACTCTGGACCAACATCCTTTCGTTGTACGAGGAGGTTTAACTCTCCTCAATCCCAAACACCCCTGAGATAACATTGTTATCCATGCTTCCAGGTAGCAGGCAAACAGGTAAAGGAGGAGTCCTGAGACACTTTTTGACGGCTGCAAGATCGGTGATTCCAAGATATTGGAAGAAAAACACGGTCCCCTCGATAGAGTGGTGTGAAGAGCTCAATAACATTATGAGAATGGAGGAGCTCATGGCTGATCTGAGGGGAGAAGGTGGAAAGTTTAGGAATACATGGGTAGCTTGGATAGTGTTCAAAGATTCGGACCAGGGGGGGAAGAGGATAGCTGAGATACAATAGGAGGGGTCCTCCCTCTCTTCTCGTTTCGTCTTGCTTCCTCCCCTTGTCCCTTTTTCGCCCCCCCTGCCGCTGTGTGTCAGTGTTCATGTAAGATGTATGTCTGTTTGTCCTCCATTGTGTGTGTTTAGCTTACCTGACCTGCAGATTGATACATAACAAGGAACCAGAGTGGAATAGGAGAGCATAGGTCCGGGACAGTCTACGTCATCCGAATAACCCAAACTACTCTGGGGGGCTTGGACGTCCTCTTCACAAAGTGCACCTACGATAATGTTGGGTCTCCCACACTCCCCCTCTTTTGAAGGGGAGGGATTGAATGTTGATGGAGCAATGGTTAGTCCTACTAGCAATGTTACTTTGGGAGACCTGGTCGGTTATAACGAACGAGATAGGGAGGGTGAAGAGGAGTGGGCGGTTAATGCTATATCATGAAGGTTGGGGTAATGCAATGTATTGTCACATGTTTTGCATTCTGTATTGTGTGTTGTCAATTTTTGTATATGTGATATGCCGAAAAATTTAATAAAATACGATTAAACATAAATCTTCTACGGGATCTAAATCACAGAAGAAGAGCGAGAGATGTCCCATGTGTGAAAGCAAACCCCTTTGTCAATCTTGCACAGAGAATGTGGTTAATAAGGAGCAAGAATCTGATTTAATGGATTAATGGATTTAATGGAAATGATGAAGGATTTTAAGAAACATATTTACACCTCCGCCATGGGCCAGAATCTTCCTGAAGGATTGGAGAGCCAGGTTAGCTTTTCTCAGTCAGCCACGGGACCCTTTAATGCTTCCCCGCTGTTTGGGCCTATAGGGAGATCCTCTTATTTTTTCCCTCCAGGAGTCAGATTTGCCAGATGACTCTGAGGAGGGGGAAGCTTCTTCCCTTTGGGAGGAGGAAGATCAGGCCTCCGGCTCAGGAGCTTTGTCTTCCTCCTGGAGACTTACCTTTCCTTTTACACATGATTTATTTATCCATGGGGATAGAGGAAAAGGAGTCGGGACCCAAGTCTAAGCATGATGGGTTTTATCATGATTTGGCTCCTGATTCGTCTTTTTCATTTTCTTTCCATAATTTTGTCAAGGAAAATGTTCAGATTCCGGGGTCTAAAGAGATGATATCCTTTTGCAGAAGAGGATTCAGATTATTGGGAAAAATGTCCTAAACTGGATGCCCCTTTTGATAAGGTTTCTAAGGGGGCAGGGTTAGCCTTTGAGGATTTTGGGGTACTTAGTGATTCCCTAGATAAAATGTATTCTTTGCTTAAGAGAGCCTGGCAGACAGAATCGAATTCTTTAAGACCTATTCTGGCTTCCACATGTGTAATTAGAAATTTGGGTTTTTGAATTTAACAATTAAAAGATTGTTTATTGGAAAGGACTAGTTTGGAGAAGATTCTGAAAGACTTGCCTATCTTTTTTACTCGGGTTTAGGACCTGGTCTTGGGGATATTGGATCCAAGATGAGACTTTGTGCTATGCCCTTTAAAGGACCGTTCCTTTTTGGGTCTGAGTTGGAGAAAGTTTTGGATAGGACGGTGCATAGGAATAAGTGTCTTCCTGCTCGTCCTAGACTTCCTGCTAATAATTTTTTTTTCCTAGGAACTCTTTTAGACGCTCCTTTCTTAACAAGGATGCCTCTAAAAGATCCAGAGGTGGTTCTTCCTCTACTGCAGCCTCTGCAGGGAAAGGGGGATTTAGAGGTTCCACATCATTTGGTACCTATCAGGCCAAGCCCAAGAAACAATGATGCCATATTGCAGATTGGGGCTAGGCTAAAGGAGTTTTACAGTGCCTGGCAAGACCATTTGGATTGCTCTTTCATTGTCAAAGGGGTAAAGGATGGCTTTCACATTTCACATAGAGTTCATATAGAGTAAAAATATGTTGTTTTCACCCAGCGAAGTGGCAAGGGTGGCCGCGTGTGCGGGTGTCCCACCTGCTAGTCCCCTGCTCCAAACAAATGTGTGATTGGTTCCAGTTGCCTGGCTTATGGGATATATTTTATTTCTTATATACCCACTTGTTTATTGTTGTAGTTGATGCATGCACTTATATGTATCCGTGACCTGTTGGGTTATAGTTGTATAAATAGTTACATTAATTCATATGTATATATCTTTGTTTATTATCATGTTTCACTGTTTTTTCAGAGAAAGTAACTGTGGATCACTTGGATTAACTTCTTTGTAATTTATGCACTGTCACTTTATTATTCACTATCACATTGGTTAGGTAGTTTTCTGTATTATCTTATTAGGTTTTTGTGCCGGCACAAAATATTTTTACTCAATCCCGATCATGCTTATTATTGTGGAGTTTCCCAGATATTATTGCTCATTAGTACTTTGGTAGCACTGGTATTAGGGGACCTGTAGTGTTTTTAATGTATTGGTCTTTGTATTGTGTGTTGTACGTGTCATCTCAATAAAATTATACATTATTAAGTTTTAAATTTGGTTTGATTAGTAATTTGAGTGGTGCTCCTGTGTTTGGGGGGGGGGGGGGAGTTGGACTTGTCCTTCAGCCCCTTGGTGTTGATTTAGCTTGTTGTACAGTGTAGCACAAGTGTTACTTATAGGTGGTGCACCCCCTTTGTGTATACTAAAGTATTAGCAGAACCTCTGGCATATCTGAGGCAGAGAGGAATAGGCATTTTGGCCTAACTAGACGATCTGTTGCTTTTCCCTCAGTCGAGGGACAAGTTGCTGAAAAATCTCAATTACACCTTGGATCTACTAACTCAGCTGGGTTGGGTTCTAAACCTCGAGAAATCAAGTCTAGTTCCCTCGCAGGTGATGACTTATTTGGGATTCGAGATCAACACTATTAACCAAACCCTAATATTGCCATCACAGAAGGTTTTGATCCTCCAGGAAGCTGTTCGGTTCTTCTGTGCAAGTACAACATCTTCAATAAGATAAGCCATAAAGGTGTTGGGGTTATTGTCATCAGCATTCCCAGCAGTGAGATGGGGTCAGTTGCATTCAAGGACTCTTCAGATGCATATCTTGAACAATTGGAACGGGTCTCGGAAGGGACTAGAGGATGTAGTTCCAATTCCGAGATTGGTGAAGCTTTCCCTAGATTGGTGGCTGATCAAGGATCGATTTGTCTATCATGGAGAGACCCCAAAGTGATAGTGATAGTAACTACAGATGCCTCGGCTTGGGGTTGGAGAGCCCATTGCAAGAATTGGACGGTACAAGGGAAGTGGTCCAGGGCCCTGAGTCAGTCTTCCTCGAATCTAAGGGAGCTAATAGCAGTAAAAGAAGCCTTGAGGGCACTTGTACAGCATCTAAAGGATCAACATGTGCAGATAAGATCAGACAACGTGACTACGGTTGCATATATAAATCGTCAGGGGGGAACAAGATCTCCTCGGCTGATGTTGGTCGCTTCAGAGATCCTATTATGGTCGGAAGAAAACCTGAAGTCTCTTTCAGCAGTACATCTGAAGGGAGCCTTGAACCAGGTTGCGGATTTTCTGAGTCGGTCTCAGTTGAGAGAATCGGAGTGGTCATTGAATCCAGTAGTGTTCAAGTAGAGGCTTGCCAGAGGTGGATCTATTTGCTTCGGCGAAGAATCACAAGTTGAACAAGTATTTTTCTTTGAATCCGGCGGATCCGGCATTAGGAGTGGACGCATTGACCCATGCGTGGCAATTCAGTCTAGCCTATGCATTTCCTCTGGTTCGGTTGATACCGATGGTGTTGAAAAAAATTCTCAAAGAACCAGCGACAATTCTTCTGGTGGCTCCTTGGTGGCCCAAGAGATCTTGGTTCTCAAATCTAGTGGCACTATCCATTCAGGAGCCATGGAAAATTCCAGTATGTCCACAGTTGCTGTCCAAACCCGCAAATGTGGAGACTGACAGTTTGGACCCTGAAGTCTCCTTACTTTTGAAAAAAGGTTAAGCGAATAAGGTCATCAAGACTTTATTATCAAGCAGGAAGATGGTCACCAGGAAGATTTATTTGAAAGTCTGGAAGACCTTTAACCCTTTTAGTGCCAGCTGCGTGAGTCTCGCGTAGCTGCCTCTACTCCACTTAAGTGCCAGCTACGTGAGACTCACGTAGCTGACTTTAAACCCCCACAGTAAAAAAAAAATATAAAAGTAAAATACTCACCTGACACCTCGTTGGATCCGGCCAGGTCTTCTCTTTAATTTGGTGCCATCCGATCCCTCGTGAGGGCTTGGATGGCTCCAGGAGAGCCCCCGGAATATCGCCCCACTCCCCCCCGCTTCGGCAGCAGCAGCTGCTAACTGTAAAAAAAAAAATTAAAAATGACATTTACTTACCTGTGGCCGCGCTGCCTCCCGACAGGTCTCCTCTTTACTGGGGTGCCTCCGATCGCCCCCCCAGGCTCTTCCGTGGTGAGGAGAGGGCAGAAATCGCCCCCCCCCCCCACTTCCTGGATCGGGTCTGATAGCCCCGCCCCCTGGGGGTCACCAGCAGCCGGCCTCTTAATACACTAAGAATCATAATACTAAGAATCAGTCTGCTCGGGTGCTTGGAGCAGAGAGGTGGGGAGGGGGAGAGGGCTGTGATTGCCCCCCCCCCCAGGCTCTCTCCTCCAAACATCCGAGCAGACTGACAGCTGTCATCGGAAATCACCGGGGGAAACCGGATCGGAGGTGAGTAAAGGAGTAAAGTAAAAAAATAAATAAATAAATACATGTCATTTTTTTTCTTTGTGTCTGTGTCTTTTTTTTGTTTTTTGTTTTTTTTTACATTTAACCTCTTGTGAACTGGTAAGGGGTCCATGAGACCCCTTATACCAGTTCACAAGGCTGTGGGGTGGCAAGTCACCTGCGGCTAGTGGGTGACTTGCCATTAATCCCCAGCACCCCCATTACCTGCCTCCCCAAAGACCGGGGGGGGGCAGAAGAGCCCATGGCCACGGGCTATGCAGGCTTGTAGCCTGCAGGGCCAGGGGCCACAAAGGCTGGCCCCTGCGCCTTGTTTCTACAAGCCCTGCATCGCTGGTCCCGGGCTGGTTACTTCGGGTAAGGGGGACCCCATGTCGTCATTTTTTTTTTGGGGATTTTTAAGGGTTTTTAACCCTTAAAAATCCCCCCCCCCAAAAAAAAATGCCCCCCCCTGGGAGGGGGGACCCTATGTAATTTTTTTTTTTAATTAACCCCTAGCAGCTATAAAAGGCTTCCAGCAGGTGAGCAGAACAGCAGGTGAGCAGAAGCCAGTGATTTGGAAAGGACACAGTGCAAGATTAATGGGAGGTAAGTATTAAAAAAAAATATATATATTTTTCTCTGTGTGTGTGGTGTGTTTTTTTTACACTTAACCCCTTGTGAACTGGTAAGGGGTCCAAGAGATCCCTATACCAGTTCACAAGGCTGGGGGCTGGCAAGTCACCTGTGGCTAGTGGGTGACTTGCCATTAACCCCCGGCACCCCCATTACCTGCCTCCCCAAAGCCCAGGGGGGGGCAGAAGAGCCCGTGGCCATGGGCTATGCAAGCTTGTAGCCTGCAGAGCCAGGGGCCACAAAAGCTGGCCCCTGCGCTCTGTTTCTACAAGCCCTGCAGAGCTGGTCCCGGGCTGGTTACTTCTGGTAAGAGGGACCCCATGTCATTTTTTGGGGGATTTTTAAGGGTTTTTAACCCTTAAAACTACCCCCCCAAAAAATGCCCCCCCCCCCTGGGAGGGGGGACCCTATATAATTTTTTTTTAATTAACCCCTTATGCTCTGTCGCCCAGCAGCTATAAAAGGCTTCCAGCAGGTGAGCAGAAGCCAGTGATTTGGAAAGCTGGCCCCTGCGCCCTGTTTCTACAAGCCCTGCATAGCTGGTCCCGGGCTGGTTACTTCGGGTAAGAGGGACCCGATGTCATTTTTTGGGGGATTTTTAAGGGTTTTTAACCCTTAAAAATAAAAAAAAATATGCCCCCCCCCCCCCCTTTGTAGTGTATTGGTAGATGGTAGTTATATTTTATTTGTAAATGTTATAAAGTACTTGTTTCAGTTTGGGGGGTCTCCTGGGCAGGAACGGGGGGCTACCGATAAATATGTGGTACCGTCCTAATCGGTAGAAATGGGGCTTTCTCATGCAATATGGTTTTCTTTAATAAAATACATTTTTTATTTAAAATAAATGAGACAATTTTCTAAAAAAAAATGTATTTATTTTTTAATTAATAATAATATTGTAAAAAACAGAATTACATTTACAAACAAGACATTTCATGTTAAAGCCTAAACTCTGCTGCAAAAAAATATATATATATAATTTTCCTGAAAATTCCAGCAAAAATGGCGCAAAAATGGGGAAAAATGACCTGTCAACAGAGGGTGACAAAATCTCAAGTAGGCTGGCAATTAAAAGGGTTAAAAGTAGCTATGCATGTTGGGTATTGTTCTGTTCGGGGGACCTTGCGCTTTCAGACTTAGCTTGCTTTTTCTTGTTTGCATATTTATATTTTAGGAAAAGGTGTTTTTTATTAAGCTTTTTTATACATTTTTTTAGGGAAACCCTGCACATACAGAGAATTCTTTGAGGGATTAATTCCAGAAAGATGAGCCCACTACAACAAGCTGGGTACGCTTAGAAAGCTAAACATGTGTACCTTCAGGGAATATATGGTTTATGGGGGATATTCCAAATGTAAAGGGTTGTTTTGGTTGAAAAATCGCAAGGTGCGCATTTTGTCTGCAGAGCTGAAATTTTCAAGTAAAATTGCCGTTACGCACATGCATTACTTTGGGGTGTTTGGCAACTCTTCCCTTGACAGTAGCTATGCATGTTGGGTATTGTTCTGTTCGGGGGACCTTGCTTTTTCATATTAAGATTGTTTTTTCTTGTTTCTATATAGTTTTTTTTAGGAAAATGTGACTTTGATTCTGCTTTTTTATCCTTTTTTTAGGGAAACTCTTTGCAACCAAAGATTACATTGAGAGATTACTTCCAGAAAACAAGCCTGGTACACCTAGAAAGCTTGAGGTGTTTACTTCCAGAGAATATATAGTTTGTGAGGGGTATTTCAAATGTAAAGGGTTGTTTTTCTGGAAAAACTGCAAGGTGCGCATATCGCAGTTGTATTTTATCTGAAAATCCCCTAAAGCTCTGTTTCAGTTTTGGGGGAGTCTCCTGGGCAGGAAAGGGTGTCTACCTATACATATGTGGTACTGCTTTAACCGGGAGAAATTGGGATTTCACACGCAATAAGATTTTTTTGACAAACTTACATTTTTTATTACAAAAAAACACTACAAATTGTAAAAAATTGATTTTTTTTTTTTCACATATTTCACCCAAAAATATTGAGAATACACCTAAAAAATTACAAACAAGACATGTCATGTTAAAGCCCAGACTATGCTGAAAAAAACAATATATAATTTTCCTGGGAAATCCCTGGAAATCCCTTCAAAAATCACATTTGAACATGGGGATCGCAAAATAGTGCAAAATGGTCTGGCAACAAAGGGTGACAAAAACTCCAGGTAGGCTGGCACTTAAAGGGTTAAGTCTTGGAGAATACAAAATAGGAAATTTTCTTTCCAGCTTCCAGTGATTCTGGAATTTTTACAGTATGGAGTCGAAAAAGGCTTGAGTGTAAACACCCTGAAAGTCCAGTTGGCGGCATTATTGGTCTTTTTGGACAAGAGATTGTATTCATTTTCTATTGTTAGGCGTTTCCTTCTGGCAGTCAAGCGTTCTAAACCTGCACCATCGAAGGTTGTGCCTCAATGGGATCTAGCCAAGGCTCTCACGATATTGAAGTCCCCTCCGTTTTTCAAGGATTTGGACATTAAATTTCTTACCTGGAAAGTGTTATTTTTGGTGGCTATCACTTCTGCATGCAGAATTAGTGACATCCAGGCCTTGTTTTGTCGTCATCCGTTTCTTCGAGTTTTTCCAGATCGGATAGTTCTGAGAGTGGATCCTTGTTATCTACCAAAGATTGCATCTGATTTTCACACAACACAGGAGATCGTCCTTCCGTCTATAGGCTGTGAAGACACTTCGGATTTAAGTTCTTTGGATGTTGGAACACATGTGTTGGAGTACCTTCATCAAACCAAAGATTAGAGGAAAGCTGACAGTTTGTTCGTGTCTTTTTCAGGCCCAAGGAAGGGTCAGAGAGTGTCTAAGACTTTAGCAAGATGGATGAAGAGTACGATTAAGATGGCTTATCAGAATATTTCCATACCAGGTGGTGTCATGGCTCATTCTACAAGAAGTATTTCTACATCTTGGGCAGAGCAGGGTCTCTATGGAACAGACATGTAAAGCAGCTACTTGGTCCTCAGCTAAGACATTTGCCAGGCACTATCGGTTAGATCTTCTTTCCCAGAAGGATCAGTCTTTCGGTAGAAGTGTTTTACGTGCTGTTCTTCCCACCCAATGAGGTAGATCTCGACTATCTCTGTGTATGCTGCCCGGAGGATGTTTTTAGAAAACTTAAGTTAGGTACCTGGTAACTTCTTTTCTAAACATCCGAACGAGCAGCAAACAGCATTTTCCCTCCCTTTCCTTATGTGGAATTAGACTATTGTGTTGTGTTTTATGAAGTAAAGTTGTGGGTCTGTTTTCTCTTTTCTCTCTTTCAGATCTCTACAACAACTGGGAATTGGAGGTGGAGTCAAGCTTTTATTCTATTCTGGTGGTCACGTGTTCCCCTTTTGGGGGAGGGACTCAGAAGTCTCAGTGTATGCTGCCCGTTTGGATGTTTAGAAAAGAAGTTACCAGGTACCTAACTTAAGTTTTTTTTTGTGTTCTAGACTGTTGCGAAAGGGAAGGCGTTGCTGTTTCAAGCAAAGGTAATATTCTTTGTCTCCTAGCATTTTCAGTAGCAACGCACATCTCTGCCTGTGTGGCTGTACATTGACTTCTGAATCTTACCAATAACTTTTTGTTTTACTTTCAATAATGTGGTTATTAAAAAGAATAAAGTAGTTATCCAACAATTATTACTAATAGTATGTGTGCATCAGACATAATAAACACTCATATTTATCTGTATAAGCATGTGTTACATAACTCTTGGGTAAGTTAACCTAATGATACCATTATAACATGATAATGTACATTAGTCTTACAAATAACAACCCAAGTGTCCTATCACTCTGTTGGGCATGTTAATCATTTATACTATTTGTCAAAGAAAATTGTTAACATGAGTACATTTGTGATAAGAACCCAAAAAGAACAGAGTGGTGAAAGGAAAAATAAATATACTGTCAGAGGCCGAAAAAGAAAGGCAAAAGTTAGGTCTATCCGCCAACTAGGCATTATGCAGTCAGTGATCAAGAGTCAGGTAGGCATTATCGATCCAGGGTCCCCAGACTCTGTTAAATGCTGAAAGGGTGTTGGTATTAATAATTCATTAATAAAAAAGTAGTCCTGTCTTTAATTTTAACTTTTTGTTTCTGTCTCTTTCTTGTGACTGCAGGAGGACTTCACAGGCTACGACTTTGAGAACAGATTGCATGTGCGGATCCATGCAGCCTTAGCTTCTCTCCGAGAAGTGGTCCCTCAGTGACAGGACAGGATTCTTTAGTCTCACACAATTTTCTGCACTTTCAACTCACTGCAGAGGATCACAATGGGAGAAGGTGCATAATACGGGTGACTGGTGTGTCCTCTGGATGCCACTTGTGCCACTGTTATGAGACTACAATCGCTGTAAATTTGAACTAAAGAATTTTGACAATTTGAGAGACCTCCATTCTAATAACCATATGGAAACAGACTATGCTGCAACCAGGAAGCTTCCTCAAGTGTTGCTGTGACCTTTACAAAATGTTTGTCAAATCCTTTTGTCCATCAAGGTGAAAGCTACGTTGTTGAGCAGTCCTCTGTTATCCTCTGTATAAGTTTCTACAGATCCAGAGGTAGCTGAACCAGGGATTTCAGCATGTTAGACTGCTGAGCTTTCTACTTCTCAGACCACTGCTTAAGGTTCCAAATCATCTCTAGATGAGCTTCTCTTTACTTTATATCATCATAGTAAACTACAAATGCAAACCTGTCATTAACCCTTTAAGAGCTCCAAGGTATAGAAGTACACACAGTGTAATTATTCCTGAAGGCAGCAGTAATGTAGTTGCATTTTCCGTAAGAAGAAAAAAAAACAGTAATTCAGCCCAGAATTCATAGAAGGTGTAGGAGACCCAGGATGTCCCCAAGAAAGTAATCACTGTTTTTTACAGTGCTTATTAAGATTTAGTTGTAATTGGAAAGACGATTTTATGAAACAGAAAGAAAATAGTAAAGCCTTCTATTCAGAAATGCTTTGGCCATGATGGCTCAGATTCTTTTTGTTAGGAGGGAATAAGGTTGTACTCCAGCTACTCACTTTCATTTTTTGGTATTCTGGGTAGGAGAAAGTGTCAAGTTCAGTTAGGACACTACTTTACTGTGGTGATTTAATGGAAAATGTTGTCACTGGCAGAGCAATAGCACATTGTATGCCAGTCATACTATATCTCTATCTAGATGACCCCATGGCCTTTCCTTTATATTAACTTCCTGTCTTTTGACCATACAGGAAGTATCTTAGCAGAGTCAGAGACGGTAGAAAGAACATTATTGTATATATATATATATATATATATATATATACAGATGAACCATCTTCAGTGTTCTCCCTATCACAGCAGCGCAATGCAGACATAACAGAAAGCTCTATTTAAATTTCAATAGCAGGCTCGTGACTCACAGCCCATTATTTTGTATCAGCTGCAGCCTAGATATAACAGCGATTCAAACAACAGACTTCATCCTGTTAGTGTTTTAGGAATATTAGACAAAGGCTTTAAGAAAAAAAAAAAAAAGAAAAACAGGGGGAACTGGGCTGGGGATAGAAGGTAATAACAAACTTTCTTTCTCGTTGTAGGATCACTTTAATGAACCTATTAGGAGTATATTCTCATTTGATTGTTTTTTTACCTCTGTAGAGAGCCATGAAGCACATTGAACACCGTGACCTACATATTGTCTTCACAGCACATGCTACACCTGTGTAGCGTATTAACATTCTAATAATCTAATCTATAATAAGCAGTTTGAGGGTTACGTATTTGTTAAATTTAACTAACCCTGGTAGAGGATGAAATAAGCAAACGTGGCATGAAGGCTATCCAGCATTCCTGAACATCATTTTCTGTACATTTGCCTTTTTTGTTATTTATAAAGCCAGGGCCAAAATATCTTCTTAGGTTTAGACTTTAATCTGATACTTGGTAGTATAAAAAGGTGTACATACATTTTCTAGCACAAAGGTTGTATGCCACTTTGGCTTTCAGCCATAGTGTTTTAAGTGGAGTGGAGTTTATGGATATGTAGTGGCCTCTAGTGTTTTATATCCCCCTGTAAAATGTTGAAGAAAAATGAATTAACAGGCAGTGCCTGCTGTGGGCAAACTCTATAGTTTACTGCAAGTTCCCAGGAATCATTTTTGTAGTGTAATGTCCACTCAAAACACATTCTAGAAACACAATACATACACAGAAGCACAATACATACACAGGGTTATCAAAAAATACCATTATAATGGTGTCCATCAGTCGATCTTCTATTCAAATGATTCTGATAGTTCTTTATTTAATCACTTGCTTACCATGAAACAACTTTTTGTGGTGGGAGGCTGTTAACTGTAACATTACTCGTATATGTATCAGCTGCATTTACAAGCTGCCAGCACCCAGCAGATGTGACTTCGCTGTTGCTATACAGCAAAAAGCCCTAGAACCAAAAAGTGGTTCTTGGGCTTTTAATTACATGGACAACCTGTCAAAGTGATAATATATATATATATATTATCAATGTGTGTGTATATAATATATATATATTTAGAAGAACCACCAGAGCAGCTCTTGGATCTCCACAAATCAGATTTTAGTTCTTCCTGGGCGAAAGTCTATGTACAAAGTAACTTCAGGCCATAGTATAAACAGTGTTTTTGCTGTAGTAGCCATTTAACCCCTTCCTTATTAAAAACAGCTAAAAACCAAAATGCCCAAACGTCAAATATGTGTAGATTGGAACAAAAATGTGATTGTTATTTGTCGTTTAATAGGCCCTTGGCAAAATTAAATAAAAATGGCCTGGTAAGGGCAGGGAATAAATACAATGATTTTTGAAACTTGCAGTAAACTTTGGCTTGCACATGGTAATGAAGTGGGTAAAGCCTCTGCTATTTTTGTTCCTAAAGATGCTCCCCCCGCTCATACTAGCCTAATAATATAACAATATGGGTTTCTGTTAGAAAAAAAAACACTTGTTTCATGGAAACTTGTGCCCAACATCAACCCAGACTGGAAATTGATTTGGGCTGCCTGTTTGCTTTTACCCCTTTAGAAATTGGGGAGTAAAACAGATTCACGTTGCCAGGTTTGTGGCACCTGCATCTATGCTTTCTCTTATCCAGTGACCAATACAGTTTAAAGCGGACCAACACCCGCGGGGCATCCGAAATCGGGATGTCCCGCGGGGTGAAACCCCCCAGGAAGCCCAGAAACCTTACCTTAACCCCGTTCCAACGGCGCATGCGCGGGCCGCGTCTCGCGCTCCCCTCTAGAGGGAAGCGCGAGACGCGGCCTCCAGCGCTCAGAGCCATTGTGGTTGGACGGCGCTTGTACGTGCATACCACAGCGGCTCTGAGCGCTCTGATTGGACGAGCGCCCGCGTAGGAGCGTGGTGAGGTGAGTGTTTTCGGGCGTTCTGGGGGGTTTCACACAGCGGGGCACCCCCGATCGGGGTGCCCCACCGAAGTGGACCAAAACCCAGGATAGTGAAAATCCTGGGTGTTGGTCCACTTTAAGGCCATATAACAGCACCTGTTCCTGGCAGCAGTGCTTCTATGTTGCAAGCAGCCAGTATGGTAAGCTTTGCTTGTTATTTTTCATGCCCAAATCTTGGTCAGCACCTGGCGGGGGGAGGGGGTGGAACGGTCACCGGCAGCGAAGGCTGAAGTCCATTCTAAATTGTTCATGTTGCTTTTCTATACGTTACTACTCAAACCAGAGAGGAGAGTATACTGGGTGTGTGTATTTCATTCAGTTCAATACATGTATCAACCACAGCTAGAAAAAGTCATGCGTTCATTTTCCTGCTTAAACCGGACCTTCAACGTGATTTAATGAAAAGCCCAAACTCTTAAAAAAGGTTCCCCGGCATCTAAAATTAATATATTTTATGTTTTTAGTCACTAACTTATTATTCTTTCCCCCACTGGGCTGCAACTCTGTTCAGGAATTTAGGATACGGGCGCCGCCATCTTGACTCAAAAGCATCACACTTACTGAGGAGAGGAGAGTGGGATAACGTACAGGGGGACGGGTTATAGCTGTGCTTTGCTCAGACAGAGCAGAGCTGGGGTCAGGTAACGGTCAGCAATCCCAGAATGCATCTTGGATGTTTAAAGGCTCATAACATGCAGTAGATGCAGGGAGGATGATTTTTAATGTGGACAATCTGCATGTACAGTGTGTGGGAAACATATAAGATAGACTCTTATTCAGAGTGAAGGTCCGCTTTAAGTTTATGGCTTACCTAGTAACTCTCTGATAAGGGACGTGTCCATACAACTTACATAATACAACATGAAAAGGTAATGGACAATCCTGGAGGCCATTTAGGCAATATAGTAAAGTAGTTGTAAGGATTTTGCTTCTGTGCGTTCTTGAAAATGGGTTTTGTTCTATTTCAGGGATATTTCCATTCTGGTCCATTTGATGGATACACATTAGTTGTTAAATCTATTTTAACTGTGTGCTAGAATATATTTTATTTATTTTAATTTAATGTTGTAGGATAATGTGGTTCAGTTCTTAATTAAAGAACAATTGTAGGCTATTTAGAAAAAAAAAAACCCTCAGACATCTGATTCTGTTTAAGTTCTCAGGTTTTTCAGTTCTCATCACTGGGGCTGCTTTTACCTTCTCCTGGTTTGGCATGCACACCTTCCCCCAATCATAAGGGAGCAGGCTCCCTCACTGATTGGACTGAAGAATGAGTAGCCCGACTGGTAGCTCTGTATCCAGTTGCCCAGCCAAAGGAGGAGGCAGTTGCATGGCCCTGCTCTTGAAGGAGGAGCATTGGGGTTTATTGTATGTATGTTTTTATTAGCCCACAACTGTCCTTTAAAGAGGAACACCACACAGGAATTTCATTATTCTTAGTATACAGTACATCCTGCTCCAGATAGAATACTTACACTTGGGTTATCCTCCGCCAGATGGCGCTGCACTGCAGAGACATGCAAAACAGGCTCTTCCCGGCCCCTCAAATACCCGGGGACCTCCCACAAATCCCCAGATTTCTCTGCAGTGCTGACTGCGAAGACATGAAGTATCACTCTCTCGCAGGTGAGCGGGGCTATTACAGCCTGCGGCCCTGTTGGACTATTCCCACCCGTCCTCTTTGTGATGTGCCTCCCAGCCTGGGCTGCGCTGGTCGGGTGAAGGTAGGCAGCACCATGCGTGCTTATGGAGCGCTGCTCCACCGCAGTCCCCCACCAAAGGGTAGGCGGTATAGGCTGATGGTGAGCCTCTATGGGATGCCCCTCCCGCATTATTGCCCCATGTAGCGGTGGGCCCTGTACAAAGGGCCGCCATCCTCCCTTGTTCCCCCCCGTAGTTCGGGGGGAAAGAAAGGGGGGGTGTTTGGTGTCAGTGTATTGTGATTACATGCATATGGCCTTTGTAATGTCTTTGGGACTTGTATATGTGGTGTCAGCCGCCGTGCTGATTTGTATTTTTACTCGTGTAACTGCCGCGCGCGCTTTTTCCTTCATTGGATGTTCCGCGCCGGGCGGTGGCGTTACCTCAGACGCCTCTGTGTCCTCATTGGCTGCTAGTTGGACTTCGCGCCCATTGGGAGGGCGGGACCTGGCCTGGCGCGCTCTGGCCCGCCCTTCGAGGTACTCGGCGCCATTTCGTCAGTTCGCGCGCACGCGTGACGTTCTTGCTTACCATGGTCCGTAAGTGCCCTTGCGGGCGGCTTTATACTCATTGTAGTGTTTCGGTTCTGACACCCTTTTCTTCTCATTGTGTCTTTCAGACGGGTGAATCCATTGGCTTCTCCCGGCCCAGAGTAATTGATAGTCGTGCCTTGTAAAATTCTCCCACTTCCCTAGCGGGTCATTGGGGCATCCAGGGTTGCTTTATAGCGTCAATCCCTACTGGCATATTGTGCCTAAAAATCACCATATGGAGGCATCTCAGGATAATGTGACCGGGGTCCCTTGGGACAAGACCGGCTGTGTGTAGCGTGTGGACAACCCCATGCTGCCGCTGACATGGCACGGGTCTGCGTACCTGTGCTGAGCTAGCGCTGGCCTTGCATTCTGGCCTGCCAGTGGCTGCACCTCGTTTCACTTCACCTACTTCCCCAGGCTTAAATCTCACTGCTGCTGAGTCGCACACAAGTGGGGATTCTCAGCCTGATTTGTCTCATAGACTGCCTACGGCTGAACAGATTATTGCGAGGTCTTTAGCGCGTAAGGGCCCTGGTAAGAAGCGGCACTTGACGCCTAATGTTACTGTTTTCCCTATGGGATCTGAGGAATTTATAAATCTGTGTGGCTATACTCCTTCTGATGAAGGAGAGAACTTTTCTGACTCAGGCTCATCTGATGAGAGACCGAAGGGTCATGAAGTCTCAGGCCCTGACCCCTGGGCCCAGGATGACACTGACAGATTATTGATCCAGATCTTTGAGGTTCTGTCTATTTCTCTCCCTGGTGAGGCTCCCAGCCAAAGAGGGGAGCGTTTCCATACAGCAACATCACGTTTGGAATTTCTAGAGCAGGCACATTTCCATACCCTTGTGCTCAAGGAATGGGAGTGCCCCAGTAAACTTCCCCGAGGTGGATGCCCCGATCATAGGGCTACCTAACCCCCCTTTACTGCAGCCCCTGCTTATACTACCCTTCGGGATGCTGAGGACCGGCGCATTGACCTGCTGGCCTCCCACGCCTTTGCATGTGCGGGGACGGCTCTGCGCCTGGTCTGTGCCTCTGCCATTACTGCTGTGGTCTCTAGAACCCTCATCAGAAAAATGCTTGATTATCCCCCTGATGATCTCCCTTGGGATGTGTTTAATGCACTCTCCAGTTGTGATGTGTTTGTAAAATGTATCCTGTTAGCATTGGATGACACCATTAGAATGTGTGCAAGAACTTCTGCCCTTGTGGTGGCTATACGTCGCTTGGTCTGGCTGCGACAGTGGGGTGCTGACGATGCTGCAAAGAAGGCTCTTACCGGGCTTCCTTTTAAAGGGCTACGCCTGTTTGGGACCCGTCTAGACCTGTTTGGTAAGAAGGGTAAGTTACCCCAACGCAGGCGGCACCCCTTCTACCCCCTACCATAGCTTTAAACAGGAACCTGGGGTGTCCTTCGCCGGGGCTCGTGCAGATTCCTGCCCCAGGAGCAGCAGACAACGCCCCGGCTCCTCAGGGGGGGGCTAAGCCCAAATCTTCCCCCAAGTTCCCTCAAGCATGATGGGGCGCCCTCACCCGTCTGGGTGAGGGGACGGCTGCGGCACCTTGCTCATGTCAGGAGGCATCACGCCTCAGACTGGTGGATTCAGGAGGTAGTGTCCTCCGGCTACAAGATAGAGTTTGCTGTGCGGCCTCCCCCAAAATTATCAGGTCCTGGGTATTCCTGGTCCCTGCCTCTGCTCAGGTGCTGGTGCAGGCCATGCAAGCCTGCAGGGTCTGGGGGTCACTTGCAGATTGCCCTTAACAGACAGAGGCAGGGGACGCTACACCAACCTTTCCAAAGTTCCCCAAAAGGATGGGTCAGTCTGGCCCATTCTGGATTCACAGATTTTCAGCAATTCGTCAATTACAGGCGGTTTCTGCATGGAAACTCTGCGCTCGGCCATCAGCTCCTTGCGCCCCGGGGACTTCTTGCCATCTGTGGAGATCAAAGATGCTTATTTTCACATCCCTGTGTCTTCAGAACACCGAGGTTCTTCAGATTCACGTTGGAAGACCAACACTGCCAATTTGTGGCCTTGTCATCTGGCCTCTCTTCAGCTCCCAGAGTGCTCACCGAGGTGCTGATGGGGGTGATGTCTCTGAGACCAAGGGGCGTCCGCGTGATGACTTACCTGGACCTCCTCTTCACTTCCCAGTCTCTACGTCAGGCTAAGTTGGATGCTCGGCTGGTGGTGTCCATTTGGGAGTCATTTGGCTGGGTGATCAAACACCCCAAGTAATCATTGTCCCCTTCATTGGTAACTCCATTCCTAGGAATGAATCTGGATACAGTTCAGGCAAGGATCTCGGCAAAAAAGTGGACAGTCTGGTGGCACGGGCTCAGTCCCTCATAGCTGTCCCCCTCCCTCCACCAGGCAGGGGATGCAGCTGGTGGGCCCGTTGGTGGCATGCTCCGAAGAGGTCCCTTATGCTCAGTCCCCCTTGGGGCCTTCTGCAACTTCTCCTATTGTTTGTACGGGACAAGGACCCAGCATTCCTGGACAGGGTCTGTGAGCCTTCCCCCCTGGTAAGGAGGTACCTCTTGTAGTGGATGAACTCAAGGAACCTGTCTGGAGGCAGTTCTTTTCTTGCCCCTTCCTGGGAGACTGTCACCATGGATGCCGGTCTATCAGGTTGGGGGGGGGTGGTTTCTGGAAGTCCCTGCGGTTCCAGGGGAGGTGGGGCCCTTAGGAGGCCCATACACCTATCAATGTTTGAAAGGGAGCGTTCAGGTTAGTTCTATCTCTCATGACTACTCCTCTTCAGGGCCTGCCTGTTCGGGGACGCTAGGTCTATCTGACGGCAGTGGCCTACATCAATCTTCAGGGAGGGACCCGGAGCAGGAGGATCCTCCAGGAAGTGTCTCTGATCCTGATCTGGGTGGAGGACAATGTTCCCTGCATATCAGCGGTATACGCTCTGGGGGGGGGGGGGGGGTCCCTCTGCAACAGGGTGTTCCAATCTCTGTGTCACTATGGGGACCAACCAGTTGTGGATCTGTTTGTGTCCCGTCACGATCACAAGCTCTCGGCCCTTGTTTTCCTGTCCCAGGATCCTCTGGCCGTGGTCACGGATGTCTTAGTAACGTCATGGCAGGGCATTCTGTTCTCTATGTCTTTTCTCCATTCCCCCTGCTAGGCAGGGCCCTGCGCAAGATTGCTCTGGAAGGGGTGCCAGTGATTCTGGTGGCCCCCGGGTGGCCAAGAAGAGTGTGGTTCGCAGACGTGGTACAGAGGGCAGTAGATCAGTACGTTCTGCCAGGAGTGCCAGATCTGCTCACTCAGGGCCCCTTTCGCCATCCCAATCTACAGTCTCTGGCTTTGACGGCCTGGCTGCTGAAACATCCATCTTGATGGAGACAGGCTTATCTGCCTCAGTGATTGAGACTATGGGAAGACCAGGAGCAAACTTCTTCTTCCATCTATTATAGGGTTTGGCGTACCTAGATTGATTGGTGTGAGTCTAGGTCTCTTCCCTGTCTGGTGTTCTCTGTCCCCAGGGTTCTAGAGTTATTACAGCATGGGTTGGAGTCGGGTCTCCAACTCAGTACTCTGAAGGGTCAGGTTTCTGCCCTGTCCGTCTTCTTTCAGAAGTCTTTTGCTCAGCTTTCCTTGGTTAAGACTTTCTTTCAGGGGGTTACTCATGTGCGTCCCCCACGTAATCCTATGGTCCTTGTTTGGGATTTGAACTTGGTTTTGTCTGCCTTGCAGGGTGTTCCCTTTGGACCTATTCGGGATGCTACTCTGGCTGTACTTACCCTCAAGGTTGTCTTTCTGGTGGCTATTACTTCGGTCAGACGTGTGTCTGAGCTGGCGGCTCTGTCTATCTAGCCCCCATACGTTGAGAGACACCAGGATATGGTGGGGTTCCGCTTTAAGCCGGACTTTCTGCCTAAGGTGGTGTCTACTGTTCATTTGAATCAAGATATTGTTCTTCCTTCTTTGTGCCCTATTCCTAGCAACGCTGAGGAAAGGGTTCTGCATTCCTTGGACAGGTGTTGGAAGTATTCCTTGGTAGTCACTGCGTCCTTTAGGAAAACTGATGCTCTTTTTGGGCCTACGGCCACTCCATCCTGAATGCGCCCGATTTCGTTTGGTCTCGGGGGCTAAGCAGCGTTGGGCCTGGTCATTACTTGGATGGGATGGTCCCTTCTGGTCCTAGGAAAGGTTTTTGGCTCCTGCCAAAGTCTACTATTAGCGAATGGATTCGTCAGGCTTTGACTCAGGCCTATCCCACTAAGGGGAAGGATCTTCCCTTTTGCCTTACTGCTCATTCTACTCGTGCTATTGGTGCCTCTTGGGCCTTCCAGCACCAGGCTTCTGTTGAACAAGTTTGCTAGGCCGCTACTTGGTCTTCTGTTCATACCTTTTCAAAGTTTTACAAGGTTGATGTTAGGGCCTCAGCTGATGCTGTCTTGGCCGCAAGGTGTTGCAGGCGGCAGTGGTTTAAACTGTCTGCTGTTACGTTTTTGTTGGGGATCCCACCCTACTTTATGGACACTGCTATTGGATGTCCCAAGTGTAAGTAATCTATCTGGAGCAGGATGTACTGTATACTAAGAATAATACAATTCTGTGAAATACTCACCTGTAGAATTGATATTATAAGTATACAGTACGTCCTGCTCCACCCCACCCTGGTTTTTGCATTATTCTGGATCCCCTGTATGGTGATTGTTATCAATGTTATAGTTACCAGTTTTAGTGGTTAAATTCTCCCAGCTTCTTGTTCACTGCTTTTCAATGCTGGGGATTTGTGGGAGGTCCCTGGGTATTTGAGGGGCTGGGAGGAGCCTGTTTTGCATGCGGAGGATAACCCAAGTGTAAGTAATCTATTTGGAGCAGAACGTACTGTATACTTATAATATCAATTCTACAGGTGAGTATTTCACAGAATTGTATTTTCCCGTGTGTTCCTCTGTGCGGCGGTATCCTGAATTGGAATGCCCCACCGTTTCACTCACCTTCCTTTCGCTCATACGGCACAGATGTGGGTGAGAGCGGGTGCACTGATTGGCTGAGCACCTTGCTTGTTGTCACTCTGCACCCTTTGGTGCCGCTGATGGCTAAGCCACCTGGACAGCTAAGCAGCCACATCCCCACCCACCTTGCAGGTGTGGTGTGCCTGCTCAGCCCCTTCAGAAAGGCCTGATGCAGGTATGGATATAGGTGAGTGGGGATGTGGAAGGAGCACACAGACGGGCAAGGGCTTCAGGAGAAGGTGTGTGAAAATGTGAAAGGGGCTTCACATAGCGGGGCATCCTAATTCGAGATGCCCCAAGGAGTAGATCACAGATGGCTCTGCAGTTTTTTCAGACTCCAGAGCCTCTGATGTTCCTCTTTAACTACACCTCCTCTATAGAATGTCTTGTTAAGGTTTTTAAGTTGGCCATTTGTATATATAAGAAGTATTTATTTTAATTAATCTTTGTGGCAGTGGAATACATAATCTCATAAGCTATATGCTGCACTTGTACATCCTTGACATCTTTACACCACATTCTGTGTGGTGTAATATGTGAATGCTAATTAGTCTCTCTGAATTAATGTTATAGAGCAGAATGCAGTCAGTAACCCCCTTGTGACATTGTGGTTATTTCTGGAAATTCAATGTCATTTCATCAGCTCTATTCTGAGCAGCTGAATTGCCTGCTTTCCTTTGAGCACTATCATGCAATTGTGTAATATTAAAAATACACATAAACACGTTGGCTAATGAGAGGAGGAGTCACTTATACATGCGAACTGAGTAAAACTCCTGCCAAGCTTGTGGTTTTCTTCTCCCGGTAGGAATGAAATCTGATTCCTCTTTCTTCCACTAAAAGAAACAACAAGGCTGGTTGAATATTTCCTGATGCTGGGTGTATAAGTGACCCCCCCTCCTCCCGCCATTCAGCATATTTATATTGACTTATATAATTGGGCCATTTTTTTGCTCAAAACCCATGCAACCCTGCCCTAGGATTTAAAAGACTCCAGGGCCGACCACGAACCTGCCCCCCAGCAAATTTGCAATCTTAAAACTGCTTGAGGGCATGGCTTCAGCGGTGGAAAAATTTCATTTTTTCTTTTAAACTAGGCCATTGTCGAGACGGCAACTTTGTCCAAGGCAAGGGATTTGTCCTGTTTCAAGGAACCTGTCAAGGCTAAATGTAACATTGGAGCAAACATCTTACCTCCTAGATAGTGTTTGTTATAGAAAGTTGTGTTGCTTTATAACCATCCCCTGTTGTAAAGTCATACCTGCATTTATTCTTAGTATACAGTACGTCCTGCTCCAAATAGATTACTTACACTTGGGTTATCCTCCGCCAGATGGCGCTGCACTGCAGAGACATGTAAAAAAACAGGCTCCTCCCGGCCCCTCAAATACCCAGGGACCTCCCACAAATCCCCAGATTTCTCTGCAGTGCTGACTGTGAAGACATGAAGTATCACTCTCTCGCAGGTGAGCGGGGCTTTTAAAGCCTGCGGCCCTGTTGGACTATTCCCACCCGTCCTCTTTGTGATGTGCCTACCAGCCTGGGCTGCGCTGGTCGGGTGAAGGTAGGCAGCACCTTGCGTGCTTATGGAGCGCTGCTCCACCGCAGTCCCCCACCAAAGGGTAGGCGGTATAGGCTGATGGTGTGCCTCTATGGGATGCCCCTCCCAAATTATTGCCCCATGCCCCGTGTAGCGGTGGGCCCTGTACAAAGTGCCGCCATCCTCCCGCGTTCCCCCCGTAGCTTGGGGGGAAAAAGGGGGGTGTGTGCTTGGTGTCACTGTATTGTGATTCAGGCAATGGCCTTTGTAATGTCTTTTGGACTTGTACTTGTGGTGTCAGACGCTGATGTGTATTTTTAGCTTTGCGCAGAGGCAGTATCATAGACATGAGGTCTACCTTGTGTAACTGCTGCCGCCACGCTCGCTTTTTCCTCCCTTGGATGTTCCGCGCTGGGCAGCGGCGTTACCTCAGACGCCTTGGCGTCCTCATTGGCTGCTTGTGGACTTCGCGCCCATCGGGAGGGCGGGGCCTGGCCTGGCTCGCTCTGCGTCATGGCACGCTCTGGCCCACCCTTCGAGGTACTCGGCGCCATTTTGTCAGTTCGCGCGCGCGCGTGTGACGTTCTTGCCTGCTGTGGGCCGTAAGTGCCCTCGCGGGCGGCTTTTATACTCATTGTAGTGTTTTCGGTTCTGACACCCTTTTCCTCTCATTGTGTCTTTCAGACGGGCGAATCTATTGGCTTCTCCCGGCCCGGAGTAATTGATTGTCGTGCCTTGTAAAATTCTCCCACTTCACTAGCGGGTCACTGGGGCATCCAGGGTTACTTTATAGCGTCAATCCCTACTGGCATAATGTGCCTAAAAATCACCATATGGAGGCATCTCAGGATAATGTGACCGGGGTCCCCTTGGGACAAGACCGGCTGTGCATCGCGTGTGGACAACCCCATGCTGACGGGGCACGGGTCTGCATACCCTGTGCTGAGCAAGCGCTGGCCTTGCATTCTGGCCGGCCAGTGGCTGCACCTTGCTTTACTTCACCCGCTTCCCCAGGCTTAAATCTCACTCCTGCTGAGTCGCACACAAGTGGGGATTCTCAGCCTGAATTGTCTCAGACGGCCTACGGCTGAACAGATCATTGCGAGGTCCTTAGCACGTAAGGGCACTGGTAAGAAGCGGCACTTGAAGCCTAATGTTACTGTTTTCCCTATGGGATCTGAGGAGTTTATGACTCTGAGTGGCTATACCCCTTCTGATGAAGGAGAACTCTTTTCTGACTCAGGTTCATCTGATGAGAGTCCCGACTGGCCATGAAGTCTCTGGCCCTGACCCCTGGGTCCAGGATGACACTGACAGATTGTTGATCCAGATCTTTGAGGTTCTGTCTATCTCTCCCCCTGGTGAGGCTCCCAGGCAAAGAGGGGAGCATTTCCATACAGCAACATCACGTTTGGAATTCCTGGAGCAGGCACATTTCCATACCCTTGTGCTCAAGGAATGGGAGTGCCCCAGTAAACTGCCCGGGGTCCCAGGGATTGGCATGAGAAGTATCTTGGTTAAATGTTGGTCATCCCCCCCCCCCCCGCGGTGGATGCCCCGATCATAGGGCTACCTAACCCCCCTTTTATTACAATCCCGGCTTATACTATCCTTCGGGATGCTGAGGACCGGCGCATTGACCTGCTGGCCTCTCACGCCTTTGCATGTGCGGGGACGGTGCTGCGCCCAGTCTGTGTCTCTGCCATTACGGCCGTGGCCGCTAGAACCCTCATCAGAAAGATGCTTGATCGTCCCCCTGATGATCTCCCTTGGGATGTGTTTAATGCACTCTCCAGTTGTGAGGTGTTTGTAAAATTTATCCTATTAGCATTGGAGGACACCATCAGAATGTGTGCAAGAACTTCTGCCCTTGTGGTGGCTATACGTCGCTTGCTCTGGCTGCGATAGTGGGGTGCTGACGATGCTGCAAAGAAGGCTCTTACCGGGATGCCTTTTAAAGGGCGACGTCTGTTTGGGGCCCGTCTAGACCTGTTTGGTAAGAAGGGTAAGTTACCCCAATGCAGGCGGCTGTCTCGGCCCCTTCGGGGCCAGGGCACCCCTTCTACCCCCTACCAGGGTGTTAAACAGGAACCAGGGGTGTCCTTCGCGGGGGCTCGCGCAGATTCCTGTCCCAGGAGCAGCAGACAACGTCCTGGCTCCTCCGGGGGGGCTAAGCTCAAATCTTCCCCCAAGTCCCCTCAAGCATGATGGGGCGCCCTCGCCCGTCTGGGTGAGGGGACGGCTGCGGCACCTTGCTCATGTCAGGAGGCTTCACGCCTCAGACAGGTGGATTCAGGAGGTAGTGTCCTCTGGCTACTAGATAGAGTTTGCTGTGCGGCCTCCCCCAAAATTATCAGGTCCTGGGTATTCCTGGTCCCTGCCTTTGCTCAGGTGCTGGTGCAGGCCATGCAAGCCTGCGGGGTCTAGGGGTCACTTGCAGATTGCCCTTAACAGACAGAGGCAGGGGACACTACACCAACCTTTCCACAGTCCCCCAAAAGGATGGGTCAGTCTGGTCCATTCTGGATTCACAGACTTTCAACATTTCGTCAATTACAGGCGGTTTATGCATGGAAACTCTGCGCTCGGCCATCAGCTCCTTGCGCCCCGGGGGCTTCTTGCCGTCTGTGGAGATCAAAGATGCTTACTGTGCTCACCAAGGTGCTGACGAGGGTGATGTCTCTGAGACCATGGGGCGTGCGCTTGATGACCTACCTGGCCGTCCTCATCACTTCCCAGTCTCTACGTCAGGCTACATTGGATACTCGGCTGGGGGTGTCCATTTGGGAGTCATTTGGAGGGGTGATCAAACACCCCAAGTCCTCATTGTCCCCTTCATTGGTAACGCCATTCCTATGAATGAATCTGATACAGTTCAAGCAAGGATCTACCTTCCTCAGCAATAAAGTGGACAATCTGGTTGCATGGGCTCAGTCCCTCATAGCTGTCCCCCTCCCTCCACCAGGCAGGGGATGCAGCTGGTGGGCCCATTGGTGGTGTGCTCCGAAGAGACCACGTATGCTCAGTCCCCCTTGGGGCCTTCTGCAACTTCTCCTATTGTTTGTACGGGACAAGGACCCAGCATCCCTGGAGCAGGGTCTGTGGGCCTTCCCCCCTGGTGAGGAGGTCCCTCTTGTAGTGGATGAACTCAAGGAACCTGTCTGGGGGCAGTTCCCTTCTTGCCCCTTCCTGGGAGACGGTCCCCATGGATGCCAATCTATCAGGTTGGGGGGGGGGGTCTTCTTCTGGAAGTCCCTGCGGTTCCAGGGGAGGTGGGGCTCTTAGGAGGCCCATACACCTATCAATGTTTGAAACAGTGAGCGTTCAGGTTAGTTCTAACTCGCTTGACCACTCCTCTTCAGGGCCTACCTGTTCGGGGGCGCTAGGTCTCTCTGACGGCATTGGCCTACATTAATAATCAGGGAGGGACCTGGAGCACGAGGGTCCTCCAGGAAATGTCTCTGATCCTTATTTGGGTGGAGGACAATGTTCCCTGCATATCAGTGGTATACGCTCCGGTGAGGGTCCCTCTGCAACATGGAGTGCCAATCCCTGTGTCACTATGGGGAACAACCAGTTGTGGATCTGTTTGTGTCCCGTCACGTTCGCAAGTTCTCGGCCTTGTTTCGCTGTCTCAGGATCCTCTGGCCGTGGTCACGGATGTCTTAGTAATGTCATGGCAGGACATTCTGTTCTGTAGGTCTTTTTCTCCATTCCCCCTGCTAGGCAGGGTCCTGCGCAAGATTGCTCTGGGAAGGGTGCCAGTGATTCTGGTGGCCCTCAGGTGGCCAATAAGAGTGTGATTCACAGACGTGGTGCAGAGGACAGTAGATCGGTACGTTTTGCCAGGAGTGCCAGTCTGCTCACTCAGGGCCCCTTTATGTCATCCCACTCTACAGACTCTGGCTGGATGGCCTGGCTGCTGAAACCTCCATCTTGATGGAGACAGGCTTATCTGCCTCGGTGATTGAGACTATGGGAAGACGAGGAGCAAACTTCTCCTTCCATCTATTATAGGGTATGGCGTACCTATATTGTTTGGTGTGAGTCTAGGTCTCTTCCCTGTCGGGTGTTCTCTGTCCCCAGGGTTCTAGAGTTATTACAGCATGGGTTGGAGTCAGGTCTCCAACTCAGTACTCTGAAGGGTCAGGTTCTGCCCTGTCCGTCTTCTTTCAGAAGTCTTTTGCTCAGCTTCCTTGGTTAAGTCTTTCTTTCAGGGGGTTACTCATGTGCGTCCCCCATGTAAACCTATGGTCCCTTGTTGGGATTGAACTTGGTTTTGTCTGCCTTGCAGGGTGTCCCCTTTGGACCTATTTAGGATGCTGTTCTGGTTGTACCTACCTTCAAGGTTGTCTTTCTGGTGGCTATTACTTCGGCCAGACGTGTGTCTGAGCTGGCGGCTCTGTCTATCTAGCCCCCATTCTTTGAGAGACACCAGGATAAGGTAGTGTTCCGCTTTAAGCCGGACTCTCTAAGGTGGTGTCTTCTGTTCATTTGCTTAAGATATTGTCCTTCCTTCTTTGTGTCCTATTCCTAGCAACGCTGAGGAAAGGGTTCTGCATTCCTTGGACAGGTGTTGGAAGTATTCCTTGGTAGTCACTGCGTCCTTTAGGAAAACGAATGCTCTTTTGGGCCTATGGCCACTCCATCCTGAATGCGCCCAATCTCGTTTGATCTCGGGGGGCTAAGTAGCATTGTGCCTGGTCATTACTTGGAAGGGTTGGTCCCTTCTGGTCTTAGGGTTGGTTTTTGGCTCTGGCCTAGTCTACTTTTAGCAAATGGATTCGTCAGGCTGTGACTCAGGCCTATCCCTCTATGGGGAAGAATCTTCCCTTTTTCGCTTTACTGCGCATTCTACTCGTGCTATTGGTGCCTCTTGGGCTTTTCAGCACCAGGCTTCTGTTGATCAGGTTTGCTAGGCCGCTACTTGGTCTTCTATTCATACCTTTGCAAGGTTTTGCAAGGGCCTCAGCTCATGCTGTCTTGGCCGCAAGGTTTTGCAGGCGACAGTGGTTTAAATTGTCTACTGTTGCCTTTTTTGTTGAGGATCCCACCCTACTTTATGGACACTGCTATTGGATGTCCCAAGTGTAAGTAATCTATTTGGAGCAGGATGTACTGTATACTAAGAATAATACAATTCTGTGAAATACTCACCTGTAGAATTGCTATTATTTGTATACAGTACGTCCTGCTCCACCCCACCCTGGTTTTTGCATTATTCTGGATCCCCTGTAGGGTGATTGTTATCATTGTTATAGTTACCAGTTTTTGGTGGTTAAATTCTCACTGCTTTTCAATGCTGGGGATTTGTGGGAGGTCCCTGGGTATTTGAGGGGCTGGGAGGAGCCTGTTTATTCTAAGCAGACAGCACGTCCTGCTCCAGACATAGTCCTTACATGTGGGTATACCTCCGCCTTCAGCGCCGTGCACTGCAGTATCATGAAGAAAACAAGCGCCTCCCGGCCCTACATATACCGAGGGACCTCCCACAAATCCCCAGAATTCTCTGCAGTGCTGGAACTGCGAAGACATGAAGTATCACGCTCTCGCAGGCGAGCGGGGCTTTACAGCCCGAGGCCCTGTGGGACTATTTCCATCCGTCCTCTTTGTAGAAGAATATGCCTCCCAGCCTGGGCTGCGTTGGTCAGGTGAAGGTAGGCAGCACCTAGTGTGCTTAACGGAGCCATGCTCCACCGCAATCCCCCACCATAGGGTAGGCGGTTTAGGCTGATGGTGAGCCTCTAGTGGATGCCCCTCCCGCATTATTGCCCCGTACCCCGGGTAGTGCTGGACTCTGTGTAAAGGGTCGCCATTCCCCCTCATTCCCCAACTAGTTAGTGGGAAAAGAAAGGGGGGAGGGTATGTGTGTGGTGGTCCCTGTGTACCAGTATTTCACGCTTATGGCCTTATTTCTGCCCTCCTTATACATTGAAATTTCAGAGCCGCGCTGCTTGCTCTTTATATTGGTTTTCGGCTACCGCCGTATGCCTTATGCACAGTTTGCGGTGTTGTCTAGATGCTGTGGTGCCTTTTCCTTACTAGTCGTAACGGTTTTTCTACAAATCCTTAAGCGTGTGATTGTATCCTTGCTTTGTCGTTACCTCAGAGCTTCGCGCTCTCCGGAGTGGGCGGGGACTTGAATTGGCGCGCTCCGCGTCACGGCCGAGCATAGAGCCCGCCCTTCGAGGTTCGCTGGGCGCCATTATGCTGATCTTTGCGCGCGCGCGTGGTGGCGCTTCCCTCCTCCCTTGGTCTGTAAGTGCCCTTGCGGGTGACTCCTTTTTATATGTTTTCCAGCTGCGCATGGCTCTGACACCCATTCTTCTCATTATGTCTTTCAGAAGATAACATTCCGGTGGCATACCCCGGCCTTATATCTTAAACGGGTTCACTTTTATATTCTCCCACATCCCTAGCGGGTCTTGGGGCATCTGGGTTCGCTTATAGCATAAATCCCTGCTGGGATATTGCTTTGATAATCACCATATGGAGGCATCTCAGAATTATGTGTCCGGGGTCCCGCGGGGACAAGACCGGCTGTGTACTGCGTGTGGACAACCCCATGCTGATTCTGACAGAGCACGGATCTGCGGACCGTGTGCTGAACAAGCACTGGCCCTGCAATCAGGTTTACCAGTGGCTGCATCTTGCTGCAATACACCTGTCTCCCCTTGTTTAAATCTCACTCCTGATAAGTCGCACTTGAGCGGGGATGACCAGCAGGTGGTGCCGCGCAGGCTACCTACGGCTGAGCAGGTGATGCCTGGTTGGCGGAGCGTTTGGGCGCTGGAAAGAAGCGGTCCCTGATGCTTCCTGGTTCTATGTTTTCCAAGCAAACTGAAGAGTCTGCTGCTATGCAGGTCCTCGACCCTTCGGATGAAGGTGGACTGTTTTCAGGTTCTGATTCCTCAGACGAGATACCTTGGACCCATGATAATTCTGGCCCTGGTTCCTGGGGCCGGTGTGACAATGATAAATTACTTATAAAGATCTTTGGGGTACTGTCCATCTCTCCTCCGGGAAAGTCTCCCAAGCCCAAGAGGGAGAGTTTCCACACGGCGACGACGCGCTTGGAATTTCTGGAGCAGGATCATTCCAGGTTCTTATATCTAAGGATTGGGAATCACCTTGTGAACGTACAGGAGTTCCGGGGGTCTGGGATTGGAAGTACCCTTTTCCCCCTGATGTGGTTGGCTGCTAGTCAGCCCCTCCCGAGGTGGATGCACATATTATTGGGGTTGCTAACCCTCCCTTCATGACAGCCTCTACTCATCGTACCCTTCGGGATGCTGAGGACCGGCGCATTGACAGTCTGGCTTCCCACGCCTTTTCGTGTGCAGGGACGGATCTGCGCCCGGTCTGTGCCGCGGCCGTCACTGCGGTGACCGCCAGGACACTTCTTAGGAAGATACTTGACCACCAACCGGGAGGTCTTTAAGGCACTGTCTGATTGTGATGTTTTTATGTGAGTTTATTCTCTCAGCGATGGATGACACTGTTAAAATCTGCACTAGAACCTCGGTTCTTGTGGTGGTCTATTCGCTGCCTGCTTGGCTGCGACAGTAGAGGGCTGACAATGATACTAAAAAGGCTCTTACTGGCCTTCCCTTTAGAGACGAGGCTTATTGGGGCCCGGTTGGACCTTTTGGAAAAAAGGAGTAAGGCACCCTCGAGCAGAAGGCCGTCTCGGCCTCCCAGGGGCAGGGACACCCCTCCACTTCCCTACGTTAGTGTCAACGCCCTAGGTCCTCCGGCTGTGCGAAGTCCAAATCTGCCGAAACCGCACAAGCGTGAGGGGACGCCCTCGCCTTGTTGGGCTAGTGGACTGCCGCAGCACTGGGCTCCTATCGCAGGGCGCCATGCTTCTTTCAGGTTGTTACAGGAGGTAGTCTCCCCGGATGCAGAATGGAGTCTGCTGGGCGGTCCTTTTTCTAAGGTTATCAGGGTTCTTCTAGTCCCTGTTTTCCCTTCGGGAGTTGAGGCAGGCCGAGTTTGGCGTGTAGGGTCTGGGCTCTCTTACAGGTTGGCCCTTGACATGTGATTGCATCCACTTTACCCTTCCCCTCCGGGATGAAGCAGTCTGACCCAGGTTGGCATTCTGGGGCCTAGCATTTATACCTTTACAGGCAGTTTCTACATGGTATCTACCTGTTGGGCCGCAGGCGCTCTAGTCCAGTAGACCTCTTGATGCATGTGAGGATTTATAATCCCTTTTTAGTCCTCTGTGCCTTCAGGACACCTAGGCCACTTCCAGCCAGTGTTGAAGGTCCAACTCTGCGCATTGGGGTATTGTTTTGGTTCCTCTCCTGCTCCCAGATGACTCACCTAGGCGAGTATGGGAGTGGTGTCTTGGACGTGCCCGTGTGGCGTCTGCGCTAGGTTCTACTTTATTGTCCTTCTTTGCTTCCTATTTTTGCATCAGGCCGTGTGGCTATTGACTTGTGGCTCCTTTGGGAGTCCTGTGGATTGGTGCTCAGGCACATCACTTACTTAGTGTTCCCCGGTTCGGTATCCCCCTACGGGGTGGCATTTAGATTGGTTCACGTTAGAACCTTCCTTCTGCTAAATGTGGACTTGTTATGGAAAGGGCCTTGCCCTCTTTGATGTCGCACTTCCTTTACCTTGCAGCCGGTGGGCCTGTTGGTGGCGGCCCAGATGCTGTCCCTTATTCTCAGGAGCCCTTGGGCCCTGCGACACCCTTGGTTACTTATCCTGGACAGGGTTCCAGCACCCCTGGAACTAGGTCAGTACGCTCCCCCTCGTTACGGCGGTTCCTTTTGAGGTTGTAAATTCAAGGAAGATGTCTGGGACCATTCCTTCCTTCTCTCTTCTCCCTGTAGATGGTCATCATGGGTACCAAGTCTTGCAGGTGGACTGGGGGGTCTTATTTCTCCTGAAATCCCCCGTGGTTCCTAAAGGGGTCCCCTTAGGGGATCCATCTTCATACGGTTTTTTGGTTGACACATTGAGCCTTTGGTGGGCTCTAATTTGCTGGACTACTCCTCTTCAGGACTTGTCCTTTTTGGGGACTCTCGATCAGTCTGTGGACAGTGGCTTGTCCCTTTTTATCTGTGAAGGTCTTGGAACAGGTTGACCCTTCAAGAAGGTTCCGGTTCGGTTCTAAGTGGGGGTTTACATCCCTTGCACTTCATTGGTATTAGCTTGGCTGGCTGCCCTAACGTGGCAGGAGGTTCTATTCTAGTATCTCACTGAGTCCCTACTGGTGTGGCCCTGTGGGGCCCCGTTGCTATTACAGGGACTCTGTCCTGGGTTATTGTCCCAGGACTCTCTGGCCTTGGTCATGAGGGCCTAGTATTGCTTCTGTCAGGACATTATATTCTATATGTCTTAACTTCTTTCACCCTGCTAGGCGGGGTTCTGCATAAGATTGCAGTAGAAAGGGAGAACCGTTATGCTGGGGGCCCTGGGTGGCCCAGCGGGGCGTGGTTCGCAGATTTTCTGCTGAAGACAGTCGTACTGTATGCCCCCTCAAGAGGGCTGTTCTGCCTATTCAGGCTCCCTACTACGTCTCCCTTACCTACAGGCCTTTTAGGCGATTGGTCGGTTGGCTTTTCACCCTATTGGAGATGGGTATCTCTGGGTGTCTTTTCTCTATTGGAGGGCTAGGCCTAGCTCCCTCCTCTTCTTCTCCCTTTTCTGCCGGCTATGTTGGAGTATGCTCTTCTAGTCTGCTTTGCTTGGACTAGCTCTCTTTCCTGCGGGATGTTCCCTATCCCTGGGTCCTAGGATTATTATAGCACGGTTGAAGTTGGCTCCCCAACTCAGTGCTCTGAAGGTTTCAGGGCTCGCCCTGTTCACCTACTGCAGAAGTCTGGTTCAATCTTCTGTGTTGCGCATTCCTCAGGGGTTGCTCAGGTGCATTCCCCAGGGAATTCTATGCTCCCTTTTTTGGGAGGTTACTTATCCGGATGCCCTGCTAAGGGTTCCCTTGGGTCTTATTCAGGTTCTCGTCTGAACTGTTCCTTCCCTCATATCGCTCTTCTGGGGCGGTTGCTTCAGTCAGAAATGTGCCATAAAGGATGGCTCTGTTAGCGGTCCTAGTCATTATATATATATATATATATATATATATATATATATATATATATATTCTGTACACCATGAGGTGAGGGTGTTCCGCCTTACGCCGAATAGGGTCCAGGCGGTGTTTTTATTCTCCTTTAGTCCAGACCCTACGGTCTCTAGGCTATTGTCTGGCTTACTCTGAGCGAAAGGAATCTGTATCCCTCATCAGGTGTTGGAGATTCCTGGCCTTTCTCTTGTCCCTGGTAGGGATTATGCCCCTTGGGGCTTATAGGTTTCTCCATCCTTATGTACCGGATCTGATTGCTAACACGGGTGTAGGTGCCCTTTGGCTTGGTCCTGCTCGGTCGCCTTGTTCCTCTGAGCCTAATGTAAACGTCTCGGCTCTTGCTGAGCCTTGTTAGCGTTGTTTTTCAGTATTCCTGCTGGTCTCGCCTGAGACCTGGGTTCATATTCTCAGATGGGGAAATCTCTAGGTTGCCATGGCTGCCCCTTTTTTTCCAGTAGCATGGTTAGGCTGTTACTCTGGCCTACTCGTTAGGGGAAGATTATTCTTCTCTCTTGGTTTTTGCTCTCTTACTACTTGTGCTTGGCTTGGGCCTTTCAGCACTAGGTTCTGTTGAGCAAGCTGGCTAGTCCGCCGCTTGTGGTCAGTTCTGCCTTTACAAGAATTCAAAGGCTGTGGTTAGAGCATTGCTCTCGTTGCTCTTGGTAGCATGGTTAAGGTGACAGCACTTTTATGGTTGTCTGTGCCTTTTTTCTCGGGGATCCCACCCTACTTATGGACACTGCTATTGGATGTCCCACATGTAAGGACTATGTCTGGAGCAGGATGTGCTGTCTGCATATAATACCAACTCTACAGGTGAGTATTTCACAGTTTTATTTTTTACATGTCTCTGCAGTGCAGCGCCATCTGGCGGAGGATAACCCAAGTGTAAGTAATCTATTTGGAGCAGGACGTACTGTATACAAATAATATCAATTCTACAGGTGAGTATTTCATAGAATTGTATTTTTGTCTAGCATGTGTGAGTTATAGGCACAAGGTTACATTTCCATTGCTGAAGGAACATCATCATAAGCCTGGTAATGGATAGACACGTTAGGCAGTATAGGATGATTAAAGGTACAAAGCAGAGAGTATTTGCATAAGAATACAATGATAATGGAATTTCACCCTGAATCCTTTGTAGTAGGTGGACCTATGCAAATGATCGCTTTATGCAATCTTAAACCTATGTCCAAAGTACCTGGATCCACCATAAAATCCAGCCCTGTGCTCAAAGGCCTGAAACACATGTCCACAGGTAGAAGTGTACTTTTCTTATAAGCTTTAAAATGTGTAGTGCTCTGGAAAAGCAATTCCCAAAGCTCCTGGGTGTGCCAGGGTGCACAAAGCAATCCTTTGCATGGTTCCACCTCCTGCAGAGGATTCTGGGAGAAATTATCCCTGGCTTGTATGACCCATGCAAATACTTTCAGTTTTAGGAAAGCATTCTCTCTCAGATACTGAAGGAAGGGAATTTGTCTCTCTTCCTTTTTATTCAAATTCTACTGTGTACAGCCATCACAAGTAAATGTAAAAGATTCAGTGCAATACTGGAAGGGTGATGTTTCAACCACCTGTTTAAAAAAGATAAATTGGAGGGTAAAATTTAACACCAACAGCTTTATGCAGCAACATAGCATCTAAAGAAACCATTTGATTATACATTTAGCCTAGACAATCCCTTTAAGGATAATTTACAGAGCATTGGAATTTGTTGATGTTTGTCCTAAATTATATTGTTACAAGAAGAGAGGAAATAAAAAATATAGTAGGAGTGTATTTTTAGGTGTGTCTATAACTTGAACTTATAACTGACCACCTTATTCAAAAGCGAGGACGTTCTAGTACCCTCATGGGTACTAATCTGCTTTGCTTAGCAGTCCTTCTTTGCACTATGCAAATACAAATCTGCAGGGCGTAGATTCGCCTGTAGGCACAAAGATTTGAATCAGCCATGCAGGCACTGTCTGAACACATTTATTTCTATTTATCTTGAAATTAGATTCACAGGCCCCTTTAATTATGGTAAGTGCAAAGTGTAGTTTTAATGAAAAATTCCACAAATCTGAATTGTATTCTGGACCACATAAGTAAAAAGGCTTTCTTCAATACATCACATTTTTTTATGCTGTCTAGGAGACAAATAAGCTTTGTGGAAACCCCATTGTAAACTATTGTATACTAAAATTAGCTTATTTTTTACTTTGATTGCAATAAAAAATGTGTATGGGTTGTTCCTCGTCCTAAGTAAAAACACCAAGTGTAAAATGCATTCCAAGTACAGTAACTATTCAAGCACCTTTTTATATTTGTTTTTCACAAATGTAACCAGAGAGCAGTCACTGCTGGATTGCTAGGGCCAGACTCTACAGCATGGTCTTATAGCAATAACACAAAGTACTGTACATCCAGCCGGTGGGTGTTTTTTTTTCCTTGTTCATTAGTGGCTGTGTTTAGTTTTTATCAATGACAGCTCTGTCAGGCATTGGAATTTAGGTGTAAGAGAACTTGACATTTATTGTGATGTAATGTTATTAAGCAACTTTCACTTTTATATTTCTGAAAAGAGAATAAAAGGAAGCTGATCTTGATACGTGGCTAATATTGACTGCCAATTCACACCAGTATCACATGTTGGTCTTCCTTCCCTATATGGATTATCAACTTTTTTATTTTCACACTTTGTCAAAGGAAGTGATGAAGAAAAATAAAACTCTCACATTGTTTAAGTTTAGCAGCACATGGCAAAACATAGACCCATTGAAGAAGCCTCAAGGTGCCAGGGGAGGTTCCACCATATTCCTGTTATTTTGGGACATGTGTGTAAGGAAAATACAATTCTGTGATTACTCACCTGTAGAATTGTTTTTATGGTTATCCAGCATGGGTTGCTTCATCTGTATTCTTCACTATTGGGTAATCCACCACACGGTGGTGCAGTCAACTGCAGAAAGACTTGTGGCTCCTCCCCGCCCATAAAAGGCAGGAAAATACCCCAAATACCCAGTGTTGAAGCCGGGAGGCAAGACCATGTTAACAAACACAGCCCACTAAGAACTCTCTCAATCACCATAACAAGGCAAAATAGGATAACAAAAGCAAGGGTGGGATGAAGCAACCCGTGCTGGATACCCATAAAAACAATTCTGAGTAATCACAGAATTGTATTTTTCTAGGTATCCAGCATGGGTTGATTCATCTGTATTCTTCACTATTGGGACATCCAAAAGCAGTGTCCAAGAAAAAAGGGTGGGATTCCCAGTGAGCAACAACAGGTAGTTCAAGCCACTACCGCCCGAAGCACTTTGTGACCAAAGGCAGCGTCAGCTGAGGCCCTAACATCAACCTTGTAAAACTTAAAAAAAAAGTATGAACTGAGAACCAAGTAGTGGCCTTACAAACCTGTTCAACTGAAGCTTTGTGCTGAAAAGCCCAAGAGGCACCAATAGCTCTAGTGGAGAGCTGTAACACGAAAAGGGGGTTCCTTCCCCTTGGCAGAGTATACTTGCACCACCGCCTGCATGATCCACTTGCTGATAGTGGATTTGGCTGGGGGCAAGCCCTTTCTAGGTCCGGAAGGGAGAAGAGAGTCCGACTTCCGAAAGGACTCTGTGGCAATCAAATAGTACTTAATTGCCCTGACCACATCCAGAGAATGAAGATTCCGTTCCTTAGAATCAGAAGGGGCAGGACACAAGGAAGGCAAGACAATGTCCTCATTGAGATGAAAGGTAGAGACAACCTTGGGCAAGAATTCAGGCTGAAGACGGAACACCACCTTATCCTGATGCTGTTCAAAATAAGGAGGCTTCATAGAAAGAGCAGCCAGCTCAGAGACACAACATAGCTACCAAAAAGACCACCTTCAGAGTCAGAATAGGCTCAAAGGGAGGACCCTGAAGGGCAGAAAGCACCAAGTTCAAATCCCACACCCGTAACAAGGGCTTACGTGGCGGACGTACATGGGTAACTCCTTGGAAAAAAGTCTTGATAAGTCTATGATTGGGGAAAGATCTTTGAAAGAAAATAGCCAAGACCGCCCTGGAGACAGAAAAGGTGTGACAAGGAAGAGACTTAGACTCACACCAAGCAATGTAAGCGTGCCAGACCCTGTAATAAATCATAGAAGAGGATTTCTTCCGAGCCTAAATCATAGTACCGAGGCCGGCAAAGCCGGCGTTTGTAAATTGGGATGGCACAGCTGTCCCTGAGTGAGGAGCTCTGGATCGTCGGACATGACGAAGTGATCCACCGCCATCTGGAAGACGTCTGCGAACCATACTCTTCTTGGCCAGCGGGGGGGCCACCAGAATGGTCAATATCCTCTCCTGGGCTATCTTGCGCAGCACATGAGCCAGCAGAGGAAAGGGAGGAAAGGGAGGAAAGGCATATAGAAGTCGAAACTCCGTCCAAGGAATTGCTAGTGTGTCCGTGGCAAAGGCTAAAGGATCTCTTGACAGGGAGACCAACCTTGGAAGCTTGTGATTGTGACGGGACGCAAACAGGTCCACGTCCGGCTGACCCCAGCGGCGACACAGGGCGTGAAAGATCTTGCTGCTGAGAGACCATTGCCCCAGACGAGACATCCCCCTGCTCAGGGAGTCCGCCTCCTGGTTCTCCACTCCCAGGATGTAAACTCCCGAGATGCACAGAACATTCTCCTCTGCCCAAGACAGAATCAATGACACCTCCTTGAGGGTGTCCCCCCTGATGATTGATGTAGGCAACCGCCATCTGATTGTCCGAGCGGATCTGGACCGCACGACCCTGAAGGTGGGGAGTCAACTGGGAGAGGACCAATCTGATCGCTCTCAACTCCAGAATATTGATGGGAACTTCAGAGATTGCCAGAACCCTCCCCAACCGGTCAGATTGGCGTCCATGGTGACAATCTCCCAGCACGGGGGGAGAAAGGACCTGCCCACTAGAAGGTTCCTCGAGTCCAACCACCACGAGAGGGACTGACTAGCCAAAGGGGACAGAGCAAATTCTTGCTCCAGGGACTCCTGTGACCGGTCCCAAACGGCCAAGAGATTCGACTGAAGAGGTCTTATGTGGAACTGAGCGAAGGGAACAACCTCGAAGCAGGACACCATGAGGCCCACCAACTGCATCCCCAGATGGATGGAGGGATGTGGAAGCGACAACAAGGTCCGCACCTGAGTCTGGAGACCCTCCACCTTCTGCTTCACCTGAGACATATCCAACGCCATGCCCAGAAAAGACCTCACCAACGATGAAGTGATTGAAGACTTGGGATAATTGATCACCCAACCGAAGGCCTCGAGAGTGGACAAGACCTTCTGGGTATCGCTCTTGGCCCGATGAAGAGATTGAGCAGCAATCAACAAGACACAGCGGTGCCCGTCCCAAGGGGCCCCCAAGCTCGCTATCCCCAGAAGCCTCCATATGGTGATTAAGCAAATAATGCGACACAGTAACAGGCGCTGATGTCCCAGACCCGGGATGCCCCACAGCCACTATATGGTGGACGGGGGGGGGGGGGGGTGTGAAGGGCCTGGGAGAATCCACAAGTACTGAGGGACCAGCCTGGAAGACAAAATAGGGACATGAGATGTGCATCCGACATGCACAATAAAAGTAATGAATATCAAGGAAAGGAGAGGACTCACGGACCGGGTGCAGGCCAGGGACTCCTGTGACCAGCGCAGCAGGAGCGAGGGTCCTCGGTGCAGCAGACCTCGCTAAGGACCGTAGAGCACGTTCCAGGCTGGACACGCGCCCCGAGATCCGGTGACGCCCGCCTTGGACGTATCCAAAATGAAGCTGCTAATTAGGGATCACCCAGTGCAGCCAATTCAGCGAGGGATTACTTCCAGAAGCGCCACATCAACTGGCACGCGTCCCGCAAGATGCCGCCGGCCGAGGGAACCACAAGGGGCGGGCCGCGCTGCGATTACGTGGATTGTCCCCCCCCCCGGCCGGGACCGGAACCTGGCCGGGAGAGAAGTGAGGGCACTGCAAGTCGCATGGTGGGGCAGGGAGGAGGAGGAAACATCCAGTGAGACCAAGGGACAGCAGCGCAGGGGACACAAACACACCGTGAAAATACACAAGCAACAACACATAATAAAAAAAAAAAAACAGGCAAGGGGTCCTCGGATGGTTTCTCCCCCCCTCCCCAAAAAGGCTCACCATAGCCATCGGCCAGCTACCCTTTGGGTACAGGATCTGTGGCCCAGAGCTTAGCTCTGTGAGCACCCGACCCAGGTGCTCCCCTACCTTCACCTGAACCTTCAGCCGGGGCTGGGAGGCATGAATGGGTCCGGAACAGGTGGGAATAGGCCTGCAGGGCCAACGGGCTTGGGATGCTCCGCTCGCCTGCAAAAATCCAGAGAGAGTCTTCTACTGTCTTCGCAGTCAGGACTGCAGAGAAACACTGGGTATCTTGGGTATTTTCCTGCCTTTTATGGGCCGGGAGGAGCCACAAGTCTTTCTGCAGTCGACTGCGCCGCCTTGTGGCGGATTACCCAATAGTGAAGAATACAGATGAAGCAACCCGTGCTGGATACCTAGAAAATTAAGGCAGATGGCCCCATGCACAAACATGTGTACTAAGATCAAATCGGTGTCCCTCTATGAACATTTTGGGGAATCGGGAACATTGGAGTATAGTGTGAAACTAAAAGAAAGTACATTGGAAATTCTAAAAAACAAGGTGTTAGCTTTTCCCACACAGCACACATGTACCCCCTTGTAGCTAATTCTCCAGAAGTAGCAAGAAGTTTTGTACAGAAACCACAACTGGAACAAAAAAAAAAAAAAGGAACAGGAGTGAGTGTATGCAAACTAGCTACCACAAGAACCAAACCAGCCTGAAACGATTGGTTGGCCTTCACCAAGTCAATACATTAAAAGGAAGAAAAAAAATACAATTCTGTGAGTATTCACCTGTAGAATTGGTATTATAAGTATACAGCACGTCCTGTTCCAGAATATTCCTTAACATGGGTAATACATCCACAAGATGGCACTGGACTGCAGAAAAAGACTTGTGGCCACTCCCGGCCCCTTAAATAGCCAGGAACCTCCCACTAAATCCCAGTGTTGACAAGCAGTTATACAAGAAGCCGGGAGAATCAATAAACATAAACTGAACAATCACTATACAGAGGTAACCAAGAATAATGATAAGGGCGGGATGGAACAGCACGTCCTGTTCCAGAATATTCCTTACACATGGGACATCCAATAGCAGTGTCCATAAGGTAGGGTGGGATCCCCAAAGAGCAACGGCGAGCAGTTCAAACCACTGCCGCCTGTAGAACTTTGCGGCCAAAAGCAGCATCAGCTGAGGCCCTAACATCAACTTTGTAAAATTTGGAAAAAGTATGAACAGAAGACCAAGTAGCGGCCTTGCAAACTTGTTCAACAGAAGCCTGGTGCTGAAAAGCCCAAGAGGCACCAATAGCACGAGTGGAATGAGCATTAAGGTGGAAGGGAGGCTCCTTCCCCTTAGCAGAATAGGCTCGTACCACAGCCTGACGGATCCACTTACTGATAGTGGACTTAGCCGGAGGCAGACCCTTCCTAGGTCCAGAAGGGATAACAAAAAAAGAATCAGTCTTCCTAAAAGACTCAGTAGCTACCAAATAGAACTTCAAGATCCTGACAACATCCAAAGAGTGTAAGACCCACTCTTTATAGTTACTAGGATTAGGACACAGAGAAGGCAAAACAATGTGTTGATTGAGATGAAAAGCAGACACAACCTTAGGAAAGAAATCTGGCTTGAACCGAAACACCACCTTGTCCTGGTGTCTCTCAAACAAACAGAAGTGATAGCCACCAACAAGGCTACCTTAAGAGTCAAAATAGGCAAAGCAGCCTCACGAGTAGGCTCAAAAGGAGAACCTGCATGGCAGATAAAACCAAATTCAAATCCCAGACTGGTAACAAAGGCTTACGTGGGAGCACGTGAGTAACCCCCTGGAAAAAAGTCTTAACCAAACGGTGGTTGGCAAAAGACCTTTGGAAGAAAATAGCCAAGGCTGAAACATGGCCCTTGAGGGTACTAAGTTGAAGGCCCAAATCCAAACCATGCTGCAAGAATTCCAGAATCCTGGGAATAGAAAACACCCTACAAGGAAAAGACACACCAGGCAATGTAAGCATGCCAGACCCTGTAATAGATAAAGGACGAGGACTTCTTCCTAGCCCTAATCATGGTATCAACAACAGAGGCAGACAACCCCTTTTCCTTCAACATGGAGGTTATAGCAGCCAAGCTGTCAAAGCCAGCGTTTGTAAATTGGGATGGCACAGCGGCCCTCGAGTGAGCAGATCTGGGTCCTTGGGCAGGACGTACTGATCTACTGCCAACTGCGCTATGTCTGCAAACCATACTCTCTTCTTGGCCAACAGGGGGCCACCAGGATGGCTGGCACCCCCTCCAGGGCTATCTTGCGCAGCACCCTGCCCAGCAGAGGAAACGGAGGGAACACAGAGAAGCTGAAAGCTCTTCCAAGACAATGCTAGTGCATCCATGGCTCAGATCCTGGGACAGAGAGACAAAGACTGGAAGCTTGTGACGGGGCGCAAACAGATCCACATCCGGCTGACCCCAGCGGTGACACAGAGAGCGAAACACCCTGCTGCTGAGGGACCATTCTCCCAAAGTCCCCCTGCCCAGGGAGTCCGCCTCCAGATTTTCCACCCCCGGGATGTACACTGCCGAGATGCAGGGAACATTCTTCTCCGCCCAGGACAGAATCAGAGACACTTCCTTGAGGGCCCTCTTGCTGCCGTCTGGTTGTCCGAGCGGATCTGAACAGCCCGACCCCGAAGGTGTGGGGTCAATTGTGTGAGAACCAACCTCACCGCCCTCAGTTCCAGAATATTAATAGGGGTATGGGCCTCCTGAGGGCCCCACTGACCCTGGAATTTCAAGGACTTCCAGAAGCCCCCTCAACCTGTAAGACTGGCATCTGTAGTGACAGAAGGGGACAGAAAGGTCCTGCCCACCAAGAGATTCCTTGAGTCCAGCCACCACCAGAGGGACCGCCTGGTCAGGGGGGACAGAACAAACTCCTGATACCGTACCGACAGTAGGTGAAGTTAAAGAGGTCTCATGTGAAACTGAACATAGGGAACCGCTTCGAAACTGGACACCATCAGGCCCACCAGCTGCATCCCCTGCCGAATGGAGGGATGTGGACAAGACAGTAGTAATTGGGCCTGAGCTTGAGAATTCTCCACCTTCTGCTGAGGGAGAAACACCTTGACCTGAGATGTATCCAGAGTCATGCCCAGAAATGACCTCACCAGAGACGGTAACAGAAGACTTGGGATGGTTGATCGCCCAGCCGAATGACTCTAGTGTGGCCACCACCACCTGGGTATCCAGCCCGGCCTGATGGAAGGACTGGGACGAGATCAGAATGTCGTCCAAATAAGGGAGAATGCGAATGCCCTGAGCTCTCAGCAGAGCCATCACGCCGCCAGCACCTTGGTGAATACCCTGGGAGCCGAGGTGATACCGAAAGGCAGTGCCAGAAATTGATAATGCTGATCTCCCAGAGCAAACCTGAGGAATTTCTGATGACCTGGAAAGATTGGTACATGAAGGTAAGCATCCTTGATGTCTATGGAGGTCATGAAGTCGCCTGGGCGCAGTGAATTGACTGCTGAGCGCAGCGTCTCCATGCGAAAATGCTTGAATCTGACAAACTTGTTGAGACACTTTAAATCCAAGTTGGACCTGAGGGACCCATCCTTTTTGGGGACTGTGAAGAGATTGGAATAGAAGCCTCTGCCCCTTTCCCTGAAAGGTACAGGGCAGATGACCCCCCCAACTCCAGAAGGTTTTGGACTGCAAGACACAAGCCCCGAGCTGACATTCTGATGAATATTGGGGGCGGCCAGGCTGCAAACTATCTTGTAACCGGAGGAAACCACCTCCTGAATCCATCTGTCTGCTACACGTCGCCTCCAGACGTGAGCAAAGAGCCAAAGCCCTCCCCCCACCCGGATGGGTTAGGGCGCCTCCTCATGCCTGAGGGAGCTTAGGGGAGGATTTGGGCTTGGGACCCCAGGAGAGGCTAGGGCGGCCGTGTCCTCTGCCCCTGCCCCAATAGTCTCCAAGTGCTCCAGCAAAGGAAGTTCCTCGACCAGCCCTGGAAGTGCGGAAGGAGGGGAGAGAGGCACCATTCCCCTGAAAGGGCCGAGGCGCCCTCCTACGTTGAGGTTCCCCAGGTAGCTTGCTAGGCCATTCCCATTCTTTGAGCACCAGATTATTAAAGTGAGACTGCTCAGGGAACTCCAAGCGTGGCTTCACTGTATGAAAAAGCTCACCCTGCTGCGGAGCCACTGCAGGAGGGGAAATACAAAGCACTTCAAAAATGCGAGACAACAACCTATCGGTGTCATCTGAGGACCATGGGTCTTCTCTAAAAGGAGACCCGGTACCACCATAAACCCTAGGTTGTTCCTCAGATGATTCTGAATCAGAGAATGGTTCCCTCTCCTCAAGGGAACCATAACCCAAAATGTCAAAAAATTCCTCAGCCTCAACAGGGAAGAGGGGAACAGCGGGGGATAGATGCCGCTTCTTGGCAGAAGCCTTACGCGGGCCCGACCCAGCAATATGCTTTTCAATGCTGGCCACCCGTGCAGCCAAATCCGATAGAGACTCACCGCTAGTATGCCCCTCGCTGGGGGTTAAATGCAAGCGTGGGGGGGGGGGGGGGTAGGTGAAGCCAGAGGGGGCGCCGCACCAGGGCCTGTAGCAATCAACCCAGACTGCAGCGCAAGTACCTGCTGGGCGCAGGTTACACATACCCTGACATCTTCACTTATAGGGGAAACCCCACACGCAACACACAGCCGGGCTGTCCAGAAGGAACCCCAAGCACATTATCCCCAGAAGCCTCCATATGGTGATTTTTACAAAAAAGTATGCACAATAGTCAGAACAGGGACACAGCTAAGACAAGCTGGGACAAGCGCACAGATAAGCTGATCACCAAACCGCGTCGCAGCGCCGCAATGGAGGGGCCACAAAATGGAGCCGGCAGCAGTACCTAGAGGGGCACAAAAACAAGATCACGTGACGCGCTGGCACCATGACAGTTAAACAAAAAAAACACAGTAAAAGCGCCAACCTCCGCGGAGTGCCGTGCAACGGCCTCCACATACACACCAAACACGAAGTGACAAAAAAACACAGTAGTAAAAACACAATAGTGTACTCCCCAGGCGTCCCCTGCCAATCACGCGGAATGCAATGAGGGGGTCCTGCACAACCATCAGTGTGAAAAGGGAGTGAGGGGGAGGAAGGAGGGATAAATATCCCGAGATAAAGGGCTGAGGGCATCCCAATGAGGCTCACCATAAAAAGCCTGTCGCTGGCTACCCTTTGGTACAGGGTCTTGCGACCCGGAGCAACGCTCCTTCAGCACCTGACCCTAGTGCTGTCCTACCTTCACCCGAACTGTCAGCCATGGCTGGGATGCAATGGGTCCAGAACGGGTGGAAATAAGTCTGCAGGGCCCTAGGCAAAGCCTACTCCCTGCGCAGAAGAGAGCCATCTTCATCCTCGCAGTTCAGACTACAGAAAGACTCTGGGAATTAGTGGGAGGTTCCTGGCTATTTAAGGGCCATCTTGTGGATGTATTACCTATGTGTAAGGAATATTCTGGAACAGGACGTGCTGTATACTTGGAATAAATCATGTCCTTACTTTTTTAGTTAAAGTTATATAGTCCCGTGCAAACCTACGATTGTCGCCCCTGTCTGAATACACCTGCCATGGTGCCACCTGTCACTCACTCAGCCGATGCTGATCTGCAGAATTCTGCTGCCCTAGCCACCAAACCACTTCTTCCCCACAACCTTTGGACACCATGACTGTCCTGGACTCCAATCCTCGCCACTGCTTCTCGGGACCTCTTCACTCTGGCTGAAGAGGTGCTGGTAGCTTGTTTTCTGTGCTCCCTCTATGAAAGTGGGGCGAACAAGCTTTTATACTCCACCCTGCGGAATCGACATTCCTGGCGCACGCACATTATTTACCTGCATAGCAGGCTGGAAAATGCTTTGCCCACCCCCATCACGGTCATCTTAGATCAACCTACTGCGGTGCTATGAAAGCTGCCCCCAGGCTATAAGCAGGGGTCACTTCCTCCATTCATGGCAAGTCTTTTACAGTTTTAATGATGCAGTCATGCAGCCACTGGCATCTTTCCTGCCTCTGTCTCCCTTGGGCCCTGTCAATAATCTGGACTGGAGTTATTCACAGTGCTGCATACTTAGCTCTGAAGTTTCATGGAGGTGGATCATGGAAGTGCATCATCTGGCTTTTGTGCACTTCTGAGCAGCGGAAGGATGCCTACTGATTCAGGCATGCTGCATTAGTTTACATTTTACTGATGTAGGCCGTCACTGGCATCTTTCCTGCCTTGGCTTGATGACCACAATGAACAAATGTTGGTAGCCTACTTGATATAACAAATGTGTAGGACTAGAGCCATGCATCCTTTGTGTCCTGCCTAGGATTTGGACCAGAGTCTATGGCACAAATGATGAGTGTGTCATTGTTCCGCGTACTTCCCTCTGAAGTCTAGTGGAGGAAGTGTGTCATCTGGCTACTGTACACGTTTGAGCAGCGGGAGGATGACACGCAGTCCTAGTGCCCACCAGCAGCTCTTTCCTGCCAAAATGAGCCACAAACACCAGCAAAAACTAAATTGAAATCATGTCTGTGTACCCACCACAAATCCTAGTGGGGGAAAAGGGGATGGGGGAGCCAACTCACCCACAGATGGGACCTCCTAGGGTGCAGCTCCAGAACCCCAAAATTACCAGCGCCGGAGCTGCATCACTGTCTAGGACCACGGGGCAAAAGGTTGAACTTATGATAGTTTGTTACCTTTAAGAGGGCCTGGTCCTTATTGTTCATCCCACAACAAGCCTGCCAACTAGGGAGCTGGGTGTAGGCCCCCACATTCCCAAAAACTCCTCCAAAAGAAGTAAGGAAAAAAATAGGCAGGAAAACAACCAAAACAAGCCTTCACAGCCATGCTGCAGTGTCTTCTCATGATCCACACTGGAAATAGACTGGATGGGGGGGGGGGGGCTATATGTACAATATGAGAGGTAACATTTTATTTTGATAGAATTTCCAGTGTACCGCCTTATAGTTCCAAGCTATACCCCAATTGTTACTGTGTCTTTAGCATTTATGCCAGACATTGGAGCCCACCTGACAGTCTCTGTCAGTCACGCAACCTGGTGGGCATTCTGAATAAATAAAAGTCTAATGTTGCTGACCATGAGCCTTGACTTTATGTGACATTTTTCATTATGGAGCTCAGTATGGTGGGGGGCAGGAAACACATTGCAGTCGCACTTGCCTCATGGTGTTGAAGTGACTCCCAACCATGTGTATAACTGCTTCCTGTTGGAGCCCTGCAAGGAAAAATTGTGATTACTCACCTGTAAAATGGTTATTACAAATATGTCACACACCCCGCTTCCGAATATTCATGACACTTCTTGCGATCTTGCATGGAAAAAAGGAGCCCCTCCTGGCCCATAAATACCTGGGACCTCCCACCATTCCCCAGTATAAGACAGCAGTAAAGGGACCAGGAAGAGCCAAATGTAAACAGCAAAGAAAAAGGTTCACCATATAAAGGATCCCAGAAAACCAAAAAAGGGCGGGATGAAGCGGGGTGTGTGACATACTTGTAATAACCATTTTACAGGTGAGTAATCACAAAATGGTATTATTCACAGTATGTCACACACCCCGCTTCTGAATATTCATGACACTTGGGACATCCAATAGCAGTGCCCATAATGGGTGGGGATCCCAAAAAGCCAATAATGCAAACTTAAACTACTGCAGCTTGCAGAACTTTGCGGCCAAAAACAGCATCCGCTGAGGCTCACACATCAACCTTATAAAACTTGGAAAAAGTATGATCAGAAGACCAAGTAGCAGCCTTACAAACTTGTTCAACAGAAGCCTGATGCCGAAAAGCCCAAGATGCTCTAACAGCACGAGTAGAATGAGCAGTAACACGAAAACGGGGAACCTTCCCCTTAGCAGAATAGGCCCCAACAATGGCCTGTCGAATCCATTTACTAATGGAAGACTTAGCGGGCGCCAGACCTTTCCTGGGCCCGGAGGGCACCACGAAAAAGGCGTCCGTCTTACGAAAAGGAGAAGTAGCCACCAAATAATATTTCACACATCGAACCACATCCAAAGAATGTAAGGTCCTCTCCTTGTCATTACTAGGCTTAGGACACAAGGAAGGGAGAACTACATCCTGATTGAGGTGGAAGGCCGAAACCACCTTAGGAAAGAAATCCGTCTTAAAGCAGAAAACTACCTTGTCCAGGTGCCTCTCAAAGTAAGGAGCCTGAATAGACAAAGCTGCCAACTCAGAGACACGCCGAACAGAGGTAATAGCCACCAAAAAGGCAACTTTCTGAGTGAGCAGAGAAAGAGCAATATCATGCACCGGCTCAAAAGGGGGCCCCTGGAGAGCCGACAGAACCAAGTTGAAATGCCAAACCGGCAGCAAGGGCTTTCTTGGAGGCCGCACATGAGTAACCCCCTGGAAAAATGTCTTAACCAGGGGATGAAGGGCAAAAGACCTTTGAAAGAAACCTGCCCCTTCAAAGTACTAAGCTGGAACCCCGAGTCCAGACCATGTTGAAGAAACTCCAGAATTCTGGGAATAGAAAACACTCTACAAGGCAAGGCTCTAGCCTCGCACAGTTAATATAAGACCTCCAAGTCCTATAGTAGACGTTAGAGGAAGATCTCTTCCTAGCTCTAACAAGAGTCTGAACTACCGCATCAGAAAGACCTTCCTCCTTTAAGATGGGGGATTCAGCAGCCACGACGTCAAAGCCAGCGTTGGTAAATTGGGGGTAGCGTAGCTGACCCTGGGTGATAAGATCCGGAAGAAGAGGCAGATAATACTGATCTCCTGCCAGCCGCACGACGTCTGCGAACCACTCTCGTCTTGGCCACCTTGGAGCCACCAGAATTGCTGGTGCACCTTCTAGAGTTAGCTTGCGCACCACCTTGCCCACCATGGAGAAGGGGGGGGGACAGGTACAGAAACCCCAGTTCCCTCCAAGCCAGGGACATGGCATCCACTGCCAGGGCCAGAGGATCCTGAGACAGAGACACAAAGACAGGAAGCTTGTGATTGTGACGAGAGGCAAAAACATCCACCTCCGGAGTCCCCCACTTGTGACAAAGGGACTGGAATACCTTGGAACTGAGAGATCATTCTCTTCGGCGAGAGGATCTCCTGCTCAGGGAATCGGCCTTCGTGTTCTCCACTCCCGGGATGTAAATGGCTGAGATGCATGGGACATTGCTCTCTGCCCAAACAAGGATCAGAGATAACTCCCTGAGGGCACTCCTGCTGCGAGTCCCTCCTTGGTGATTGATGTAAGCGACCGCCGTCCGATTGTCCGATCGGAATTGAACTGGCAATCCCTGCAATAGAAGAGTCAAGCGAGACAGAACCAACCAAATGGTCCGTAGCTCCAAAACATTGATAGGGGTATGAGCCTCCCGAGGCCCCCCATAACCCCTGGAACTGATGTTCCCTCCAGAAGCCCCCCAGCCCGACAGGCTGGCGTCCGTGGTGACCGTTTCCCAACAAGGGGTCAGAAAGGATCTGCCCTTCAACAATTTGCTTGACACTAGCCACCACTGAAGGGACTGCTGAGCCCGGAGAGACAGCAGACAAGACTGATCCAATGACAGCGGACACTTGTCCCAAGTCGCTAGAAGATGGAGCTGAAGCGTCCTCATGTGAAACTGGGCAAAAGGGACTGCCTCAAAGGAAGCCACCAGCAGACCTACCAATCTCATCCCTAGCCAGATAGACGGGCGAGGATTGGAAAGCAGAAGCCGAACCAAATCTTGGATCAGAAGAATCTTGGGCTGAGGAAGGAACACCCTGGCCTGAAAGGCATCCAGAGTCATGCCCAGAAACGAAACCTCCCTGGACGGGGAGAGCGAGGACCTCTCCAGCGTGGAAACCACCACTCTGGTGTCTAGCTCCGCTTGGCTGAGAGAGGAAGCCAAAATGAGAAGGTCGTCCAGGTATGGTACAATGCGAATGCCCTGGACTCTGAGGAGGGCCATCACCCCCGCCCATACCTTGGTGAACACCCTCGGAGCCGAGGTAAGCCCGAATGGAAGGGCCACAAACTGAAAATGCTGATCTTACACCACGAACCTGAGGAATCTCTGGTGTGCCAGGAAGATAGGTACATGCAGATAAGCATCCCTGATGTCTATGGGCGTCATGAAGTCCCCCTGACGAAGAGAATCGACGGCTGACCGCAAGGTTTCCATGTGAAACTTCCTGAAGTGAATAAACCGATTGAGGAGCTTCAGATCCAAAATGGGTCGAACGGAGCCGTCCTTCTTGGGCACCGTGAATAGATTGGAATAGAATCCCAAGCCCCTTTCCGCGAAAGGCACTGGGCAAATGACAGCCATGTCCAGCAGATAACTTGCTGCCGCCCGGAGCGCCTGTGCGGCCAGTGGATCCGAAGGCACTCGAGACGTGAAGAATCTGGGAGGAGGCCGGATCTCGAATTCCAGCTTGTAACCGGAAGACACCACTTCCAGAATCCATTTGTCTGAGACCTCCTGGTCCCAGACCTGGAAGAAGTGCCGCAGCCGTCCCCCCACCTGCAAGGGTGAGGGCGCCCCCTCATTGTTGAGCTGGCTTAGCAGCGGGCTTGGGTTTGGAACTCCAATTGTGACCTGGACAGGCACGACCTCTGCCTCTACTCCAGGAATCACCTGAGGGTAGAGAAGGCCAAAACTCTACCACGAAAGGAAGGGTTAAAGAAGGCCACCCCCCAAAAGGGACGACGTTGCCTCTTACGCTGAGGTAACTTCCCTCCTTTCGTGACAGAATCTAATCTTTCTCCAAAGAGCCGCAATCCCACAAAAGGAAGTGCTGTAAGCGACTTTTTAGCCACAAAATCAGCCGCCCACTGGCGCAACCATACCGACCGCCGAATAGTTACAAGCAAGGCCGAGGTTCTACCACACATGACCATGGTGTTATCTAAGGCGACAAGCACAAAGGACATGAACAATTCACACCGCTTAAGGGCGGCGAACTCATCACTAGCCGGGTCAAGCCTGGAGGTACTCAACAGGTTTCTAACTACAGACCTGGTAGCCACTGTCAAAAGCGCCAAAGCACAAACAGGCCGCAAGGCTGAACAGACACTAGCAAACGCGTGGCAAGCCATCTGATCAATGCGTTTATCCTCACCATCTTTGAGAGTGGTGGATTCAGGAGAATGCAAAATAGAAGTATTGGACAACCCGAGCACCGGGGCATCCACCTCGGGAGGGGACGACCATCGTTTTACCACGTCCACCGGAAAGGGATACTTTTTATCCCAACCTTGAGGAATACCTGGAAGCCGAGTAGGCTTCTCTCATTCCTTAGGAATAATGCCATCAAAATGCTTTTGATTTCGGAACTCCAGGCACGGCTTGGAAGTCCCAAAGAATTCCCCTTTTTGAGGAGCGGCCTTCTCAGGAGGAGAAATTGCCAGAACCTCAAAGAGGTGAGCCAAGACCTTCAGGGTATCCACAGCATCAACCTGCCCTTGCTCAGTATCAGCACCAACAAACTGCTGCCAGAACCCTCAGAATCCTCAAATAATTCCCCCTCTTCTAGCGGGGAATAATCAGACCAGTCAAGAAAATCATAATCATCAAACTCAAAGGCCAGCACGGCTGGAGACAAATGCTTTCGCTTAGCCGAGGCCTTTCTGGCAACAGAGCCAAAAATAAATTTATCAATATTAGCCAGTCTGGCACATACATCAGATTGCGATTTCCCACCTGTGACAACATCACTAGGGGTACGGATAAGACAGGGTGGGGAGGGAGATGAGGCCGGGACCCGGACCCAGACGCCTGGGACCCCAACTGCTGGGTTATGGCCCGTTGAGCACAAGGTATGCAAACAAGTACATTATCCCCCACAAGGGATGCCCCACAATCCACACAGTGCCGGGGTTGCCCCGAGGGGAGCCCAAGCCCAGTATCCTGAGATGCCTCCATATGGTGATTTTAATGTAGTCGCAATGACCAGAGGGATTTACGCTATTAAGCTACCCGGGATGCCCCTTCAGGTCCCAAGTGGGAGGATTTTTTATTTTTTGGAAACCCTAAATTAAACTCTAAGGGACCCTAGGACCGGGAGAACTCCCTCTTTAAAGTTCAAAAGAAGGGATCCCACCTAGAAGACATGAGAACAGACATAAGTGTCAACATGCACAACACCCACCATATAAGACAGTTAAAAATGGTGAAATGAATAAAATCCACTCACCGCAGCAAAGCAGCGACCGTCAACTCTCACAGCAGCAAGGGAATGAGAGGGAGAGCAGCAAAGCAGGCATTTATTTTCTTGAGATTTAAAACTAAGTATTGTGATTTGACACTTCCAAGGAAAGGGTAGTTTCTTGATTTGCTGCTAAAATCCAGGAGACCACTTAAAATCATTTGAGAAGAATGAAAATTCACATCCATTACCAGGTGCCCAAGAATATCTACTTTGTGACTATGTCTTTACTCATAGTCAGTCTGTTGCAGCTTGCTCATGGGGTGGGCAGCTTACAAAGGATTACAGAGAAGCATGGTGACTGAGATAAAGCCCCCCAAAGCAAAACATAATGAACTGAAGACCACTAACTGCAACAAGTCTCCAGCCTGCTGAATTCAGGCTAAAGGAACAAAATGGGACAGCAGAGTCTTTCAAGAAGCATGAGCAGGTTATTTACTGAAATAATGGAGCAAATACATTGCAAGTGCAACTGAGCAAGGAGGAGGAATATAAGAAAAAAAATATTCTGGGCCAAATGGTGTGCCAAAATACCCCCTAAACCCAATCACAGGCAGTGTGCAGAATCCCCCAACAATATAGCTACAACTGGCAGCATGTCGAATCCCCCCTCATACCCAATGAAAGCATGCAGAATCCCCGTCCCCAAACAGGTAGAACACCCCCCGAACCCCATACTGGACAGTATGCAGAATCACCCCATAACAGGCAGGGTGCAGAATCCCCCAATAGGCAGCATACAGAACACCCCCCAAACCCTATACTGGACAGTGTGCAGATTCCCCCCTCAAACCCCATACAAGAACATGTGCAGTACCCCCCCACACAATATTCCAGTGGGTGTTCTTATTTAAAATGAAACATATGGCGGGGGCGCTGGGGGCAGAACGAGTGAGCAGACAGCGTGCTTATAATCACAAGGCCCTCTGCTGCACGTGTCTCCCTGGTCTCTGCCCTGATACTGTATGACACAGCTGCCATGCGACAGTTATGTCATAAGAAGGCAGCCCCCCTCTATCCCCCTCCCTTCCACACCCGCTGCTTAATCCCCAGCTACAGATTTTGACACTGCCACACCCCCCCCCCCCCCCCCATTTTGGATCAGGGGTGCGTCTTATGGGGTTAAAATGTGGTTCCAACTCTCACACATAGGATTTTTGCCCCAACCAGATGCTTTTTTTTGCCCCAACCTAAATAAAAGGGGTGCTAGAGAGGTGTATCCACAAATACTTACACATACACACTGAATAATGGCTGCTATAATTATATACATGAAATTACGAAATGTGTTAAAAACAGACAATTCTTGAGACTTTATTTTATCATTTTAATTAGCAGCATTTTTTAGGATTACAATAGATTTCTCTAGACAAGGCTCATGGCATATAAACAAATTCCAAGATAAGAACTTTGCTCTTTGTATTCACCTCACTTAGGGGATAAAAATAATACAATTCTGTGATTACTCACCTGTAGAATTGTTATTATGAGTATACAGTACGTCCTGCTCCAGATAAGAATCATTACACTTGGGTATTACTTCGCCAGATGGTGCTGGACTGCAGAGACCGCGAAATTGGCTCCTCCTGGCTCCTCAAATACCCGGGATCTCCCACAAATCCCCAGCATTGAAAAGCAGTTAACGAGAAGCCGGGAGAATGATAACAGAACCAACCAGTAACTATAACAATGATAACAATCACCATACAGGGGATCCTAGGATAATGCAAAACCAAGGGTGGGGTGGAGCAGGATGTACTGTATACTCATAATAACAATTCTACAGGTGAGTAATCACAGAATTGTATTATTCTTAGTATACAGTACATCCTGCTCCAGATAAGAATCATTACACTTGGGACATCCAATAGCAGTGTCCATAAAGTAGGGTGGGACCCCCAAAGGTAACAGACAGGTCAGACCACTGCCGCCTGCAGACCTTTGCAGCCAAAAGCAGCATCAGCTTAGGCCCTAACATCAACCTTGTAAACCTTTGAAAAAGTATGAACAGAAGACCAAGTAGCGGCCTTGCAAACTTGTTCAACAGAAGCCAGAATGAGCAGTAAGGCGGAAGGGAGGATTCTTCGCCTTAGCAGAGTAGGCCTGAATCACAGCCTGACGGATCCATTTGCTGTTAGTAGATTTAGCAGGAGCCAAACCCTTCCTAGGACCAGAAGGGACTACAAAAAGAGCATCAGTTTTTCTGAATGGTGCAGTAGCCACCAGATAATACTTCAGACACCTAACCACATCCAAGGAATGCAAAACCCTCTCCTTAGCATTACTAGGATTAGGGCACAAGGAAGGAAGAACAATGTCCGGATTCAGATGAAAAGCAGACACGACCTTAGGCAGAAAATCTGAAGCGAAACACCACCTTGTCCTGGTGTCTCTCAAAGTTGGGGGCTGGATGGAAAGCACCGCCAACTCAGAAACAAGCCTAATAGAGGTGATAGCCACCAAAAAGACAACCTTGAGAGTAAGAATGGCCAGGGCAGCCTCCTGCACAGGTTCAAAGGGAGCACCCTGCAAGACAGACAAGACCAAGTTCAAATCCCAAACAGGCAACATAGGCTTACGTGGGGGGTGCACATGAGTAACCCGCTGGAAAAAAGTCCTGATCAGAGAATGCTGGGCAAAGGACCTCTGGAAGAAAACAGCCAGGGTAGAGACATGACCCTTCAGAGTACTGAGTTGGAGCCCCAGCTCCAACCCATGCTGCAGGAACTCCATGATCCTGGGAATAGAGAACACACGGCAGGGAAGAGACCTAGACTCACACCAGTCAATGTAGGCGCGCAAAACCCTATAGTAAATGGAAGAAGAAGACTTCTTTTTAGCCTTTATCATGGTATCAACACCAGAGGCAGACAGCCCCTTCTACATCAAGATGGAGGTTTCAGCAGCCAGGTCGTCAAAGCCAAAGTTTGTAAATTAGGATGGCATAAGTGACCCTGAGTGCGCAGGTCTGGCACCCTGGGCAGAGCATTCTGATCTACTTCCAGCTGCACCACATCTGCGAACCACACTCTTCTTGGCCACCTGGGAGCCACCAGGATAGCTGGCACCCCCTCCTGAGCTAACTTGCGCAGAACCCTGCCCAACAGGGGGAATGGGGGAAAGACATACAGGAACTGAAAGTCCAGCCATGACATTGCTAGAGCATCATGGCCAGAGGGTCCTGGGACATGGAGACAAAGGCCGGGAGCTTGTGATTGTGACGGGACACAAACAGATCCACATCTGGTTGGCCCCAACGGTGACATAGAGAGTGAAACACCCTTTCGCAAAGGGACCATTCTCCCAGGCGAGTGGTCCCCCTGCTCAGAGAGTCTGCCTGCAGATTCTCCACCCCCGGAATTTACACAGCTGATATGCAGGGAACATTGTCCTCCGCCCAGGACAGGATCAGAGACACTTCCTTGAGGGCCCCCTTGCTCCGGGTCCCCCCCGATGATTGATGTAGGCGACCGCTGTCTGGTTGTCCGAGCGTACCTGAACAGGCCAGCCCCGAAGATGTTGGGTCAAGTGAGCCAGAACCAACCTGATCGCCCTCAGTTCCAGAATGTTGATGGGTGTGTGGGCCTCCTGAGGGCCCCACCGCCCTTGGAACTGCAGGGACTTCCAGAAGCCCCCCCAACCTGTCACACTGGCATCTGTGGAGACCGTCTTCCAGCAGGGGGCCAGAAAGGATCTGCCCGCCAACAGGTTCCTGGAGTCCAGCCACCACGAGAGGGACCGCCTGTCTAGGGGGGATAGATCAAGGATGGACGCGGGATCCTTGTCCCATACCGACAAGAGGTGGAGTTGCAGAGGCCTCAAGTGAAACTGTGCATAAGGAACCGCTTTGAAGCACGACACCATCAGGCCCACCAGCTGCATTCCCTGCCTGATGGAGGGATGAGGGCAAGAGAGCAGGGACTGAACCTGCACCAGCAGACTGTCCACCTTCTGCTGAGGATGAAAAATCCTTGCCTGAACCGTATCCAGATTCATTCCCAGGAAGGGCGTCACCAAGGAGGGAGTCAGGGAAGACTTGGGATGGTTGATCATCCAGCCAAATGACTCCAGAGTGGACACTACTCGCGGAGTATCCAGCTCAGCTTGATGGAGGGACTGAGAAGTGATCAGAATGTCATCCAAATATGGCAGCACGCAAAAGCCCTGAGCAGAGCCATCACCCCTGCCAGCACCTTGGTAAACACTCTGGGAGCTGAAGTGAGATCAAAGGGCAATGCCACAAATTGGTAGTGCTGATCCTCCAGAGTGACCCCGAGGAACCTTTGATGACCTGGAAAAACAGGAATATGAAGGTAAGCATCCTTGATGTCCACAGGGGTCATGAAGTCCCAGGGACGCAGGGAACTGATAGCAGAGCGCAAAGTTTCCATGCCAAAGCGGCCAGGCAGCAAACTCTATCTTGTAACCGGAGGACACTACCTCCTGAATCCACCGGTCTGAGACCTGAAGCCTCCAGACGTGAGCAAAATGCTGAAGCCGTCCCCCCACCTGGATGGGTGTGGGCGCCCCTTCACCTGAGGGGGCTTGGGAGAAGATTTAGGCTTGGAGCCCTAGGCTGATCCAGGGTGTCCCCGTCCTCTGCCCCTACCCCAGAAATCTCCTCGGGCCCCAGCAAGGGAGACCCCCCTCCCCAGTCTGGATCCACGGTAGGGGGAAGAAAAGGAGCCTTGCCTCCTGCGCTGGGGTAACCTGCTTCCCTTAGCAAACAGGTCCAGGCGGTCCCCAAACAGGCGTAGTCCTTTGAAGGGAAAACCTGTGAGAGCCTTCTTGGCAGCGGTGTCAGCTGCCCACTGGCGCAGCCAAACCAAGCGGCGTATAGCCACCACTAGGGCAGAGGCTCTGCCACACATCCTAATGGTATAATCCAGGGCAGAGAGGACATAAGTCACAAAAACCTCACAACGAGAGAGTGCATTAAACTCCTCGCTAGACACATCATCAGGAGCACCATCCAGGACACTTCTAAGCAGAGTCCTAATGGCCACCGCTGTAATTGCAGAGGCACAGACCAGGCACAGCGTCGTCCCCACACAGGCAAAGGCATGGGACGCCAGCTGGTCAATACGCCGATCCTCACTATCCCGCAGCGTAGTAGAGTCAGGGGAATGCACGACAGAGGTGTTAGACAAACCTAGGACCGGGGCATCCACCTCTGGAGGGGATGACCAACGCTTCACCACCTTAGCAGGAAAGGGATACCTCTTATCCCAACTCTTAGGGACTCCAGGGAGTCTGCTAGGACGCTCCCATTCCTTGAGCACAAGATTATTAAAATGGGCTTGCTCAGGAAACTCTAAACGTGGCTTAGCAGTATGAAACAATTCCCCCTGCTGCCTAGGGGCCGCAATCGGGGGAGAGATAGACAGTACCTCAAAACAGCCAACAGCCTATCAATATTATCTGGGGCACAGGGGTCAGAGCCAGAATCATCATGACCCCTGGGCCTCTCATCAGATGACTCTGAGTCAGAGAATAACTCCCCTTCTTCCAAAGGGGTATAACCAGACAGTTCCAAGAACTCATCAGCCTCCATAGGGAAAAAGTGACATCAGGCGTCAAGTGCCGCTTCTTAGCAGAGGCCTTACGCGCCAAGGTATTAGCAAGAAACTTCTCAAAACTAGACAGTCTGGAAGACACATCAGGCTGAGAATCCCTACTGGTATGCAACTCAATGGGAGTCAAATTCAAGCTTGGGGGAGTAGGTTAGGCCATATGTGGCACAGGCCCAGACGCAGGTAAACCAGGCTGCAGCGCAAGCACCTGCTGGGAACAAATTATACAGACCCGCACATTGTCAGCACTAGTAGGGGACACCCCACAAGCTACACACAGCCGGGCTTGTCCCGAAAGAACCCCGAGCACATTATCTTGAGACGCCTCCATATGGTGATTATAGCGGCACAATAGGCCGATAGGGATTCACGCTATAAAAGCAACCCGGGATGCCCCAATAGCCCGCTAGGGAAGTGGGAGTAATTAGCACACTAGGCATCACAAGTTTAATAACTAAATAGAGGGAGTAGGGCCGGGAGAAACCAATAGAGTTTGACCCGCCTGAAAGACATAAGCGAAGAGAACCCCATAAGCGACATGTATAATGACATAGGGTAAATAAAGCCGCCCGCGAGGGCACTCATGGACCACGGTAGCTAGATGCCAGCCACGCAGCAGACGAAGCCAGAGAAAAATGGCGCCGAGTATACCTCGAGGGGCGGGCCGCGGAGACATTAACGCGGAATGCGCCATCCGCGGGCCCCGCCCCCCCGAAGAGCACGAAGCAGCACACATGACAAGCAGCCAATGAAAGAGCATCAGCGACTGAGGTAATGCCGCCGCCAACCGCGGCATTTTTAAATCGCAACCAAGTCAGCGCGGAGACTGACAAAAAACAAAAAGCACATAATCATGTGAAGCACCAACGCATACACCCCCCCCCCCCCCCCCCCGGGGAGCTACAAGGAGGATGAGGGAGGGAAGCGGCCACTTAACATAGGGCCCACCAATAGACAGGAGCAAGGGGCAATAGTGCAGGAGGGGCATCCTATAGAGGCTCACCATATGCCTATATCCCGCCTACCCTTTGGTGGTGGATTGCGGTGGAGCAGCGCTCCTAAGCACCTGACAGCGGTGCTGCCTACCATCACCCGGACCAGCGCAGCCAAGGCTGGGAGGCACATTAATAATGGAACGGGTGGTAATAGTCCTACAGGGCCACCGGCTAATAGCCCCGCTCACCTGCGAGAAGAGAGCCATCTTCTTGTCCTTCGCAGTCCAGACTGCAGAGAAATTCTGGGGATTTGTGGGAGGTCCCGGGTATTTAAGGGGCCGGGAGGAGCCAATTTCGCGGTCTCTGCAGTTCAGCGCCATCTGGCGGAGTAATACCCAAGTGTAATGATTCTTATCTGGAGCAGGACGTACTGTATACTAAGAATATATGCAGATCTCTTCATAGACTTGTGTAAACTGTTCATGCCATAAGGTTGAATCTGTAATATATCTGAATATATATAGGTGTTAATCCACTTGTGCTACAATGTATATAACTGGGGGCATAAGCAAGGTTAACGCTCCTACAGTAATTCATAATTTATGAAAATAGCATTTAAACCTATTCATTTGTTAATGTCAAAACATGTAAAATACAAAACAAACGCTTTGTATGCTTGCTTGTATAAGTGCTGTGTGTGGCTGTCTAAAAACATGTCATAAGAAGCGGCCACCAATTTCCTACAGTATGAGTGTAATGAGAAGTTTCATGTGACTACAAGGAATGTAGTAAAATCAGGACTATAATTTGGATTACAGCACCCTTCTCTGTACATGTGCCAATTGCCTGTTATTGGGGATGATCGCCATAAGTGCTTTATTACATAGATGGCCAAACATGATGACATTTCCAATTTGTGTATTTCACTGTAACAATACAAAACAAGCACAACTGCCTAAATGGAAGTTGGATTCTTGATCCTGGCCATATATTCCTTGCACTGAGGAATGATCATAACAGAAGGCAGTGCTGCTGAGTAACACAAATACAATATTTTATTCAATATCTAGTCTACTGATAAAACACCATGTTGTATTCTATTATTATCTCCCAATCCGCAGACTAACCCAAAGGGTACCTGAATCACCTGGAAGAAAAATTGACATTCAATAGATGTAGTTCATGTTTATGCAGTCTCTGATATGAGGGTGTAAGCACCATTCAACTCTAGACTTCCTACTGATAATAATGCTAATGAAGGCAATTGCATTGGTGCACTGCTTCACTCTAAAGAATGGCTGCTATGCCAGCAGAGCTCATATTTAAATGACAGAAGTTGAAAGGTGCAATATTGTCATGATGTTAAAACACACTAATCTACATATCGGTGTAGTAGAGGACACCCTGTGGTCAGTATGCCATTATCAGTAGATATCTGGGAGACCTGTGTAGTTTCTGTCCCAATATTTTCCAGAATAGAGCCAGTCCTGTCCATTGTTGTATGGGTTGGGGCCTTGATAGAACCACCTGTTTAAATAAGCAAGCAATTATTTTTGGAAAAGATAAGCAATAGAGAATGGTTAAATTGAACATATGGCCTAATACTACATAGCCTCCGTCCAGTAAGCTTCCTAGTCCTGGCTTATCATCTGGCCTTAGGCACAAAGTGGTCTACTTCAGCTGACTGTAGTGAGTGAATGTCTCATCATTCAATCACTGCAATGGTTGAGGGAAAGAACACTATATTTCTGCTAAACAAGGTTAGCATAGCATGAAAACACAGTAGTGACAGCTTAATCCTAATAAACATGAAAGTCCAAACACACTGGAGCAGGGAATGATTGCCAGTCACAGCAGCAGCAGAGGGAAAAGTTGTTATCCAGCTCCATTAGTGATAAAACATATTATTCTATTCCTCACATGTTGAAAATTGAGATTCCATTCCAGAGTCATATAAATGCCAGATGCAGCAACATGAACACAACGCATTACAAGGGAAGACACTCTTCAGCTACACCTGAAACGTATTGTGTTCATGTTGCTGCATCTGGCTTTTATATGACTCCATTTTTAACATAAAAGACTATGTTTTATCACTACTAGAGCTGGATAAACACATTTCCCTCTTTAGCATTGGATGAAGACAGCAGACAAGAAAGAAAGTCCACATTAGGCCACTTCGATTACTGGCTACACTTTCCATCTGTTGTGGAAAAACAAATGTCCACTAAAAATTCCTACTGTAAGCGACCAGAAGAATTGGGGGGAGTAGCCATCACAGGAACCCCATATTAAATAATGGTAACCACTTTGATATACTTATGAGACTTTTTAGTCTGATAAATTCAACTTGAATCAATTTCTTGTCTCTGAACAATGCCCAGTGGGGTCACAGCAAGACAATCATTAAAGTGGACCAACACCCTCCCATGATTGGCCCGGGAATCTATAAGATTCCCGGGCCGATCAGATAGTCAAAATCCTGGGTGTTGGTCCACTTTAAGGTGTAATGCAAGAACAGGTATATGTCAATAGCCCAGATCCTAAATTCAGCTCCAGGCTAGCAGGTCATCTAACCATCTGGTTAATTCTCACAGTGTTAAAAGTGGTTTTACACGAGCAGATAAATTGACTGTTCAAATATTCTGTGACTGCATTCAGAAGACGAAGATTTGTTGATCAAACGGTCCACTGGTGCTCTTTCTAGCAGCAAGACATTTTTTGTGCACAACTTATTTCCACATTCCAGAGATCAAGCAATGATAGAGAGATTCTTGGTCAGGCAAAACTATATGATGGACGACTGATGAACTATTTATCATTCATCGTTTGATTGCAGTGGCCATTTGCGCAGAGCGGTTATTGCTTAACTGTGGTCATGTTATTGATTTCTCGCTTAATTTCTCCATGTAAATGGGCATTAAGCTAGTGAACAGCTACCCAAATTATAGGTAAATTTACTGCGAACCGGTCTCCAGGCTTAAACAATGGTAAATATTGTATGTCCTTTACTGAAATGAAGGATCTATGGAAGGAAACTACTTATTGAAAGATTTCTTGCCTACAAAATCGTGCAATTCTTTTCTTACACGGAAACAATAAGAATGAAAATACAATTCTGTGATTACTCAGCTGTAGAATTGGTATTATGAGTATACAGTACGTCCTGCTCCAAATCTAATACTTACAGTTGGGATATACTCCACAAGATGGCGCTGGACTGCAGAGACATCGAAAATACGCTCCTCAAATACCCTCCAACAAATCCCCTTGCATTTAAAAGCAGTTAATGAGAAGCCGGGAGAATTAAACAATCCAAACTATCAACTATAACAAGGATTACAATCACCATACAGGGGATCCAAGATAATGCAACCAAGGGTGGGTTGGAGCAGGATGTATTGTATACTCATAATACCAATTCTACAGGTGAGTAATCACAGAATTGTATAATTCTTAGTATACAGTACGTCCTGCTCCAAATCTAATACTTACAAATGGGACATCCAATAGCAGTAGGTAGGGTGGGATCCCCAAGAAAAATCATCAGCAGCAGACAGTTTAAACCACTGCCGCCTGCAGAACTTTTCGGCCAAAAGCAGCATCAGCTGAGGCCCTAACATCAACCTTGTAAAACTTTGAAAAGGTATGAACAGAAGACCAAGTAGCGGCCTTGCAAACTTGTTCAACAGAAGCCTGGTGCCGAAAAAGCCCAAGAGGCACCAATAGCACGAGTGGAATGAGCAGTAAGGCGGAAGGGAGGATTCTTCCCCTTAGCAGAGTAGGCCTGAATCACAGCCTGACAAATCCACTTACTGATAGTAGACTTGGCAGGAGCCAAACCCTTCCTAGGACCACAAGGGACCACAAAAAGAGCATCAGTTTTCCTGAAAGGTGCAGTAGCCACCAGATAGTACTTCAGACACCTAACCACATCCAAAGAGTGCAAAACCCTCTCCTTGGCATTGCTAGGATTAGGGCACAAAGAAGGAAGAACAATATCCTGATTCAAATGAAAAGCAGACACTACCTTAGGCAGAAAGTCAGGTTTGAAATGAAAGACCACCTTGTCCTGGTGTCTCTCTTAGTAGGGGGGCTGAATGGAAAGTGCCGCCAACTCAGACACACGCCTGACAGAAGTGATAGCCACCAGAAATACAACCTTGAGCGTAAGAATGGACAAGGCAGCATCCTGCACAGGTTCAAAGGGAGCACCCTGCAAGGCTGACAGAACCAAGTACAGATCCCAAACAGGCACCATGGGCTTACGTGGGGGGGCGCACATGAGTGACCCCCTGGAAAAAATTCCTGATCAGAGGGTGCTGAGCAAAGGACTTCTGGAAGAAAATAGCCAGGGCAGAAACATGACCCTTCAGAGTACTGAATTGGAGCCCCATCTCCAACCCATGCTGCAGGAACTCCAGAATCCTGGGAATAGAGAACACATGACAGGGAAGAGACCTAGACTCACACCAGTCAATGTAGGCACGCCAAACCCTATAAAAAATGAGGAAGACTTCTTCTAGCTTTAATCAAAGTATCCACACCCGAGGAAGACCGCCCCTTCTCCATCAAGATGGAGGTTTCAGCAGCCAAGCCGTCAAAGCCAGAGTTTGTAAATTGGGATGGCGTAGTGAGCCCTGAGTGAGCAGATCTGGCACCAAGGACAGAGCGTACTGATCTACTGCCAGCTGTACCACGTCTGCGAACCACACTCTTCTTGGCCACCTGGGGGCCACCAGAATTGCTGGCACCCTTTCCAGAGCAATCTTGCGCAGAACCCTGCCCAGCAGGGGGATTGGAGGGAAGACATACAGGAACTGAAAGTCCTGCCATGACATTGCTAGCGCATCCAAGGTCAAGGCCAGAGGATCCTGGGAAAGAGAGACAAAGGCTGGGAGCTTGTGATTGTGGCGGGACACAAACAGATCCACATCTGATTGGCCCCAATGGAGACACACAGATTGAAACACCCTGCTGCACAGGGACCATTCTCCCTGGCAAGAGGTCCCCCTGCTCAGAGAGTGCGGCAGGTGATTTTCCACCCCCGGGATGTACACAGCTGATATGCAAGGGACATTGGCCTCCGCCCAAGTCAGGATCAGAGACACTTCCTGGAGGGCCCCCTTGCTCCGGGTCCCTCCCTGATGATTGATGTAGGCGACTGCCGTCTGGTTGTCCGAGCGCACCTGAACAGGCAGGCCCCGAAGGAGAGTAGTCAAGTGAGCCAGAACCAGCCTGATCGCCCACAGTTCCAAGACATTGATAGGTGTGTGGGCCTCCTGAGGGCTCCACCTCCCCTGGAACCGCAGGGACTTCCAGAAACCCCCCCAACCTGACAGACTGGCATTCATGGTGACCGTCTCCCAGGAAGGGGCAAGAAAGGATCTCCCCCCCCCCCCCCCCAACAGGTTCCTTGAGTCCATCCACCACGAGAGGGACCTCCTGACCAGGGGGGAGAGCACACAGACCTTGTCCAGGGACGCTGGGTCCTTGTCTCATACTGACAATAGGTGAAGTTGCAGGGGTCTCAAGTGGAACTGAGCATAAGGGACCGCTTCGAAGCATGCCACCATCAGGCCCACCAGCTGCATCCCCTGACTGATGGAGGGATGGGGACAAGCTAGGAGAAACTGAGCCTGTGCAATCAGACTGTCCACCTTCTGTTGAGGAAGGAAGATCCTTGCCTGAACTGTATCCAGATTCATTCCTAGGAATGGAATTACCAAGGAAGTGGACAGTGAGGACTTGGGGTGGTTGATCACCCATCCAAATGACTCCAGAGTAGACACCACCAGCTGAGTATCCAACTCTGCCTGATGTAGAGACTGGGAAGTGATGAGAATGTCGTCCAGATAGGGAAGCACACGGACGCCCTGACATCTGAGCAGAGACATCAAGCCAGCCAGCACCTTGGTGAACACCATGGGAGCTGAAGTGAGGCCGAAGGGCAAGACCACAAATTGGTAGTGTTGATCCATCAGAGCGAACCTGAGGAACCTTTGATGACCTGGGAACACAGGAATATGAAGATAAGCATCTTTGATGTCCACAGAAGTCATGAAATCCCCTTGGCGCAGGGAACTGATGGCAGAGCGCAGAGTTTCCATGTGAAAGCGCCTGCCCCTGACAAACTTGTTGAGGAGCTTCAAGTCCAGGATGGGCCTGACTGAACCATCTTTTTTGGGTACTGTGAATAGGTTGGAATAAAAGCCCTTGCCTTTTTCTCTTAAGGGGACCTGGCAGATGACCCCCAGCTCCAGGAGGCCTTGCACTGCTTGCACTAGCTCCTGAGCTGACACAGGGTCCTGAGGAATCCGGGATCTGATGAATCTTGGAGGTGGATTGGCAGCAAACTCCAACTTGTAACCGGAGGACACTACCTCCTGAATCCACCGGTCTGAGACATGACGTCTCCAGACGTGAGCGAAGTGCTGCAGCCGTCCCCCCATCATGCCTAAGGGGGCTTGGGAGAGGATTTTGCTTTGGGACCCCAGGAGGAGCCAGGACGTCCATGTCCTCTGCCTCTACCCCAGAAATCTCCCCGGACCCCAGGAAAGGAAACTCCCCTCCCCTGTCTGGCACCACGGTAAGGGGAGGAGAAGGAACCCTGACCCCGAAAGGGCCGAGATTGCCGCCTGCGCTGGGGTAACCTGCCTCCCTTAGCAAAAAGGTCCAGGCAGTCCCCAAACAGGCGCAGACCTTTAAAGGGAAACCCAGTGAGGGACTTCTTGGCAGCGTTGTCAGCAGCCCACTGGCGCAGCCAAACCGAGCGCCGTATAGCCACCACAAGGGCAGAAGTTCTGGCACACATTCTGATGGTGTCATCCAATGCTGAGGACGACAAAATTTACAAAAACATCACAACTGGAGAGTGCATTAAACACCTCACAAGGCAAATCATCAGGGGCACTATCAAGCATATTTCTGATAAGGGTTCTAGTGGCCACAGCAGTAATGACAGAGGCACAGACCGGGCGCAGCGCCGTCCCCGCACATGCAAAGGCGTGGGATGCCAGCTGGTCAATGCGCCGGTGCTCAGTATCCCGCAGGGTAGTAGAGTCAGGGGAATGCATTACAGAGGTGCTAGATAGCCCTAGGATCGCGTCATCCACCTCGGGGGGGTGATGACCAACATTTAACCACCTCAGCAGGAAAGGGATACTTCATATCCCAACTCTTTGGAACCCCAGGAAGTTTACTGGGGCGCTCCCATTCCTTGAGCACAAGGTTATGGAAATGTTCCTGCTCGGGAAATTCCAAACGTGATTTTGCTGTATGGAAAAGCTCCCCTCTTTGCCTGGGAGCCACAACAGGGAGAGAGATGGACAGAACCTCAAAAATCTGGGTCAATAATCTGTCAGTGTCATCCGGGGTCCAGGGGTCAGAGCCAGAATCGTCATGACCCCTTGGTCTCTCATCAGATGAGCCTGAATCAGAAATGAGCTCCCCTTCATCAGACGGGGTATAGCCACAAAGATTCCAAAACTCCTCAGTTCCCATAGGGAAAACAGTGACATTAGGCGTCAAGTGCCGCTTCTTAGCAGGGGCCTTACGCACTAAGGACTTAGCAATCAACTGCTCAACAGTAGCCAGTCTAGAAGAAACATCAGGCTGAGAATCCCCACTAGTATGCAACTCAGCAGGAGTGAGATTTAAGCTTGGGGGAGTAGGTGAAGTGAAACGAGGTGCAGCCACTGGCAGGCCAGATTGCAATGCAAGCACCTGCTCAGCACAGGGTACACAGACCCACGCATTGTCAGCGTCAGCATGAGGCTGCCCACACGCTACACACAGCCGGTCTTGTACCAAAGGGACCCCGGTCACATTATCCTGGGATGAATCCATATGGTGATTATGGCGGCGCTATACACAGATAGGGAATAACGCTAAATAGCAACCCCGGATGCCCCAATAACCCGCTAGGGAAGTGGGAGTATTATTTTTACAAGGCCTACAAGTATATACTAATACAGGGCTGGGAGAAGCCAAAAGGGTTCGCCCCGCCTGAAAGACATAAGCAGACAAGACCTGTAAGCACACAGTAATAAAAATGAAACATATAAAGCCGCCCGCGAGGGCACTTACGGACCGCGGTAGGTAGGGGTCCGTCTCGCATAGGCCAACCAAGCAGGAAAGATGGCGTCGGTATACCTCGAGGGGCGGGCCGGTAACAGCGATGACACGGAACGCGCCAAAGACGCCCCCCCCCCCGAAGAGCGCGAAGCCAGAACAGCTAGCAGCCAATGATGGCGCAACAGCGCCTGAGGTAATGCCGCCGCCAAGCACGGAACCAAGTCAGCGGCGGAAAATTTAAAAAGACAAGTCAGCGCGGCGGCTGACACAAGACTAAATAGCATGTGAAAGAGTGTAAAGCACAGAATGCATAACATACATATCTACACCCCCCCCCTCTTTTCCCCTCGAAAACTACAAGGAGGATGAGGGAGGACGGCGGCCACTTAAATAGGGCCCACCGATAGGCAGGGGCACGGGGCAATAGTGCGGGAGGGGCAACCCATAGAGGCTCACCATAAGCCTGATCCGCCTACCCTTTGGTGGGGGATTGCGGTGGAGCAGCGCTCCTAAGCACCTAAGCGGTGCTGCCTACCATCACCCGACCAGCGCAGCCAAGGCTGGGAGGCATATTACTAGTGGAACGGGTGGGAATAGTCCTACAGGGCCGCGGGCTAATAGCCCCGCTCACCTGCGAGTAGAGAGCCATTTCTCGTCCTTCGCAGCAAGACTGCAGAGAAATTCTGGGGATTTGTGGGAGGTCACCGGGGATTTGAGGGGCCGGGAGGAGCCTATTTTCGATATCTATGCAGTCCAGCGCCATCTGGCGGAGTATATCCCAACTGTAAGTATTAGATTTGGAGCAGGACGTACTGTATACTAAGAATAGCTAAAATGAGAACATTTTGTTTGCTGAAAAAAAAAATAATCAAAAACTTAAATTACATACCTGGTTTTCCAGTCCTCATCAGACTTAGAACGATTCTTACGGGCAGCTCTCTGTTTCTCTTCTAGCCTTTTCTTTTCCTCACTTGCAGTGTCTTAAGAAGTCATAACAATTTAGTTTAGAACACTTTCAAAAGGGGTAAATACAGAATCGGCATGCTTTACAGGTATAATTTAAAAGAGAAAGCAATTTTTAGGCATTAAAAAAAACCAAGAAGTTTCAGCCACAGATTGCTATTTAGTGACGTCATGACCAGCACAGCTCATGATGTACACAGGGTGCTGGTGACAATTGCATAGATTCTGGATCCTAAATAGAAAACCTAAATGTTGCTTCAGCACCCATTTGTATGCCGTGATCAGTAGATATCTGGGAGGCTTGTGGAGTTAATGTCCCAATATATAATCGGCTGTGAAATGGCATTTAGGTAATTTACAATTAGACAGGTAAGATGTTATCATTTAATATTAAAGTCAGGGCCAAACTTTACTGTACAAGTAAAGACATACCAAGATGTGCTCCTTGGCAGTGACTGTAGCGGACAATGGGGTTCACTAAAAAATACAACTCTGTGAAGTACTCACCTGTAGAGTTGATATTATACGCATACAGCACGTCCTGCTCCAGAACAGTAATAACATGTGGGTAATCTTCCGCCTCGGGCGCCGTGCATTGCAGACATGTAGAAAACAAGCTCCTCCCGGCCCTACATATACCGAAGGACCTCCCACAAATCCCCAGCATTGAAAAGCAGTGAGAAGAGAAGCCGGGAGGAACCACCCAGAAACTGGCAATAATATCAATTGATAACAATCACCATACAGGGGATCCAGAACAAGTGAAACCAGGGTGGGGTGGAGCAGGACGTGCTGTATGCGTATAATATCAACTCTACAGGTGAGTACTTCACAGAGTTGTATTATTCTAAGCATACAGCAAGCCCTGCTCCAGAATAGTAATAACATGTGGGACATCCAATAGCAGTGTCCGTAAAGTAGGGTGGGATCCCCCCAAAAAAACAAGGCACAGCGGACAGTAAAGGCGCTGTCACCTGTAAAACTTGCAACAGGCATGACATGAGCAGAGGCTCTAACATCAATCTCATAACAAGACCTTTGAAAGGTATGAACAGAGACAAGCAATCAGTCTAGTAACTTATTCAACAGAAAAAACCTGGTGCTGAAGGGCCAGTGGTACCCAAGCACCTATATAACGGAATAAAATGAAAAAGGGGAGATTCTTCCCCCTAAAAAGGAATAGTCCAGTGTAACGACCCAACCAGCCCACAGGCAACAGAAGCCTCGTGGAAAACTTGTAACACCCCCTAAGGGAAAAGAGAACTGGTCACCCGACCAAAGGCGGGAATACTGACCCCTAACTAGTACGAAGCCAAGGGCTTTACTCAGGACCAGGAGACGTCCAAGAAGGATTAATCCAAAGGACGAAGTGGCGCTGGAAACAGGCGATATCAGGCGCATACATAAGAAGGCGCCCGCAGACTCCAAGGGCATCAGTCCCCCTAAGGGACAGGAAACCCTCAGGGGGAAAAATTGCAGGCACACGTCTGACTGAGGCAAGAGCCCCCAGAGAAGCGACTTGGACTACAAAGCAGCTTAGACAGCATCCAGCATAAGTCCCCAGGGAAAAATCCGCAGGGCAAACAAATGAAAATTGATCCCAACAGGGACCATGGAACTACTTGGGAGATGCAGCTAAGCAATCCCCAAGTGAACTCCCCACAAGGAAGACAGAACCAGACTCCTGCAGGAAGACAGCCAGGACAGAACCTGAACCTTCAGAGTCCCTAGATGGGGAGCCAACCCCAACCTATGCTGTAATGACTCTAAAACCTTGGGAACCGAGAACATCTAACAGGGAAGAGACCAAGACTCATGCCAATCAATATGGGTATACCATAAAACCCCAATAGAGGGAGGAAGGGGAAGCTAAGGAAGCTTGCTCCGAGCCCCCCCATATACTGAGTCACCCAGAAGATAAGGCCCGTCTCCAAGGGGTGAATGAACCAGCTGTCAATCCCCAGACTAGAGTCCGTATATTGGGACGACAAAAGAAAGGGCAGAACCGCACTCCTGAGAGAGCGAACAGGTCAGCAGACTTCAGCAGAAGTATCTGCGAACCACAGTTCACAAGGCCACCAAGGCCATCAATTTCACGGGTCTCTCTATCAGCGCAGAACCCCACAAGTAGGGTGACGAAGAGAAGGCATATAAAATAGAAAGTCTATGCATAAGTTTACTAAGCCCCCATGACCAGAGTCAGAATAATCTGGGACAGTAAAAACAAGGGCAGAGCCCCTATGGTATAAGCGAGACCCAACAGAGCCACACTAGTAGGCTCCCAGAGCGACACCAGGATAGCATAACCTGCCGCTAAAAAGCATCCATTGGAGCGAATACCGCTGAGAAGCAGGGGACGTAGACCCCCGCCCAAGGCAGGATCAGGGACCCTCCAGAGGGAGCAGCCTGCTTCAAGCTCCAGACCAATAATAAAACAGGCCATTGTCATCCAACAGGTCAAGAGTCCCCAAATAGACAGATCCTAAAAGAGGAGAAGTCCAGCCATATAGAAACGGAAGGCACACCGTTTCAACAAAACCAGCAGGTAAGATGGACCCTACCTAGGAACCACAGGGGGTTGTGGAAGAAATTCTCCCCCCCCCCCCCCCCCCCAACCTGCGAGACTTGGTACCCAAGGTGACCATTCACAGGAAGATGCAAGTAAGGAAGAGGGTGCCCCCTGACAGGGCCCTTGAATATGATCAGCTCAAGAGGAACCACCTTACCAAGGGTGAATGAGCACAGACCAAGCCCCAGGGGTGCTGGATCCCCATGTAAGCTCAATAACCTACTGTGCCGGAGAGCCCAAGGGCTCGGTATATAAAGGACATCATCAGATATGCCACCAACGGGTCAACCAGCTGCCATCCCGCCTAGTGAAAGTAAGATGTCAGTAAAGGGGGACAGAGCCCCCGTAACCGGGAGTCCCCTTGTTGCCCGAGAAGAAGGCTCAAGCCTGAACCGAATCCCAGGAATGGGGATAGCGGATAAGGGACCATGAGGGATTGAGGTGACTGAGCACCCATCCAGTAACTCCCAGGGGACACCGCTGGCCGACCAATCCACTCGGCCTGACATAGAGACTGGGGAGTAAGGAAAGACGACCCGGTAGGTCCTAATGCAGACGCCCCCCCCCAGGCATGTCCGAGACATCACCCCCATTCGTGCCATGGCGAGTAGCCTGGGAACGAAAGAGAGGCCACAAATAATGCCTCAATCCGCAGGGTTGGTCCTGCAACACCGTCTAGTAATGGTCTTGGTGTCCAACAGACACAAGGGGAACTAAGAAGATCTAGTACTCCACAGGAGGCCGGAAGCCCCCCTTGCACAGGGTGCCTGTGTCCCAAGACAGAGGTGTCATATAGGGACAACCTGTGAGAGTAGAATTGCCAGGCCTACCATAGGCCAGCGTGACCCAGACTGCCTCATACTGTTGAGGGAAGGAGGAAGGTTAATATAGAGGCCATAGCCCCATACTGTTAAGGGCAACCTGTAAGTAAGCCCAAACTCTGTAGGCCCAATACGGCCTGCGCCAATTCATGAAGGAAAAGCAGGGGCTAGAAGCACCCCGACAACCACTGAGAGGGACCGCCCAGCAAAAGCTATCCTGTGTCCAGGGGAACTACCTCCTGGAACCACCAGAAGGAGGAGGTACATTCCTAGATGGGAGACAGCTGCTGCAGCAGTACCCTCGCCCAGAAGGGCGAGGGCGTCCCTTCATGCTTGGGAGGTCTTAGCAGATTTGGACTTAGTCCTGCCAGAGGGCCCAGGGCGCTGCCTGCCCACCCCATGGTGGAAATCCACACCGAACAGTTGGAAGCACACCTCAGGTTCGCGTTTGACACTAACGTAGGGAGGTGGAGGGGTGACCCTGCTCCGGGGAGGCCGGAGCAGCCTTCTGCGCAAGGGTGCTTTACCCTTTTTACCAAAAAGGTCCAAACGAGACCCAAATAACCGCCGTCCTCTGAAGGGAAGGCAAGTGAGAGCCTTTTTTGTAGCATCGTCAGCACCCCACTGTCGCAGCCAGACCAAGCGGCGATTAGCTACCACAAGGACAGAGGTTCTAGCACACATCTTAATGGTGTCGTCCAGTGCTGATAGAATAAACTTCACAAACGAATCACAGTCTGATAGCGCATTAAACACCCCCCAAGGGAGGTCCTCAGGACGGTGATCTAGTACTTTTCTGACAAGAGTCCTGGCGGCCACCGCAGTGATGGCCGCGGCACAGACCGGGCGCAGAGCCGTCCCAGCACACGAGAAGGCGTGGGAAGCCAGTCTGTCAATGCACCGGTCCTCAGCATCCCGAAGGGTACGTTAAAAAGGAGCCGTCATGAAAGGGGGGGTTGTAACTCCTATAACCGGTGCATCCACCACAAGAGGTGCTGACCAAAAATTAACCACATCAGGAGGGAAAGGGTACTTCCAATCCCAGACCCCTGGGACCCCTTTAAGTTTACAAGGCGATTCCCATTCTTGGGATATAAGATTCTGGAAATGATCCTGTTCTAGGAACTCCAAGCGCGGCGGCGCTGTATGGAAACTCTCCTTCTTAGGCTTGGGGTTCTCCCCAGGGGGGGAGATTGACAAAACCTCAAAAATCTTAATAAGAATTTCATCTGTGTCACACAGGCCCCAAGAACCGGGCTCAGAATCATCACAGCCCCCGGGCTTCTCGTTCGAGGAGCCCGAATCTGAGAATAGCTCACCTTCCTCAGAAGGATCAAGGTCCTGCATATCAGCAGAGTCATCGGTATCGTTAGGAACCGGAGAGCCAGGAGGCGTCAGGGATCGCTTCTTACCAGGGCCCATACGCTCCGCCAATCCAGAAAGCACCTGCTCCGGCGTAGGCAGCACGCGCGGCACGGATTGCAGGTCATCCCCGCTCGAGTGGGACTCATCAGGAGTGATATTTAGGTCCGGGGAGACGGGTGTATTGAAGGGGGTGCAGCCATCGGCAAACCTGCCTGTTCTGCACACGGTCCGCAGACCCGTGCTCTGTCAGCCTCAGCATGGGGCTGACCACACACTGCACACAGCCGGTCATGTCCCGGAGTGACCCCGGTTACATAATTCTGAGATGCCTTCATATGGTGATTATCAGAGCAGTATGCCAGCAGGGATTTACACAATAGGCAACCCTGGATGCCCCAAGAACCGCTAGGAAGAGGGAGAATTTGTTATGTGGACCCGCTGTAATATATGTTAGGCCGGGAGAAGCCACCGAAGTCCTGGCGTCTGAAAGACATAATGGGACAAGAGGGGTGGAGTCAGTGCCATGCGCAGCCGAATAGACCTAGAACCATGCCGCCCCGGAGGGCACTTACATGACCAAGGGAGGAGGCGGACCGCACCACGCGCGAAGATTGTCAAAATGGCGCCAAGCGAACCTCGAGGGTGGGCCAGGCCAGGCTGTGACGCGGAGCGCGTCATGCCGAGTCTCCGCCTCCCCCAAAGAGCGCGAAGCTCTAACCAAGAGAAATGAGTAGAACAGTTGGATAGAAGGCGTATGCATAAAGATGCTGACACGCTGGAAATGATGCTGCCGTCTAGGCAGTTGTTAATGAAAGACAAACGGCTCGCAACTGTATAGCAGAAGCGCGACACTGACACCCAATAAAAATAAAAACCAAAGGCCTTAACGTGATACTTAACACTAGGACTGCCACACATACCCCCCCCCCTCTTTTCCCCCCGAGATACGGGAGGAAGCGAGGGAGAAGCGGACAGCGTCCATGGACTAAGTCTGTGAGGGGCACGGGCAAGTATGCGGGAGGGGCATCCACTAGAGGCTCACCATCGGCCTAACCGCCTACCCTATGGAGGGGGATTGCGGTGGAGTGTGGCTCCGTTCAGCACACCAGGTGCTGTCTACCTTCACCCGACCCGCACAGCCCAGGCTGGGAGGCATATTCTACCGAAGAGGACGGGTGGAAATAGTCCCGCAGGGCCTCGGGCTGTAAAGCCCCGCTCGCCTGCGAGAGCGTGATACTTCATGTCTTTGCAGTTCAGCACTGCAGAGAAATCTGGGGATTTCTGGGAGGTCCTTCGGTATATGTAGGGCCGGGAGGAGCTTGTTTTCTACATGTCTGCATTGCACGGCGCCCGAGGAGGAGAATTACCCACATGTTATTACTATTCTGGAGCAGGACGTGCTGTATGCTTAGAATATACACATTGTCTGCCACACACACACACCCACACACACCCACGCGAGTGAAAAGAGGTAAGTTGTTAACAGTAGAGGAAGGCTCTGCCTGGCTGTATATACACCTTTATTTTGTGAAAATCTAAGAGAAATCTGAGAACAAGCACCTGAACTAAGATGACAAAACCAGTTATTCCTTGTTGCCAAAGTTGGAGGAACACAGTTTAGAATATTTTGTATAACAATATTAATTTCCAGCAGTTAGCAGACACAGCCTGTACTCCGGGTACCAGAAAATTATATGAGGAGGAACACAGTTAGTACATTATACAGAGCATCAGGCATACATGTATGGGAATGAAAGAATGGGCTAATGGCACAGCATAACCCCTCAAACCATGATCACCCCTCATACAGACCTCTGAACAGTTCTGTCATCAGTACTGCCTTGGTCACCTCTATCCCAGGGTCCTTTCCTCCAGCCTAGCAAAAGGTCTCTCCGTTTTCTCCATATCCAAACATTTCTGCTTAAATATCCCATCTCCCTCTGAAGTCTTCAAAACTGGTTTTCCTAGTGTGGACTTTGATGCTGTTGCCTGACATTCTAAATACCCCTGCTACCTATTTATCTGATTTCTGACCCCAATAGTCACCCCTTTATCTCGGGATGGTCATGCTAATTATGGCTTTGGTTTTAGAATTTTTTATAACTTTATAGACTGGTTGTTTGTTTACATTTTTGGGCAGAATACCTTCTATTGTCACAATTGCAAACCCACGAATTTGAAAACCTGTTTTTATTATGGTGGGAAAGAGAATGTGGACTGAAAAGCCTCTGGCCTTGTGAGAGACATCTTAGCCTGCCTGAATGACCTGACTTATGAATGATTGGTCAAATGCAACTTATTATACATAGCAAAAGAGACAGAAACATATACAAACACACATATACATATATATATATATATATATATATATATATATATATATATATATACACACACACATTACATAATATTTTAACAATATTAATTTTCCATAAAGGTCCATTGTTTACACTACTATCTACTATAAACCTGATGGTATAACCCTGAGGTATGACTAGTCTCTATAGAGAAATACAGAGGCATACACTTTGATAAAGAAAGCCCAAAGAAGAATATGTTTTCACGTGGAGGCCGATTCACTACTAGCGCCACATATAGCCAGATGAGCGTCTGTATTAGAGCGACCGCTAGTAGACGCTGTAAGCGGGTATCGGGTGCTGTACCCTAGTGTTGTGGTCGCTCTAGTAACCTGGCCGGTATTGATGAATATGAAGTGTGTTGGGTGCTGTAACATCAGTACAGCGCTTCAGCGAGCGAGAGGTAGCACCAGCTCAGTGCGTCCGGCAGTCGGTGCTTTACACCATATTCAACAAAAAACTACACAGTGTCGGCGCTCTAAAGCTGGGCACTGTAGCATAGAGTGTCAGATGCTGTGTGATTAAAGTCTGTTTTTGAACACATATACATCAGTAACAAAGCGAGAACACATGAAATGACATTGTTTTAACACTTGGACAGTGACACTTTAGTACCAGACCTGTACATACAATTCTGCATATAAATATAAAAGGTCCAAAAATATATAAAACTGTTTGTTTGCAGCCAGGAGAGGTCACACAATGATTTGAGCAAAAAAAAAAAATAAATAAATTGCCAAACACGCTATTTATACACAACTAATGAAACCCTATTGAAATGTATGGGAGAGCGCTAATGAGCGACAGGTACTACATGGCGCTCCTGAGCCTAGAGCGCTGGTGCTATATGCTAAACAATCTGTATTAATACATCTGATGCTACATGCCGCTGTTAGAGTCGCTCACCAGATTTGCTTTCTTAAATGTGGTTTTGTGTACAGCGCCCGGCGTTCACCAGATTCCAGACTCTGCGTGCCACTACGAAGCACTACCTGGCGCTAAGCGTTCTTAAATAACCCCCTTGGTTTTGTGTATACCATTGCTGGTTTTCCAGAGCAGTTAATGAAGCAGAGAAAACAGGAAACCTCTTACCAATATCTCCATTTTCCATTGCCCTTATATCAGGTCGTAGTCTACAGTCTGTCTTTGGAATGATGCTTTCCATGCCTGTTTCCAGCTCATTTAAAGCCAGAGCAAAGAGAGTGAAGTTGTACATCTAGAACCCAAACATCAATGTGTGGTTTTACTTTTTGTCAACAATAGTTATATAAATGTTATAATATATATATATATTATTATTATAATAATAATGTATATCTCTATTAATAGTTAAGGTGGATCAAAACCCAAGACCAACGTCGTATAATATTCAAGAGCCGTTTCATTTCCTCCCGCCAGGGCATCCAGATTTGGGATGCCTTGCTGTGTGACACCCCCCCCCCCCCCAGGTCGCCCAGTAAACTCACCTTCTCCACCGATTCAAGGGTGCATGCATGAGCAGCGGCCACCGCCTGGTATACCTTTAGCAGGGCACGCGTCTGCAACAGGCAATTGTGAATGGCCGGCATGTGCAAGCACTCTTTTAGAGGGTAGCAGGGGTGAGGTCGCCGGTTCACTCGGTTGAAGCCAAGTCATAGATGAGTTGATGTGATTGCACGAAAGGCCATGCATATGCCATAGGACACGGGTCACACAGCAGGGCATCCTGGATCAGGTTGCTCCGGTAGCAAGGGCCAAAACCAGGGATAGTCAAGGTTTTGGTTCACTTTAAGTAGGTATTTAGCACATAAACAATGGTTTACCAAAGATTAAGTAATAAAAATGCTCTATTGAAAAGAGAAAACCTGAAAGACATTATTAGGTCTCTACATGAACGTTTGCAACTACACTTCTCTACAGTACCATATCAACCCCTCAATCACGTGGGGGAAAAAAAAAGTGACCCATGCTGCAGACACTGCAATGACATTCAGTGTCTGGATGGAAAAATACAATTCTGTGAGTACTCCCCTGTAGAATTGATTTTGTAGTATACAGCACGTCCTGTTTCACTAAATTCTTTACACCTGGGTTATCAGTCACAAGGTGATGCAGTGGACTGCAGAAAGACTTGTGGCACCTCCCGGCCCTATAAAAGGAAAGGAACCTCCCACAAATTCCCAGTGTTACAAAGCAGTTAGACAAGAAGCCGGGAGAATAATAATGAAGGAAACCCCAACCAAACATTTGAACAAATCACCATACAGAGGTAACCAAGAATAATGATAACAAGGGAGGGATGAAACAGGACGTGCTGTATACTACAAAATCAATTCTACAGGTGAGTACTCACAGAATTGTATTTTTCCAAGTATACAGCACGTCCTGTTTCACTAAATTCTTTACGTCTGGGACATCCAAAAGCAGTGTCCGTAAAGTAGGGTGGAATCCCCAAGAACAACGGCGGGCAGTTTAAACCACTGCCGCCTGAAGAACTTTGCGGCCAAAAGCCGTATCAGCTGAGGCCCTAACATCAACCTTGTAAAACTTAGAAAACGTATGAACAGAAGACCAAGTAGCGGCCTTACAAATTTGTTCAACAGAAGCCTGGTGCTGAAAAGCCCAAGAGGCACCAATAGCGCAAGTGGAATCAGCAGTAAGGCGGAAGAGAGGTTCCTTAGCAGAATAGGCTTGCACCACCACCTGATGGATCCACTTGCTGATAGTGGATTTAGCCGGAGGCAAACCCTTCCTAGGTCCAGAAGGGAGAACAAAAAGAGCATCAGTCTTCCTGAAAGATTCAGTAGCTACCAAGTAAAACTTCCGAACCCTGACCACATCCAAGGAATGCAGAGTCCACTCCTTGGAATTAGCAGGAGTAGGACACAATGAAGGCAAGACAATGTCCTGATTGAGATGAAAAGCAGACACAACCTTAGGCAAGAAATCTGGCTTAAACCGAAACACCACCTTGTCCTGGTGCTGAAAAGCCCAAGAGGCACCAATAGCGCAAGTGGAATCAGCAGTAAGGCGGAAGGGAGGTTCCTTAGCAGAATAGGCTTGCACCACCACCTGATGGATCCACTTGCTGATAGTGGATTTAGCCGGAGGCAAACCCTTCCTAGGTCCAGAAGGGAGAACAAAAAGAGCATCAGTCTTCCTGAAAGATTCAGTAGCTACCAAGTAAAACTTACGAACCCTGACCACATCCAAGGAATGCAGAGTCCACTCCTTGGAATTAGCAGGATTAGGACACAATGAAGGCAAGACAATGTCCTGATTGAGATGAAAAGCAGACACAACCTTAGGCAAGAAATCTGGCTTAAACCGAAACACCACCTTGTCCTGGTGTCGCTCAAAATAAGGAGGTTTGATGGAAAGCGCTGCCAACTCAGAAACACGCCTGACAGAAGTGAAGCCACCAAAAAGGCTACCTTAAGAGTCAAAATGGGCAAAGCGGCCTCACGGAGAGGCTCAAAGGGACAACCCTGCAGAGCAGATAACACCAGATTCAAATCCCAAACTGGTAATATAGGTTTACGTGGCAGACGCACATGAGAAACCCCATGGAAAAAAGTCTTAACCAAACGGTGACTGGCAAAAGATCTTTGGAAAAAAATTGCCAGAGCTGAAACATGACCTTTGAGGGTACCAAGTTGAAGGACCAAATCCAAACCATGTTGCAAGAATTCCAGAATCCTGGGAATAGAAAACACCCGGCAGGGAAGAGATTTGGACTCACACCAGGCAATGTAAGCATGCCAGACCCTGTAGTAGAAAAAAGACGAGGACCTCTTCCTAGCCCTATTCATGGTATCAACAACAGAGGCAGGCAACCCCTTTTCCGTCAAGATGGAGGATTCAGCAGCCAAGCCGTCAAAGCCAGCGTTTGTAAATTGGAATGGCGCAGCTGCCCCTGAGTGAGCAGATCTGGATCCTCGGCTAGGACGTACTGATCTACTGCCAACTGCACGGTGTCTGCGAACCACACCCTTCTTGGCCAACAGGGGGCCAAGAATAATTGCCACCCCTTCCTGGGCTACCTTGTGCAGCACCCTGCCCAAAAGAGGAAACGGGGGGAACACAGAGGAGCCGAAACCCCTTCCAAGACATTGCTAGCGCATCCGTGGCAAAGGCCAGAGGATCCTATGACAGAGAGACAAAGAATGGAAGCTTGTGATTGTGACGTGAAGCAAACAGGTCCACATCCGGCAGACCCCAGTGATGGCACAGGGAGTGAAACACCCTGTTGCTGAGGGACCACTCCCCCAACCAAGACATCCCCCTGCTCAAGGAATCTGTCTCCAGGTTCTCCACTCCCGGGATGTAAACTGCCGATATGCAGGGGACATTCTCCTCCGCCCAGGACAGTATCAGGGACACTTCCTTGAGGGCTCCCTTTCCCCCGAGTCCCTCCCTAATGATTGATATAGGCAACCGCCGCCTGGTTGTCCGAGCGGATCTGAACAGCCCGACCCCGAAGGTGTGGGGTCAACTGGGAAAGAACCAACCTTATTGCCCGTAGTTCCAGAATGTTGATGGGGGCATGAGCATCCTGAGGATCCCACTGACCCTGGGACTTCAGAGACTTCCAAAAGCCTGCCCAACCTTCTGCTGAGGCAGAAAAACCTTGACCTGAGATGAATCCAGAGTCATGCCCAGAAAGGACCTCACCAAGGACGGAGACAGAGAAGACTTGGGATAGTTGATCACTCAACCGAAGGACTCGAGTGTGGAGACCACCATCTGGGTATCCAGCTCGGCTTGATGGAAGGACTGAGACGCCATCAGAATGTCGTCCAGATAAGGAAGGATACGAATGCCCTGAGATCTCAACAGAGCCAACACCCCCGCCAGCACCTTGGTAAAGACCCGAGGGGCTGAGGTAAGACCAAACGGTAAAGCCACAAATTGGTAGCGCTGATCCTCCAGAGCGAACCTGAGAAATCTCTGATGACCTGGAAAGATTGGAACATGAAGGTAAGCATCTTTGATGTCCACAGAAGTCATGAAGTCGCCCAGGCGCAAGGTACTGACCGCCAAGCGCAGAGTCTCCATGCGAAAATGCTTGAACCTGACAAATTTGTTGAGGCGCTTCAAATCCAGGATGGGCCTCAGGGACCCATCCTTTTTGGGAACCGTGAACAGATGGGAGTAGAAGCCTGTGCCACTTTCTTGGAAGTTCATCGGGCAGATGACACCCAATTCCAAAAGGCTTTGGACCGCAAGCCCTGAGCTGACAGGGGGCTTTGAGCCATCCGGGATCTGATGAATCTTGGGGGCGGCCAGGCTGCAAACTATCTTGTACCCGGAGGACACCACCTCCTGAATCCACCGGTCTGAGACACGCAGTCTCGTCTCTCAGACGTGAGCAAAGAGCCGCAACCGTCCCCCCACCCGGATGGGTGAGGGCGCCTCCTCATGCCTGAGGGGGCTTGGGGGAAGATTTGGACTTGGGACCCCAAGAGAGACCGGGGTGTCCATGGCCTCTACCCTGGCTCCAAGGGTCTCTACCTGTCCCCGCAAATGGTGCGCCCCGGCCAGATCTGGGAGCACGGAAGGAGGGGAGGGAAGAACCAACCCCCCGAAAAGGCCGCGGCCTCCTGCGTTGAGGCAGCCTACCATCCTTGGCAAACAGATCCAGACGCTCACCAAAGAGCCGTAGCCCAGTAAAGGGGAAGCCAGTGAGAGCCTTCTTAGCAGCATTATCAGCAGCCAAACAGAGCGGCGTATAGCCACCAAAAGGGCAGAAGTCTTACCACACATCCTGACCACATCATCCATAGCAGAAATAATAAATGCAACAGATTCATAGCAAAGCAGGAGGGAGCTATACTCCTCCCCCCTATTGGCATCCGAGGCATTATCCAGAAGGCACTTGAGCAGCCCTTTAATAGCAAGAGGCGTGATGGCAGAGGCGCACACAGGGCGCAGCGCAGTCCCTGCACAAGCAAATGCGTGACAGGTCAGCTGATCCACACGCCGGTCCTCACCATCCCTTAGAGTAGAAGTGTCAGGGGAACGCATGACCGAGGTATTGGACAACCCAAGCGCAGGAGCATCGACCTCAGGGGGGACACGACCAGCACTTAACCACATCAGCAGGGAAGGGATAACTACTGTCCCAACTCTTGGGCACCGCGGGCAATCTGCTAGGACGTTCCCACTCCTTGAGCACCAAATTATTAAAGTGATTCTGCTCAGGGAACTCCAAGCGTTGTTTAACAGTGTGAAAAAGCTCACCCTGCTGCTTTTTAGCCGGCACAGGAGGGGTAATACATAGCACTTCAAAAATGTGAGCCAACAGCCTATCAGTATCCTCGGGAGACCAAGGATCTTCTCCAAAGGGAGACCCAGTACCGCCATAAATCTCCTGCTGTTCCTCAGAGGAATCAGAATCAGAGAAGAGTTCCCCCTCTTCTAGGGGGTAATGGTCAGACAGAGTGTAATGTCCCTCATCCTCAACATGAAAAAGGGAAACAGCAGGGGTTAGGTGCCGCTTCTTGCCAGAAGCCTTGCGGGGGACAGGCCCAGTAATATGCCTTTCCAGGCTGGCCATCCGCATAGCCAAATCGTAATGGGATTCCCCGCTAGCATGTCCCTCACTGGGGGTCAGAGGCAGGCATGGGGGGGGGGTAGGTAATGCAGAAAGGGGTGCAGAGCTAGGAAGCGACGCAGGCAACCCAGACTGCCGCGCAAGTACCTTCTGAGCGCAGGACACACATACCCCGACATCGTCACTCACAGGGGATACCCTACACACAGCACACAGCTGGGCTTGTCCCGAAGGAACCCCAAGCACATTATCCCCGGAAGCCTCCATATGGTGATTAGAATGGGCACACTGGCCAGTATAGGGTTAAGGCTAGCAAGAGCCACCCGGTATGCCCCAAACCCCGCTAGGTAAGGTGGGAGATGAAAAAAGGGGGAGAGGGCCGGGAGAAACCACAGTCACGTTTATCCCGCCTGAAAGACATAATAAAACACACAACAATCCCATAGTGTTGGCGAAATAGCAATAAGACAACCCCGAAGGGGACTTAGGGACCGAATCACCAAAATCCAGACAGGAAAAGGCAGCGCGCAGCAGCACATGAGGGCCCCAGTACACCGCAAAGCCAAAATGGCACCAAAACGGACCTTGAGGGGCGGGCCGTGGACGAATTTGATGCAAAAAACGTCATCCGTGGGACCCGCCCCCCCGAAGAGTGCAAATTGCGAGCCACGTGACCCCCCAGCGCCAATGACCTCGCAGAGAATCACCACAGTGATATAAACCATAAAGAAAAATACCATTTTGTGAGTACTCACCTGTAAAATGGGTATTACGAGTATGTCACACATCCCGCTTCCAACATTCATGACACTTGGGTAACCGGCCTGTAGAGGGCGATCTTGCAGAGATGACATGAGAAAAAGGAGCCCCTCCTGGTCCATAAATACCCGGGACCTCCCACTATTCCTCAGTCTTTTAAAAAAGCAGTGAAGAACCAGGAAGAGCAAATTATATAGTGAAAAATAATAAACACCATATAAAAGGATCCCAGAACAAAAAAGGGCAGGGGAAGCGGGGTGTGTGAGATACTCGTAATACCCATTTTACAGGTGAGTACTCACAAAATGGTATTATGCCTAGTATGTCACACACCCCGCTTCCAACATTCATGACACTTGGGACATCCAATAGCAGTGTCTATAATGGGCGGGGATCCCACAAGGAAAATAAGGCATAACTTAAATTACTGCAGCTTGCAGAACCTTGCGACCAAAAGCAGCATCTGCTGAGGCCCGCACATCAACCTTGTAAAACTTAGAAAAAGTGTGAACCGAAGACCAAGTAGCAGCCTTGCAAACTTGTTCAACAGAAGCCTGGTGCTGAAAAGCCCAGGACGCACCAACAGCATGAGTAGAATGAGCAGTAACACGAAAAGGGGGAACCTTCCCCTTAGCAGAATAGGCCCCAACAATGGCCTGACGAATACATTTACTAATGGAAGATTTGGCGGGCGCCAAACCCTTCCTAGGCCCAGAGGGCACAACAAAAAATGCATCTGTCTTACGGAAAGCAGAAGTAGTAACCAAATAATACTTAACACAACGATCAACATCCAAAGAATGTAAAAGCCTTTCCTTGTTATTACTAGGATTAGGGCACAATGAAGGAAGAACTATATCCTGATTTAAGTGGAAGGCAGACACCACTTTAGGAAGAAAATCTGGTTTAAAACGGAAAACCACCTTATCCTGATGCCTCTCATAGTAAGGAGCCTGTATTGACAGGGCCGCCAATTCAGAAACCCGACGGACAGAGGTAATAGCAACCAAAAAGGCAACTTGCTGAGTGAGAATAAGAAGGGGAACCTCCTGTAAAGGTTCAAAAGGAGCCGCCTGCATAGCAGAGAGCACCAAATTAAGATCCCAAACTGGAAGTAGGAGCTTTCTAGGAGGCCGCACATGCATGACCCCCTGGAAAAAAGTCTTAACCAAAGGGTGAAGAGCAAATGACCTTTGAAAGAAAATAGCCAAAGCAGAAACCTGCCCTTTCAAAGTACTAATCTGGAAGCCCAGGGTAGAAAATACCCTGCAAGGCAGGGATCTAGACTCACACCAGTCAATATGGGACCTCCAAGTCCTGTAATAAACCACAGAGAAAGACTTCTTTCTAGCTCTAACAAGAGTCAGAATGACAGCATCAGAAAGGCCTTCCTCCTTTAAGATGGAGATTTCAGCAGCCACGCCGTCAAAGCCAGCGTTGGTAAATTGGGGTAACAAAGTTGACCCCGAGTTAAGAGATCTGGAAGAAGAGGCAGAGGCAACAGATCCTCTGCCAGCCTTGTGACCTCTGTGAACCACAGGCGTCTTGGCCACTTTGGAGTGACCAGAATTGCTGGTGCCCCATCCGGAACCAACTTGCACACCACCTTGCTTATCATGGAGAATGGGGAAAAAAGATACAGGAACCCCAGATCCTTCCAGGCAAGAGACATGGCATCCACTGCCACTGCCAGATGATCCTAGGATAGAGACACAAAGGCTGAAAGCTTGTGGTTGTGGCGAGATGCAAACAGGTCCAACCGCGGAGTCCCCCACTTGTGACAAAGGAACTGAAAGACCTTGGGGTTGAGAGACCATTCTCCCTGGCGAGCGCATGCTCTGCTCAGGGAGTCTGCCTCCACATTCTCTATCCCTGGAATGTAAACTGCTGATATGCAGGGAACATTGAACTCTTCCCAGTGGAGGATCAGATACACTTCCCGGAGGGCACCCCAACTGTGAGTCCCTCCTTGGTGATTGATGTATGCAACCGCTGTTCGGTTGTCTGACCGAATCTGAACCGGCAGACCCCGCAAGAAATGAGTCAATCGAAGTAGGACTGAACGAATGGCCCGAAGCTCCAATACATTGATTGGAGAGTGAGCCTCCTGCGGCCCCCACAAACCCTGGAACCGATGTTCTCTCCAGATGCCCCCCAGCCCATGAGGCTGGCATCTGTGGTGACCAATTCCCAACAGGGGGTCAGAAATGACTTGCCGCTTCTGAGATTGCTCGAAGTCAGCCACCACTGAAGGGACTGCAGAACGTGGGGAGACAACAGACAAATCCGATTCAAAGACAGCGAGTGCTTGTCCCACTTTGCCAAGAGAAAGAGCTGAAGAGTCCTCATGTGAAACTGTGCAAACGGGACCGCTTAGAATGTGGCCACCATCAGCCCCACTAGCCTCATCCCCAGGCAGATAGGCTGACGAGGATTGGACAAGAACAGACAAATTAAATCCTGAATCAGAACAACTTTGGACTGAGGAAGAAATACCCTGGCCTGAAGGGTATCCAGTATCAGACCCAGAAAGGGAATCTCCCTGACGGGGCAAAGAGAAGATTTGGCATGGTTTAATCACCCAACCGAATCTCTCTAGCGTCGCCACCACCATCCTGGTGTCCAACTCCGCCTATTTGAAGGACGGGGCTGTGATGAGAAGGTCGTCCAGGAATGGCACAATGCGAATGCCTTGGACCCTGAGAATAGCCATTACTCCTGCCAACACCTTGGTAAACACTCTTGGGGACGAAGTAAGACCGAATGGAAGGGCCACAAACTGAAAATGCTGGTCTTCTACTGTGAACCTGAGAAATCTCTGGTGAGCGGAACTGATGGGAATGTGCAGATAAGCATCCTTGATGTCTATAGATGTCATAAAGTCCCCCTGACGGAGAGCGTCGACCGTTGAACACAATGATTCCATGCGGAACTTTCTGAAACGGATAAATAGATTGAGTCGCCTTAGATCTAGAATAGGCCGAACAGAGCCGTCCTTCTTGGGTACCGTAAATAGATTGGAATAAAAGCCCAGACCCTTTTCCGCTGGAGGCACCAGACGGATGACATCCATGTTTAAGAGGTTCGTCACCGCCGCCCGGAGCCCTTGCGCGATCACCGGATCCGCGGTCATCCGGGACCTGAAAAATCTGGGAGGAATCGAACTCGAATTCCAGCTTGTAACCGGAGGACACAATTGCTGGGCAGGCTTGGAAGTAGACTTAGACTTGGACCCCCAACTCTGACCTGGACGGCCACGTCCTCTACCTCTGTTCCATGCAGTCCCCCTTGGGGCTGAAAAGGCCGATCCTCTACCAGATCTGGAACCACGAAAGGAAGGGTTAAAGGAGGCCAATCCCCGAAAGGAACGACGCTGCCTCTTACGCTGAGGCAATTTGCCCCCTTTAATGACAGAATCCAACTTCTCACCAAAAAGGCGCAATCCCCCAAAGGGAAGTGCGATAAGTGACTTATTAGCCACATTATCAGCCGCCCACTGGTGTAACAATATAGACCACCGAATAGCAACTAGCAAGGCGGAAGTTCTGCTGCACATGGCCAAGGAATCATCCAAAGCAGAAAGTACAAAATACACAAACAATCACAACGCTTGAGAGCGACAAACTCATCAGATGCTGGATCAAGCCCTGTGGTATTCAATAGATCTCTAACAGACCTAATAGCAACTGCCATAAGTGCCGAAGCACCCACAGGCCGCAAGGCCGAGCCAACGCTAGCAAAAGCGTGACAAGCCATTTGATCAATACGTTTGTCTTCCCCATCCTTAAGAGTAGTAGATTCTGGAGAATGTAAAATAGAGGAATTGGACAAACTGAGCACAGGAGCCTCCGCCTCAGGGGGGGGATGACCAACGCTTAACAGTGTCTGCTGGAAAGGGATATTTCTTATCCCAGTTTAATGGAACCCCTGGTCGCGCAGGCTTCTCCCATTCCTTAAGAATAATGTCCTCAAAATGCTTTTGATTAGGAAATTCTAAACGAGGCTTGGAAGCCCCAAAGAACTCCCCTTTTTGAGGAGGGACTGCTTCAGGGGGAGCAATTGCCAATACCTCATACAATTGAGCAAGAGCTTTGGGGGTGTCAACATCCTCCCCTTCTCCTAGTTCAGCGTCAATACCCACAAATTGCTGAGCATCAGAAACATCAGATCGCTCAAAAAATTTCCCTTCCTCCAATGGAGAAAGGTCCGACCAATCAAGGCGCTCGCAACCATCAAGCTCACTAGCCGGAGTAGCAGGAGTTCTTGGCCACAGAGCTAGACATTAATTTTTCAATGTGAGCCAACCTGGCACATACATCAGAAAGCGACTCTCCACCCATGACAATATCACTGGGAGTATGGACAAGACAAGGTGGTGTGGGGGAAGAAGCAGGAGCCACCGACCCTGAGGCTTGGGCCCCTGACTGCTGCATTATAACCAATTGAGCATAAGATACACATAGAAATGCATTATCCCCAACAAGGGATGCCCCACAATGTAAACACTGCCGAGTCTGTCCCGAGGGCACTGAAAGTATCCTGAGATGCCTCCATATGGTGTCTTTTTTTTTTTTAAATACTTAATTATTTATAGTCGCCAAGTATGTGGGATTTACTCAAAAAGCTACCCGGGATGCCCCTAAATAATCCCAAGTGGGAGGATTTAATAAAAGGACCAGGAGAAATCCCTAATGAAGAGTTTCCACCTAGAAGAAGATACAATAATAAACCTTAAGAGACCAACAAAAATACCTCCCTTTAGCAAGGCTAAAGGGTACTCACAGCGACAGGACGGGCGACCGGAACCAGCGGCCCAGCAAAACCGCGTGCACGCAGAGAAGAATGCCGTCCATATGCGGCGCCATCGAGAAGCCCCGCCCACCACGCAGAACTGCAGAGAACGGAGGGCGGGCCAAAAAGAAATGACTGCCAGGACACAATAGAACGGGGCCAAGCCCCGCCCACATCCGGGTCCGCACGCTGCAAAAAGAGAGGGAAATTTAAATCCCTCACCAGCAAAGAACCGCAGGTAAGCCAAAAAACTAAAGGAAAATCTCACAGATCTTATCCTCTCTACTTTACTCTTAACTATATCTTCAAAAGTGCATAGGACAACAACACTCCCTTCCAATAAAGACCCCCCCCCCTTATCACCCCTGCAGGACCCAGGAGAGCAAAGGGGGAAGGCACGAGGAAGCACCCTAAGGCACAGAGTTTTATAGGGATAGGGCATCCCATGCCGGGGGACACCAACCCGGATACCGCCTACCCCTTATTTGAGGTCTCACGGGGGAGAAGCTCCCATATACACCCAAGGGTAAATCTACCCTTGCCCGAGCCCTTCAGCCAAAGCTGGGAGGCATATTGTAAGCATAACAGTAAAAAATGAGGTTCAGCTAGAAATAGAGAAAGGCCGGGAGTTACCCCGGCTACCTGCAGGAAGTAGAGACGAAAAGACTGGGGAATAGTGGGAGGTCCCGGGACCAGGGGGGGCTCCTTTTTTCCATGTCCTATCTGCAAGATCGCCCTCTACAGGCCGGTTTCCCAAGTGTCATGGATATTGGAAGCGGGGTGTGTGACATACTAGGAATGTACCAAATGTAATCAAATCCTTACCTTCACTACGAGCCAGCGCCAGGAAAGACGTCCTGTGATTGGCCACGTGGGCTATGGTCACGTCCTTTGTGCCGGCCACTGGAACGGATCGTCAAGTGACCAATCGCAGGGCAATTACCGATACTGGCTCGTTGTGAAGATAGGGATATCGGGTGTTCTTGTTCCAGTTTAATGCTGCAAATTCAACAAATTTCCATTTTCAGTTTTAAATATATTAATTATACAATTTTAGCAAGCTCGAACTGGGCCACGGGGTTACCACAAAAACCCGGGGGCCCCTATCACCAAACCTAAATTAAATACAGTTTGGCATAATTTTTTCTGTGCATGGTCCCTTAATGTAAGCCGGTTATACTTGCACCTAAATGTGGGGTGGGCTCTACTGCTGGGCCCCAGGCATCCCAGTCCGACACTGGGAGGTTTGTTCAATAAAATCTGACACCTTTTATAATGCTTGTTATTTGCATCCACCATTACAGAAAAATTATTTGCATAATCATTTGGAACGCGTGTCCACTTTAACTTTTTTTTATTTTTTTCCACCCCAAAAGATTTTGGTTTGCTTTTCAATAGAATTGTAGAAAATATAGGTGACATTAAAAGCTGGAAGTTCCAAAAACCTTAAATTTTAACCGGCATGTAGCATTTTTTGCAGTACAGATATCTGTTAGAACAAGTCGATTAATACATGGCAAACCTAATTAACAACTGCACTAGGCAGACTAGTATTATATGCAAATCACATTTTTTTTGTAAGCAAAGTTACACCTCTTCTGTTGCATTACTGTCATAGACTTTGGCTAATAATGGTTTATAGGTATGTGTATAGGACTCGAAGAGTTATAAAACAAAAAACGCGTAACCTGTGTAGAGTTGGCGGGGCGCGGTGCAATTCTCCACATCAAAGTGCTTCCCGGAATGACTTGTACACTCTCGGATTCTGGTAGCGGCATCTCATCAGGCTCCTCTGTATTCTAAATCACGGCATGAGGAGGATGACAAACAAATTATTATTACAATCCCCAATGCACATAACAACAAAAGACAGCAAATATTTTCAAAGCTTTGTCGTGCCAACACTTGTACACTACCAGGACATAGGATTTCCATGTTCCTTTCATGTCACACTACGTTGGGGTCTCCCACCCATTATTCTATCTGTGGCTGGTTCAGGGAGGGTTTACTTCTACAGTGTATTTAAGATTCATAATAAAATACCCAAAATGATTTCTCAAAAAATCCTCTTGCCACAGCTTAAAGTGGACTAAAACCCACATCTTATGGATTCCCAGGATGATTGATTCCCTCCCCCCAGGGCATCCAAAATCAGATGTGTGAAACCTCCCAGGTCACCCGATATACTTACCTTCTTTCCCGGCCCAACGTCGCATGTGTGAGGAGGACAGGCTTTCAGAGCTGCAAAGAGAGGCAGCTAATCAGGATGTTTGGGCGGGGGAGTGGGGGTGCTTCCATTCTCAGGCCACTAAAGGCTGAATGAAGGACTAGGTCAGCAGGGTGGAGACTGAAAGCTGAATAAAGGATTTCCTCACTAAGTAGACAGACATAGCAGGAAGGAGAGCACTGGAGGGACTCAATGTAAGGTAAGCTACTGATTTATTTTTTTACTTTTGACTTGCCAATCACTTTAATCATAGCCAATTATCAATAAGAAACATCAGCAAAACAAAAGAAAATGACAAATATATTTAAAAAGGAATGTCCTTATCCCCCTTTTCTTTTAACCCTTTAAGTGCCAGCCTATCTGGAGTTTTTGTTACACTTTGTTGCCAGACCATTTTTCACTATTGGTCTGGGCTTTAAGATAAAATGTCTTGTTTGTCATTTGTCAAGTGTATTATTAATATTTTGGGGTGAAATATGTGAAAAAATATTTTTTACAATTTGTAGTGTTTTTTTGTAATAAAAAAATGTAAGTTTGTAAATAAAATATTATTGCGTGTGAAATCCCAATTTCTCCCGGTTACAACTGTACCACATATGTATTGGTAAACACCCTTTCCTGCCCAGGAGACTCCCCCAAACTGAAACAGCACTTTAAGAGATTTTTAGATCAAATACAACTATGCTAAGCGCTATGTGCACCTTTCAGTTTTTTAATAAAAACAACCCTTTACATTTGAAATACCCCCCACAAACTATATATTCTCTGGAAATACACACTTCAAGCTTTCTAGGCGTACCAGGCTTGTTGATGTTGCCACAGTTTTCTGGAAGTTCTCCCTCAATGTATTCTTTGGTTACACAGAGCTTCCCTAAAAAAGGATAAAAAAAGCAGGATCAAAGCCACATTGTCCTAAAAAAAACTATATGCAAACAAGAAAAAACAAGTTAATCTGAAAAAGCAACATCCCCCGAACCGGACGATACCCTACATGCATAGCTACTGTCAAAAGAAGAGTTGCCAAACACCAAAAAGTAAAGCATGTGCACAATTCACATTCCTTAAAAGTACACATGATAAGCTTTCTAAGCATACCCAGCATGTTGTAGTGGGCCCATCTTTCTGAAAGTAATCCCTCAAAGAATTCTTTGGTCGCACAGGGTTCCCTTTAAAAATGTATAATAAAGCAGAATAAAAAATGAGTTTTCCTAAAATATCAATATGCAAACAAGAAAAAACAAGCTAAATGAAAAAGCGCAAGGTCCCCCGAGCAGAACGATACCCAACATGCATAGGTACTTTTAACTCTTTTAACTGCCAGCCTACTTGAGATTTTGTCACCCTCTCTTAAATAATTTAATAGTATTCAGTATAAAATAAATTAGTTATTACAATACAAAATCTGTATTATCTCTGGAATTGTATATATATATAGGGGGATATTTGTACAAACAAAGTTACCCAATCCATTATATAGGGTGACCTCTGAACACCCCACCCACACAGAGACCCACTCACGCACCCAAAGGGCAAATCCATAAACCCATTTCACCGTGACACATGCTAAAACCAAGTCAAAAATAATACCACTGAGCCACACGCACGATCAACCACCAGGGGGCGCACCCCCCCACAATCAACACAATCCAATACAAAATACAATCTACAATCCACAGTGATTCAGCGAACCCCAATAAAAACACATGTGTTTTGGGACGTGGGTTGGGACGTAGTGGTTGTTGTATTAATTTGTTGGTATACTATTGTATTGATTTGTAGCCGGGGTGGGTTGTGTAATATGTGATGTAATATGTGTTTTTATTGGGGTTCGCGGAATCACTGTGGATTGTATTTTGTATTGGATTGTGTTGATTGTGGGGGGTGCGCCCCCTGGTGGTTGATCGTGCGTGTGGCTCAGTGGTATTGTTTTTGACTTGGTTTTAGCATGTGTCACGGTGAAATGGGTTTGTGGATTTGCCCTTTGGGTGCGGGAGTGGGTCTCTGTGTGGGTGGTGGGTGGGGTGTTCAGAGGTCACCCTATATAATGGATTGGGTAACTTTGTACAAATATCCCCCTATATATATACAATTCCAGAGATAATACTGAGTTTGTATTGTAATAACTAATTTATTTCATACTGAATACAATTAAATTATTTAAATTATAGCTTAAAATTTGAAATAATATACAGACCCCTTATCCATCCCTATGGAAAGATGGTTATTAATAACAGGAATACTTTATCTCTTTTGATATAAAGGAAAATGTTTTCTGACTTTGGATAAAAATACATCTGTATGATTGTGTGTAGAGAAGCCAGACATTTAAATTCTAATTAGGTACAGCAAGCACTTATATTACAGTAATAATGCCCTTTGCTTTTAAATATAAAAATGATGTGCCTGATATGTACAGATAAAGCCTTTTATAATACGTTTTGGTAAGGCGAGACACTAACATAGTTTTGAACAAGTAAATAAGACCAAGAAACTGCCGCTTTTATTTTTATGTTTTAGGTATAGTCTGTTGTAAAGAACCACCCCGTTTTAGGGGCGCTGCAACCGCAGGATATAAGCAGCAGTCCAGCTTGTGTTTCTCCTAACACTGCAAAGCCGCTTTTTTGATATTGAAAAGCCTCTAATCACAGAGGCAGAAACTACAACAATAAACTACAATTCCCATGAATCTTAGCGACTCCAATACATAAGAACGAGGCTGCGCACATGCGCAGTGAGGACCTTGACAAAGAAATATTCGAAACGCGCGTCGGACCTCACTCCCTGCAGCAGCAGCTCAGTATTTGTTTTGCCGGCATCTGAGCTCTGCTGCACACACAGCATTGGATCTTTTAAAAGAGTCCTCAGGCTCAGCTCCCGGCCTATGTTGCCCCGTGCTTGAAAATACTTCGGCAATGGCAATTGACAGCAGAGGACATGAGATCTACTCCGAGGAAGCTTCTGGTGAGTTGGGTCCTGGGTCTGGCTTTTCATGAGCCATTGTCCCTCAGGGATTGCCCAGGCCCCATCATGAGGGAGGGTTTGAGGCTTATTAACTCCTCAAGAGTTCCTTTGAAATATCGGGATATAGCCTGGCTCTCCTTCCAAGGAAAACTCTACCTTAGGGGGATCCGAAAGAGTTGCAGCCTGCCAGAGACCATTTGTCTCCGTGAGGAGTGTCAGGATGAGGTGGAGACTATGGACCACTTCCTGCTCCGGTGTCCCTTTAATGTAGATGTGTGTAAACAGGTGGGGTTGGCCCTCGGTGCCCCCTTCTTCTCCCAGCTTTCCTATGCTGAGTGGGTGTACGGGGCATTCAAGAACAGAGGGGATTTTTGTTTGGACACTTTATATCTAGTTAGTCTAGTGATCCGCTATTTCACGTGGAATGCACGGTTGCTTGAGAGGGACAGGTGGAAACGGGGGGCCTGGATGAAGGCGTGGAGGATCATCAGGCCTCCTTAGTCCTCATGACTTCCCTCTGGGTGGGCTTTTCTGTCTCTTATCACCCATAGATTTTTTATAACAAAGACAGGTGCACAGGTGACGGGGTCTCTTAGTCTTCCTGTTGATTTGTGTATAGTGTAGTGTTAGGTTTGTAGATAGGATTGTATATAGAATAACGGACATTATATATTATATGCCGAATTGTTAGGCCTGTTTCTTTTTGTTTAGTTATTATTTATTTTATTTTATTTATTATTGTAACTTTGTATATATTGTATGTATTGTATAGGATTGCTTGATTTTACTCAATAAATAAAAAGTTACAACAATAAACTACAATTCCCATGAATCTTAGCGACTCCAATACATAAGAACGAGGCTGCGCACATGCGCAGTGAGGACCTTGACAAAGAAATCTTCGAAACGCGCGTCGGACCTCACTCCCTGCAGCAGCAGCTCAGTATTTGTTTTGCCGGCATCTGAGCTCTGCTGCACACACAGCATTGGATCTTTTAAAAGGACAATTTAAAGGACATTTACTACAATAGCGCATATTTAGTAGCTGCTATATTGAGCATAAATCTTCATCTTGATGTTTATACATGTGAAACGGACACTTAGCTGAGAGAAAGCTGTGCGAGGTTGAAAGGACCCGCCGCCCAAATCTTGAAGACATACACCTGCGATCTTAGATTGTTCCATTGGAATTTTTATTTTATCTTATTAATAAAGAGGCTATTTTTGGACATCATAAGAGGAGAATATTTAATGAGTCATCTGGATATCATTTTATTGAAAGTGGCCCAGGTCAGGTTTTAACCGCCGGGCCTGGCCGGTAAGATTTTATTTTTAGTTTGATTTTCAGTTTGATCTTCAAATCTTTCTATCTGTGTTTGAATTTCCAGATAAGGTAAAGGCTCTGGTTAACACATTTTGACTGCAAAGGCTGACTTGCAAAATAATCCGCCTTACAGTAACATAAAAATATAGATACAACAATATTGTTTTAAAACAAAAGGATAGAATTAAATTTATTTCCTATCCTGACCTTTGAAAGTATCCTACATAAAAGGGCGCGCCTGAAGGTAATCAGACAGGCACTTTTGCCTCTCTGTTTTATCAAAAAAACTCCTTTCTATTTACATCCATGGTCTTCTGTTAACCATGGTTATCACATGCAGCTATTGATTTGCATCCGGATGGCTTTACAGTTCGGGACATGTAAGATTGTCCTTAAATCAAACACATATCAGATCATTAAAGTGGACCAACACCCTGCCGGATCGGCCCGAGAATCTATAAGATTCCCAGGCTGATCCGATCCCTCCCCGCGGGGCATCCAAAATCGGGGTGCCGCTGTGTGAAACCCTCCAGGACACCCAAAAACCTTACCTTGATCCCAATCCAATGGTGCATGCGCGGGATGCATCTCGCGCTTCTCTCTAGCAGGGCGCGCATTAGTGTATGGCCGGCGTGGGCGCGCTTCCTGTTAGAGGGAAGCACGAGATGCGGCTCCCAGCGTGCACGGAGCCGCTGTGGTAACGTCTCATTGATGCGCATACCACAGCGGCTCCGAGCGTGCCGACTGGACGATCGGCCGCGCAGGCGCTGTAGGAGCGGGGTGAGGTGAGTTTTTATGAGCGATCTGGGGGGTTTCACATAGCAGGGCGCCTGGAAGTGGACCAAGACCCAGGATAGTCAAAGTCCTGGGTGTTGGTCCACTTTAAAGTGATCCCACACCCTTCACTACATGTACATCTTTTTTTTTTTTTTAACCTTTTGAAAAGGCCATTTTGCACATGTGCAGCCTTCCCCACCTTCGGGCATGGGATGCAGGTGGCCAAAGAGAGGAAGAGAGGTTCACAGTTTTCACGCAATGCAAAGTGGGAAAGAAACACTCCGGCATGCATTACATTTATCCATGGGGACGTGCGACGTGCATACAATAGGCTATGGAAAGCCATTTACCTTGCAAAGAGGATTCCTGGCTTATGGGAATTGTTTTTGCTTGCTAATCTGACCCAATTGTGCAATTATAACTCTGAACTACAATCCCAGCATGCAGTGCGGCGACATGTGGCCTTTCACACTCGCATGTTAAGTGTGCAGTGGCAGCTGAGTAAAGGAAAGGGAATGGTGAACCATGCTTTCGACCAGGACCTGGGAAATCCAAGATGGCTCCAAAGTTTTAAAAGCAGATGCCCACCGGGAAGGGAGCACAAATGAAAGGTATTTACAACTCCTTCACACTCATTCAGTGTGAAAGAACACATCGCTGTATAACGTGCATTTTTATTTATTTTTTTGGGGTGGGCTGGGAGTGGGACCACTTTAAGTGTTTAAAGGAGAGCAGTTTTTCTCTGATGAAGCCCCTTTCCAAGTTTGGGATGCCTGTAAAAGTAATTGTCTGCAGAAAAAAAGGTTAGAACTGCTATGAGGCTTGTGTTATGCCAACAGTAAAGCATACTGGGACCATTATTGCGAGAGGTTGCTTTTCAACCAAGGCTTACTTACAGTTTTTCAAAAGAACACTGCTATCAACAAAGTATGGTGTCTATAGATCCTCCGAGGGCTGCCAATTATCCAGAAGCAATCTAGTGGAGGACTATGTTGGGGCACCTTGTCACAAGGAAAATGTCAGGAATAAAATCCATTTGAAAACCTGTGGTCAATCTTCAAGTGTGTGAACAAACAAAAATATGGAAATTGTGATAATGTCCAAGCACTGATTAGGCAGGAATAGGTTTCTATTTAGTCAGGATTCAGCCCAGAAGCTGATAACCTGCATACCAGGGCAAAGACTACAGAAATACGAAAAATAAGGGTCAACATTTTAAATATTGACTATTTGCATAAATCTGTGGTATCTGTCAATAAAGGTTATGAAATGATACATGAAAAGAATCAGTATAACATGGAAACAACTGACTAAATGATCTAAAAACACTGAATTAGCAAACTTTTGTGAAAGGCAATATCTATGTCAGTCTCAAACATGGCCACAACTGTAGAGTGAATCACTCACCAAGCACAAAGAAAAAATACCATTTTGCGATTACTCACCTGTAAAATGGGTATTATAAGTATGTCACACACCCCGCTTCCAATATTCATGACATGTGGGTTATGTCCTGTAGAGGGCGAACTTTGCAGAGATGACAAGAGAAAAATGAAGCCCCTCACGGTCCATAATTACCTGGGACCTCCCACACATTCCCCAGTATAGGACAGCAGTAAGGGGATCAGGAATAGCCAAATATAAACAATCATAACGCTAAAAGGTTCACCATATAAAGGATCCAAAATACCAATAAGGGCGGGATGAAGCAGGGTGTGTGACATACTTATAATACCCATTTTACAGGTGAGTAATCACAAAAATACCATTTTGTGATTACTCACCTGTAAAATGGGTATTATAAGTATGTCACACACCCCGCTTCAGATAGTAATTACACTTGGGTTATACCGACCTGTAGAGGGCGATCTTGCAGAGATGTCATGAAAAAAAGTGAGCCCCTCCCGAGCCATAAACACCTGGTACCTCCCACTCATTCCCCAGTATTAAGATAGCAGTAAAGGGACCAGGAAGAGCCAAAATAACCAGTAACAGTAAAAAAGGTTCACCATAAAAAGATCCAGAATACCAAAAGGCGGGGTGAAGCGGGGTGTGTGACATACTTATAATACCCATTTTACAGGTGAGTAATCACAAAATGGTAATATTCTAAGTATATCACACACCCCGCTTCAGATAGTCATTACACTTGGGACATCCAATAGCAGTGTCCATAAAGGGCGGGGATCCAAAACAAGGCAACAATGCACAAACTTAAACCACGGCAGCTTGCATAACTTTGCGGCAAAAAACAGCATCCGCTGAGGCCCGCACATCAACCTTGTAAAACTTAGAAAAAGTGTGAACGGAAGACCAGGTAGCAGCCTTACAAACTTGCTCAACAGAGGCCTGATGCTGGAAGGCCCAGGACGCCCCAACGGCACAAGTAGAATGAGCAGTAACACGAAAAGGGGGAACCTTCCCCTTGGCAGAATAGGCCCCAACAATGGCCTGGCGAATCCATTTACTAATGGAAGACTTGGCAAGAGCCAAACCTTTCCTAGGCCCAGAGGGCACCACAAAAAGGGCGTCAGTCCTACGAAAAGAAGAAGTAGCTACCAAATAGTACTTCACACAGCGAACCACATCCAGAGAATGCAAAACCCTCTCCTTGTCATTGCTGGGCTTAGGACACAAGGAGGGTAGAACAATGTCCTGATTAAGATGAAAGGCAGAAACCACCATAGGAAGGAAATCTGGGAGGCAAGGTTGTTTTCCGTTTCAAGCCAAAGTACGGAGCCTTAATGGACAAAGCCGCCAACTTCCGATACACGCTGAACGCAAGTGATGGCAACCAAAAACGCAACCTTCTGAGGAAGCGTAGAAAGAGCAATATCCTGCAAAGGTTCAAAAGGAGGACCCTGAAAAGCAGAAAGAACCAAATTCAAATCCCAAACGGGAGCAAAGGCTTCCTAGGAGGCCGCACATGTGTAACCCCCTGGAAAAAGGTCCTAACCAGAGGATGAAGAGCAAAAGACCTTTGAAAGAAAACTGCCAGGGCAGAAATGTGCCAGCGTACTAAGCTGCAAACCCAGGTCCAGACCATGTTGCAGAAATTCCAAAACCCTAGGGATAGAAAACACCCTGCAAGGCAAGGCCCGGACCTCACACCAATCAATATAAGACCTCCAAATCCTATAGTAGATGGCAGAGGAAGACTTCTTTCTAGCCCTAACCAGAGTCTGACAGCATCAGAAAGACCTTCCTCCTTCAAGATGGAGGTTTCAGCAGCCACACCGTGAAAGCCAGCGTTGGTAAATTGGGGTAGAGCAGTGGACCCTGAGTGAGCAGATCCGGCAGAAGGGGCAGATTTAACTGATCCGCTGCCAACCTTACCACGTCTGTGAACCAAACCTGTCTTGGCCATCTTGGAGCCACCAGGATTGCTGACGCGCCCTCTAGGGCCAGCTTGCGCACCACCTTGCCCACCATGGGAAACAGAGGGAACAGGTACAGAAACCCCAGATCCCTCCAGGTCAGAGACATGGCATCCACTGCCAGAGCCAGCGGATACCGCGAGAGAGACACAAATGGCGGAAGCTTGTGATTGTGACGAGAGGCAAAGAGGTCCACCTCCGGAGTCCCCCACCGGTGGCAAAGTGACCGAAACACCTTGGGGCTTAGAGACCATTCTCCCCGGTGAGATGAGCACCTGCTCAGGGAGTCCACCTCCGTGTTCTCCACTCCCGGAACTTACACCGCCGAGATGCATGGGACATTGCTCTCTGCCCAAGCCAGGATCAAAGACACTTCCCTGAGGGCACGCCTGCTGCGAGTCCCTCCCTGGTGATTGATGTAGGCGACCGCCGTCCGATCGAACTTGAACTGGTAAGCCCTGTAACTGATGAGTCAAGTGAGCCAGAACCAACCTGATGGCTCTCAGCTCCAGAACATTGATGGGATTGTGAGCCTCCTGAGGCCCCCACAGTCCCTGAAACTGAAGATCCTTCCAAACCCCCCCCCCAACCTGACAGGCTGGCATCCGTGGTGACCGTCTCCCAATGAGGGGTCATAAAAGAACCGGCGCCTCATCAGATTGCTTGGTTCCAGCCACCACCAAAGGGAATGCCGAACCCGGGGGGACATCAGAAAAGACTGATCCAATAACAGCGGAGACCTGTCCCAGGCTGCCAAGAGATGGAGCTGGAGCGTCCTTGTGTGAAACTGGGCAAAGGGAACCACCTCGAACGAAGCCACCATCAATCCCACCAGTAGCATCCCCAGCCGGATAGACGGACGAGGGATGGATAGGAGAAGCAGAATCAATTCCTGAATCAAAAGAACCTTGGGCCGGGGGAGGAACACCCTGGACATTCCCCGGAACGCCACCACCCTGGACTGAGAGAGGAAGGACTTGGGATAGTTGATCACCCAGCCGAATCTCTCCAGGGTGGCTACCACAGTCCTGGTATCTAGCTCCGCCTGGCTTGAGAGAGGATGCCATAATAAGAAGATCGTCCAGATAAGGCACGATGCGGATACCCTGGGCTCTGAGGAGGGCCATCACCCCCGCCAGCACCTTGGTGAAAACCCTTGGAGCCGAGGTAAGGCCAAACGGAAGAGCCACAAACTGAAAATGCCAATCTTCCACCATGAACCTGAGAAATCTCTGATGTGCCGGGAAGATTGGAACATGCAGATAAGCATCCTTGATGTCTATGGACGTCATGAAGTCCTCCTGCCGAAGTGAATTTATGGCTGAGCGCAGAGTTTCCATGCGGAACTTCCTGGGACGGATAAACCTGTTGAGAAACTTCAGATCCAGGATGGGACGAACTGAGCCATCCTTCTTGGGCACCGTGAACAGATTGGAATAGTATCCCAGGCCCCGGTCCGAGGGAGGCACTGGGCAGATGACAGCCATGTCCAGGAGATCTTTTACTGCTGCCCGGAGCCCCTGCGCGGCCAGAGGATCCAAGGGCACTCGAGACCTGAAGAATCTGGGAGGAGGCCGGATCTCGAACTCCAGTTTGTAACCGGAAGACACCACTTCCCGAATCCATCCGTCCGAGACCTTCTGGTCCCAGACCTGGGAGAAGTGTCGCAGCCGTCCCCCCACCCGCGAGGGTGAGGGCGCCCCCTCATTGCTGAGCCGGCTTAGCAGCAGCTTTGGGCTTGGAGCCCCAGCTGTGACCTGGACGGGCATATCCTCTTACCCTGTTCAGGAATCACCTCTGGAGGAGCTCTGGTCCCACGAAAGGAAGGGGTAAAGGAAGCCGCCCCCCGAAAGGCATGACGTTGCTTTTTTCGCTGAGGTAACCTACCTCCTTTTGCGACCGAATCCAATTTTTCTCCAAAGAGCCGCAAGCCCAGAAAGAAAGGGAAGAGCCGTAAGCGACTTTTTGGACACAAAATCAGCCACCCACCGGCGCAACCAAACCGACCGCCGAATAGCCACCAGCAAGGCCGAAGTTCTACTACACATCACCATGGTGTCATCCAGGGCAGCTAGCACAAATGACAAAAACAATTTGCACCGCTTAAGGGCGGTGAACTCATCACTAGCCGTGTCAAGCCTGGAGGTAGACAACAGGTCCCTGGCAACCGACCTAGAAGCCACTATTAAAAGCGCTGAAGCACAAACAGGCCGCAAGGCCGACCCGACACTGGCAAATCCGTGACAAGACATCTGGTCAATGCGTTTGTCCTCACCGTCCTTGAGAGTAGAACAGTCGGGAGAATGCAAGACAGAGGTACTAGACAACCCCAAAACAGGGTAGTCCACCTCGGGAGGGGACGACCAGCGCTTCACCGCATCCACCATCCAGAAGCCGAGTAGGCCTCTCCCATTCCTTAAGAATAATCCCGTCGAAATGCCTTTGATTAGGGAATTCTAAGCGCGGCTTAGCCTCCTCATAGAACTCCCCCTTCTGCGGAAGAGTCACTTCAGGAGGAGAGATTGCCAGAACCTCAAACATATGAGCCAGGACCTTAGGGGTATCCAAAGAATCCCCCTGACCCCGCTCAGCATTAGCGCCAAAAAACTGCTGATCGTCAGAACCATCCGACTCCTCAAAAAGCTCCCCTTCCTCTAGCGGGGGGCAATCAGACCAGTCCAGTGAATCAAACTCCTCAAAATCAGAAGCCTGCGTGGCTGGGGACAAGTGCTTTCTCTTAGCCGGGGCCTTTCTGGCCACAGCGCTAGAAAATAATTTTTCAAGATTGCACAATCTGGCACACACCTCAGATTGCGACTCCCCACTCATGACAACATCACACGGGGTACGGGTCAGGGTAGGAGAAGGGACTGGCGGCGCAGAGCCGGACGCATGGGATCCGGACTGCCGCGTAATAGTCTGCTGCGCACATGGTATGCAAAGGAAAACATCATCCCCTGTAAGGGATGCCCCAAACACTGCCGGGGTTGCCCCGAGGGGAGCCCGAGCCCGGTATCCTGGGAAGCCTCCATATGGTGATTTTATCAGTAGTCACAATACCCAAGGGAATTACGCAATATAAGCGACCCGGGATGCCCCTTCTGTGTCCCGAGTGGGAGGATTTATGGGGAGTTCTTAAATTAAACCAGGGACCCTAGGACCGGGAGGACCCTTTAGGATACAACAGGCGTCTGCACGGAATAGAGAAAGGGGGACTGTCACACATATGTCACACAACGCAGGGCACATACAGAAGGGCCAAGGCACACATACATACAATTATGAAAATATAATTCAATCTCGCGCTGACAAGCAGCTGCACCTGTCACACAACGCAGGAGCAAAGAAAGACTGGAGCCTGGGCGCTTACTGAATGGCGTCCTGCACGAGGCGAAGGGACTTGGCTGGCAAGGATGAAGAAGGGTGGGCCGGCACGGATCACGCGCTGCGCCCGGCCCCGCCCCTCTGCGCTCAGGCGGCTCCCGGCCAGTGACCGGGCTCCGCAGCGTCACCAGCAACACGGGGAGAGGGAGGGGGGCGGGCCTGGCTTAGGACACAAGGAAGGGACAACTACATCCTGATTGAGGTGCAAGGCAGAAACCACCTGAGGAAGGAAATCTGGCTTAAAGCGAAAAACCACCTTGTCCTGGTGTCTCTCAAAGTAAGGGGCCTGAATGGACAGAGCCGCCAACTCAAAGACACGCCGAACAGAGGTAATAGCCACCAAAAAGGCAACCTTTTGAGTGAGCATAGAAAGTGCAACATCCTGCACCGGCTCAAAAGGAGGCCCCTGGAGGGCCAACAGAACCAAAATTCAAATCCCAAACGGGCACCAAAGGCTTTTTAGGGGGCCGCACGAGTGACCCCCTGGAAAAAGGTCTTAACCAGAGGATGCAGGGCAAAAGTGAGTTGTGAGCTGTGAGTGATTTCTTAGCCGCAATGTCTACCGCCCACTGGCGTAACCAGACCGATCGGCGATTAGCCACCAGCAATGCCGAGGTTCTACTACACATAATAATTGCATCATCCATAGCAGATAAAACAAAGGTCATAAATAATTCACACCGCTTACGGGCTGTGAATTCCTAACTGGCCGGGTTAAGCTGGGAACCACTCAACAGGTCCCTAACCACAGACCTGGTAGCCACAGTCGCGAGCGCCAAGGCACAAACAGGCCGCAAGTCTGAACCCACACTGGAAAGGCATGGCATGCCATCTGATCAATGTGTTTGTCCTCACCATCTTTAAGAGTGGTGGTGTCTGGAGAATGTACAACGGAGGTGTTGGACAATCCCAGAACGGGCGCATCGACCTTGGTAGGGAACGACCAGCGATTCACCGCGTCCACCGGGAAGGGATACCTCCTATCCCACCCTTGAGGAACACCGGGGAGCCGGCTAGGCCTCTCCCATTCCTTAAGAATCATGATTTCAAAATGATTCTGATTTGGGAACTCCAAGCGAGGCTTAGAAGTCCCAAAGAATTCCCCCTTCTGCGGAGGGGACTCTGCTGGCAGAGAAATAGCCAGTACCTCAAATAGATGGGCCAGGACTATGGGGGTATCCACGGCTTCCCCCAGCGCCTGCCCAGCATAAAAAAACTGCTGATCCTCAACATCAGATTCCTCAAACAATTCCCCCTCCTCAAGTGGGGAATAATCAGACCAGTCAAGGGAACTCATAGTCATCAAAATCCAATACCTGCGCGGTCGTAGACAGATGCCTCCTCTTAGCTGGGGTCTTTCTGGCCACAGAGTTAGAAATCAATTTCTCGATGTTGGCCAATCTAGCGCATACATCAGATTGCGAGACCCGCTAATGACAGTGTCACTTGGGGTACGGCTAAGGCAGGGTGGGGTAGGTGATGAAATCGGAGGCACGGACCCAGACGCCTGGGACTGCGACTGCCGCGTTATGGCCTGCTGAGCACATGGTATGCAAATAAGTACATTACCACCCGTAAGGGATACCCCATAACCCACACACTGCCGGGATTGCCCCAAAGGGAGCCCGAGCCCGATATCCTGGCAAGCCTCCATATGGTGATTTTAAGGTAGTCGCAATGACCAGAGGGAATTACGCTGCCAGAGCTACCCGGGATGCCCCTTTAAGTCCCTAGTGGGAGGATTTGTAGGACCCCAAATTTGCTCTAAGGGACCCTAGGACCGGGAGAACCCCCTTTTTGTAATAGGTAGGGAGTCCTCCTGAAAGACACAATGGGAAGGGCTCATGACAAAAGCACACAATCAATGCCCATAATCATACAGCAACAACAATATAAATATATAGAAATTTCTAAACATATATGGAGGACATGAAAGGCGCTGCCCCAAAACGCTAGAACGGGGCACAATGATAGCATGAAAACAATATGGGCCCCGCAGGGCACTCACAGCAGGAAAATGGCGTCAATCCACCAGAGATCCAGTGAAAGAGAGAGAAGGGAAGGGCGGGCCAGCGCGGATCACGTGCCGTGCCTGGCCCCGCCCCCTTCCCTCAGAACTAGAGGGACGCGGATCCCAGCGAATAGCTGGGCTCCGCAATGGCGCCAGAAGAGAGGGGCGAGCCGCAGCGATCGCGCCGAACGCCCGACCCCGCCCCCAGTCCGAGCGCACCTGAGGGGAAGAAGCTTCCCCAACAAAAAACGCAGCCACCAATGCGGCCATAAGGCCCAGTAGTAACAGAGACAGTGAAGCACAAGCACACACCACACACATAGTAAACCATAAAATAAAGTTATGAGGGAAAGAAGCCCCCCTCCATAGAGGGGCACAGGAAGACCCAGAAGGGGGGAGAATTCCACACTACATAGTAAAAGGGATATCAGGGACACGGCATCCTAAACCAGGATCACCAACCTGGATACCGCCTACCCCTTAAAATGGGGTCTCACAGGGGAGCATGGCTCCCTAAAAACACCTCTAAGGTGTAGTCTACCGTCACTCGGACCTTCAGCCAAGGCTGGGAGGCATATATGGGACTTAATCAAGGTCAGGGCAGAAATAGAGAAAACAAAAGGGCAACCCCGGCTTACCTGCAAGGAGGAGACACAGTCATCTTCTGACTTGCTCGCCGTCTGGAGAGACGAAAACTGGGGCATGTGTGGGAGGTCCCAGGTATTTATGGACCGGGAGGGGCTTCCTTTTTTCTTGTCATCTCTGCAAAGTTCGCCCTCTACAGGACATAACCCACATGTCATGAATATTGGAAGCAGGGTGTGTGACATACTTGGAATAAAGGTACTCTTGCTGAAAACTCTACATTTTGGGAGTAGGACAGAAGTTTCTTAAAGTGGATCTTACCCCTAACCTGGCTATTGTCAGGAAGTGTTTAAGTCCACTTTAATGAACAAAGCGAATTAACTAATCAAGCATGGTTTGTCCTATTTACATGGGGATCAGGAGCCCAAGCATATACTAGCAGCTTTTTTTTTTTTCTTTTTTTTTTAAATTCTTTATTTATTTATTTATATAACTTGTTATCCATACAGGAAGAACAGACATCATGACATAACAAATACAACAGTGGCTCCAGCTGGTGATTATATAGAAAGCACTAGGTTATGAACAATATGGATCAGGTTTCAATGCGAGAAAGGTTCATCGTAATGTTGACCAAAAAAGAGAAATAAAGAAAATACAATCTGTGAACCAATCAATTGCATTCTCATTTCACCAGAGGAGGGGAACAACCTGAGGAAGGGGGGGGAGGGAGAAGGGAAGGGAGAGCTCGGGGAGGGGGACTGGAGGAGACCTATGTGTTTCCGAGCAGCATCTTGCATTCATTAGATTCGGAGAACTCATTCCAGCTACACCATGTACGCATAAAGCTCTCCTGCCTGCTGTCCTTAGAGAGAATCAGGCTCTCGAACCGCATAATTTCGTTGACCTTTAATACCCACATGGCTATAGAAGGGGGGTCAGCTTTTTTCCACATTTGGGGAATGCATGCTTTCGCCGCATTCAGCAGGTGGCACAACACGGATTTCTTGTACCGCTTAGTTGGGATTTTCGTTGAGTGGAGCAGGCATAGGGCTGGATCCTCAGGGATATCCATGTCAGCTATTCTCCCCGCTATTTCCCTAACCGCATCCCAGAATGGTTTAAGTTTGGGACAGGACCAAAAAATATGCAATAAATCGCCCGGTGCCGCTCCACACCTCCAACACGCAGCTGGGGTATCTGGGAACCATTTATTAAGAAGAGACGGCACCCTATACCATCTGGTGAGGATTTTGTAGCTGCACTCCTGAAGTCTGGTACAGATAGCCGTTCTATGTGGCATCGCCAGGATCTTTTTACTCTGCTTGGGTGAGAACACAACTCCCAGGTCCTCCTCCCATTTATTGAGGAAGGGCGGCTCACTCCCCTCCGGGGGGGCAATCAAGGTTTTATATACGAACGAGAGCGTATGTCTCTCCGCATTGCTGCTCGAGCACAACTCCTCGAATGGAGTGAGCTTTCTTTGCCCCTCAACAAGATCCTGGAGCGAGGAGAGGAAGTGTAGAAGCTGCATACGCTGCCAATCCGGCCAAGCTGGGAGGCCCCTAGAGCCCGCCAGGCTGTCTAAATCTGTCCATCCTTCAGCCGCCCAGAAGTGTCCTGCCCTATAAATACCACCTCCCATCCATGACTTGGCGATGCGCCCCTCACACCCGGGTGGGAAGCAAGGGTTACCGAGGATTGGGAACATCGGGGAGGGCGAGGGAGAGAGGTCAGGGCGACCCAGATATTGCCTACCAACCCTTAATGTGGTACCCAGAGTGGGGTGTTTCATCTCCAGTGGGGTATCTTTGCATGGCAGCCACAGGACTCCGGCCAGTGGGGAGCCTGAGAACTCCTGTTCCAGGCCCACCCACTGTTTGTGGTTGACATGGATACACCAGTCAATGGCCCTGCTCAAATGGACTGCTGCATGATACAGCACCGGGTCTGGAAATCCAAGGCCCCCATGCTCCTTATCTCTGGTCAAGATATTTCCACTGATCCTCGTTTTTTTCCCCTTCCAGACGAACTGAACGAAAAGGGCTCTGACCTTTTGCAGAAAGGTCAGCGGGACTGCCACTGGGAGGGCCTGCAAGAGATAAAGTAAGCGAGGGAGGAGGTTCATCTTGAGGGCGTTGCAGCGACCAAACCAAGACAACCAACCTTTGGACCATCGGGACGTCTCCCCCTCAAACTCTTTCAGGAGAGGGGGGGAATTAAGAGTGAAGACGTTCTTTAGGTTACTTCCAATTTTGGTCCCAAGATACGTTACATACTCTTTCGCCCATTTAAAAGGGAAAGAGTTCTGGATATTAAGGAACCTCTTGGGGGGTATGTTTATGTTGAGCGCCTCAGACTTTTGGTAATTGATCTTGTAGTTTGAAAGCTCCCCATAGCTCCTCAGTTCCTCCAAAAGGTTAGGCAGTGACGTTTCTGGCCCCGTCAAGCTGAAAATTAAATCATCCGCATATGCGGCTACTTTGTAGTGATTGTGGGGTCCCACCAGCCCTTTAATATCAGGGTTCCGCCGGATCTTGCATAAGAGAGTTTCTAGGGTGATGATAAAGATCAGCGGGGAGAGAGGGCACCCCTGCCTGGTCCCATTAGAAATCTTAAAGGAGTCTGAAAGAGTCCCGTTCACCTTCACCGACGCCGAGGGTGAGCAATAAAGGCTGGAAATCCAACTCATTGCATTTGGCCCGAGGCCGATATGCCGCAATGTGGCATGCATGAACTGCCAGTTCACTCGGTCAAACGCCTTCTCGGCGTCGGTGGCGAGAAGCAGGGAGGGCAGGTTCTTCCGCTGGGCCATATGGATCAGGTTTAGTACCTTTATCGTATTATCCCTAGCCTCCCTAAGCGGCATGAACCCTACCTGGTCGAGACCTATTATATGGTGCAGATGAGGTGCGATCCTGGAGGCCAAAACCCTCGCGAATAATTTCACATCAGAGTTTAGGAGCGAGATTGGTAGTGCAACAATTTGGGTCTTTACCCTCTTTTGGGAGCACTGAAATGTGAGCCCTAAGGGAGTCCTGCGGGAGCGTCCCCCCATCCCTGAGGGAGTCAAACACCCTCAACATTCTCGGGGCAAGGATAGGAAAGAATGCCTTGTAGTATGGTAGACTCAGGCCATCTGGGCCTGGGGCTTTTCCTCCCGCGGTCCCAGCCACTGCTTTTTGCAGTTCCAACAGGGAGATGGGCTCTTCTAATTCTCTCAGAACCTCTCTGGGGAGCTTAGGCATTCCCGACTCCTGTAAATACTGCTCTATGCGAATTTCTTGTCTCTCCCCCCTTATGCTGGGTAGATTATACAGTGAGTCGTAAAAGTTGCAGAAAGCCTTAGCTATATCTCTAGTGAGGTGAACTATTTGGCCCTCCGCGTTAGCGATCTTGGGGATGTATGTTCTAACCCGCTCTGCTCTTAAGGCTCTCGCCAGCATTTTCCCGCATTTATCTCCAGATTCATAAAAAGCTTTTTTACATTTGATTAGCTGCGCTTTTATTCTATCACAGCAGTGAATTTTCAATTTCTCCCTGAGGGAGGTCAACTCGGCAAGATGGGAAGCCGCCAGGGACTTCTTATGAATCTTCTCCAACCTTCCGATCTCGCCGAGGAGCCCCAGAGTAATTTCCGCCCTCTCCTTCTTAATTCTGGATCCCAGCTTAATGGAGGTCCCTCTTATGAAACATTTATGGGCCTCCCACAGGACCTCCGGACCAATCTCGCTTGAGGTGTTTAACTCAAAGAACTCTTTAAGATCCTTCTGAACTTCCGTCAGCACGTTTTGGTCTTCCAGCAATGAAGTATTTAACCTCCAGGACCAGCACCTCGGGGCAGGAAGGGGCAAGGAGACAGTAAGCGCGACATGGGCGTGATCCGAGACCGTGATGTTCCCTATGGTCGAGTCTACAACTCGAGACAAGGAAGCATGTGGGATCAGAAAAAAGTCCAGTCTCGAATACGACCCATGCGGCGCAGAGAAAAAGGTGTAGTCCCGTTCGCTCGGGTGGAGTATTCTCCAGGGATCCACCAGTTGAAGGAGGGCCAAAATCTTTTTAAGTCGTTTCAGCCTAGCAAAGGATTCATGGGGGCTCCCCTTAGACGTGTCCAGGAGAGGGTCCAGTGCTACGTTGAAATCTCCACCAATTATCAACTCCCCCTCTCTAAAGGGAGCCAGCTCCTCCAAGACTCGTTCCAGGAAGGTGATCTGGCCCGAGTTGGGTGCATAAATGTTGACAAATGTATATACAGAGGTAGCAATCTTCCCCTTAAGGAAGATCCACCTCCCATCCCCGTCTGTCTTGAGATCCATTAACTCCCAAGGGAGGGCAGCCTCCAGCAAAATGCTAACCCCCCTGGACCTGGAGTCCGAGGAGTGGCTATGGTAAACCCTGGGATACGCCTTATTACAGAGGGAGGGAGGGTTACCAACCCTAAAATGGGTCTCCTGTAAGAAAGCGACCCCGGCCCTCAACCCCTATATATTTCTCCCCCGATCCCGACCCCGATATTTCTCAATACCAGGGACCTCTTTTCTGGACTGTTCAGGCCCTTGACATTAAGAGAGACGACTTTTAGGTCGGACATGGCGCCAGCTGCGAGTATAGCTTGGTCAAAGGTTCAGAGACTCCTATGGCAAGGCCTCGGGGCTACCAAATGGACTAGCTAGTTCAACCAGAAGGGTCTCAGGGCCCCTCCAGGTAGGATAAGGGTAGGGAGTGGGATGGAAAAAAAAGGGGGGCAATCGAGGGGAGGAAAAAAGGAACACAAATACACTAAGATATCCAACACGGATAGAAAGGAGGACCAGGTCAGCCGGGCAACTAGTCCCGACTTGGTCAGCCTGTTGGGGGTAACGCGTCCCTACTCTAGCTAGGGCCCTTCACAAGCCAGAACTCAACACCCTCCACCCCCATTTAAGCTGAAATCGCAGTGGGCAGCAAACAGATAAGAAAGAACCTGAAAGGTTAACTATACACAGGGCCCGGAGGCACCACAAACATCAACCCTTGGCAGAACTGAAAAGGAAAAGGGTAAAATTCACCATAAAGAACACTCAACACTAAACGTCAAAAGTAACATAGTGCTCCGAACAGGCGTCCTTCGCCTCCACCCCAGAGGGTTAAGCCAGGGGAAGGCCAAGGAGGGACCGCCAAGGGAGCGCCAGTAATCAGGGCTGTCCATAGCTAAAGTACTCTGAACCGAAGCGGGTTTCAGCGTTCCGTCTGGCGCGGACGTCTGGGTCTCCCAACACGTTTCAGGTCTCGGAAGCTCCTCGGGCCCCGCGCGTCCCGCCCTCTCATCACGCTGGGCCAGCAGGTGCAAATCCGGCGCCAGCCAGTCCGGGACCTGTATTGGGTCGCACCGAAGGAAGGCGAACAGGTTTTGAAGGTCACGCCGAGATTTCAGAAAAAAGGTGTTTCCGTCTTTCCTGACAATCAGGTGGAAAGGAAACCCCCACCGATAAGCTGCTCCTGCCGCGACTATTACGTCCAGCAGGGGTTTCAACGATCTCCTCATCTGTAAAGTACGTCTCGAGAGGTCCGGCAGGATTTTGACCGACGAGCCACCGAAGTCGATCGAGCCAATCTCCCAGCTTTTCCTCGCAATTTCTTCCTTCAGAGTGTAGAAGTGAACCCTGCAAATTACGTCCCTTGGGTTCGACGGGTCTTGGCTTCTTGGGCCCAGCGACCTGTGCACTCTATCCAGCTCGATCGGAGTGGAGGGGTCTCTGCCGAGAACCTTGTTGAAAAGAGATATGACGATCTGCCTCAGGTCTTCGCCGGGGGAACCCTCCGGGATGCCCCTGAGTCTCAAGTTATTTCTCCGGTTCCGGTTTTCAATATCATCCAGTTGAAGCTGATATGATTGCAGCAGGGCTTCCTGTCTTTCACATCTCTCCTCCAAGGCCTGGATGCGGCAGCCCGTTTCAACTGACCCCGATTCCAATGAGGCGACTCTGTCGTCCACATCTGCAACCTGCATCTTGACCGCTGCCATTTCTTTTTTGTGAGCCTCTTCATACCTGGCGATCAGATTTTCAATGTCCGCCTTGGTCGGCAGGCCTTTCAGCAAAGAGATAGTCTCTAGATGGATGTTGCTTGAAGCGGTCACTTGTGATGAGGATGAAGCACACAATATAGGGCTCCGAGGGGGTATGGGGGTGATATTCGGGACCGGCTCCCACTCCCCCGTCCAGGCCGGGGAGGCCACAGGAATCAGGTGCGGCTCTGGAGAAGACATGGGGGAGGGACTGTCACGCCACGTGTCTCTCTGCCCGGCTGGGGAAGCAAGCAGCGGCGAAGGCGGAGAGCCCGGGTCTGGAAACGGGCGCCCTGTGCATTCAGGGGCCCCTGTAAGACTCCTCTTCTCCCTTGGGGGCCTCTGCGGCAGCGTGGACCCCACCGCCGGGGGAGCGCCGGGGTCCGCGGCAGCACTGTGGGGACTGCTATGACCTGCTCTGGGCACAAATGCGAACCTGCCCAGCCCAGAACCATCGGAGGGCACTTTTATTGAGGGTTTATTTTTGGAGAGCTGGGTATCCCGGGTCGGGATGCCCACACACATGGGCGAAGATTTTCTCACTGGGGCTATTCCATCATGGCTCTCCACTGCCACCTTGCGTGTTGGGGCATTGCAGGGGATCATTTTCTCCCTTCTGTCAATACCCAGCGTGTGTGCACTTTCCTGCAGCGCAGTGTCCACTGCAGTATTAGCTAGGGCTTCCCCAGTCCCCAGCCCCTCCCTGTTCCTCTCAGGGGCTGTGAGCTCGGTCTGCGTGACGTCACTTCCTGTGGGCGGCGGCTCCACTACACCCTCGGCGACGGCCGCCATCTTGGTGCACCCACCTCCTCCCGGCGGCTGCTGCTGCTCCCTTTCTTCACTCTGGCGGCGTCCCCCGCCACCGCAGACACCTCGGCGCTGCTCCCCGGCATCCCGCTCGCCAGTACTGGAGCGCCCTGAAAAGGACGAGTGCTCGTCTTCACTCCGCCAGGTAACGGCCTCTGCGTCCGCCATCTTGCCCATAATCCCTGCTTCTCTCTCCATGCTCCTGGAAAACTTCTTTGCCTTAGGGGATCTCTTCTTGCGTTCCCCTCCAGCTCCTCTGCCAGTCTTCCTCCTCCCCATTTACTCTGGGGACGCTGATGCTGCCAGGTATCCCTTATTCTGGGGTGTCAGGGTCGAGAGCCCAGCTACCCACGTCCGTCCATCACCAGTGCAAGGACACGCCCCCCCAAGATACTAGCAGCTTATTGGTTTAAAGCAGTGGTCCTAAACCAGTGGTACTCAAGAGGTAGTATTTGACAAGGCTGCAAACTGACCTGTACCCTAGTAACAGTAACGGTATAGAGAAGATCACAACAACAGCATGTTATATCAGATGAGCGGAGGCATGTTATAATCTTGCGTTTTGACTGCTTCCATCTGTGTAAATCAATGTAATATGTGCTGAAATGGACACTGCTTAATACTACATGTATGTAACTTATCCACATGCCCTAAATAAAATAAAAATAAACACTGTTTCATCACCAAGGGGTGATGAAAACTATTCATGTGCATTTCATTCACTTTAAATGGCTGTTCGGTGTGTCAGTTTTAGGTGACAGACAACCCACACACACTTCCAATGTGGTACTTGATATAATTGTAAAATGGATAATGGAACCACTGGTTTCGGTTCACATTAAGGACACACTATCTGTATGTTTCTCTTATAGGTTCTTAAAACAGTCTATGGCAGCAAAACAACATCACCTGCATGAATAATTTGTGCAACACCAACTAGAAACAAATATGCAAATCCAGTTCAGCCATTTTTTTAGAATCCTCATGCTTGTTTCAGAAGCATAATGTAAGGAAAGAAGTTGGATTATCACATGGCAGCCAGGCTATAATTATTTTTCAAAAGATAATCAGCCTGTTTATCCGTCACTGGCTTACAGTATAGGTGCATTTTAATATAGAACCTAGATGGATTTGAACCATTTTAAAGGGAAATTCAAAAGTTTTACATGTTAGGCCCCTCCACTGGATTCCAAACTAACATTCTACTAACCTAGATGTTGCTGATGTTTGCCAGTCTCAGGCTCTATTGACTCCTAAAGAATTCAAGAGGGAAGATCAGCTCCAACTCATCAGCAAAACCAGCAGTCCAAGCTTGTCAGTGCCTGAACTTAGGCTGCACAGAATCAGTGACAGGCAGCAACTAAGGACCTAGAAATTCAGCATGCAGAATCAATACCAATTCTACAGGTGAGTAATCACAGAATTGTATTATTCTTAGTATACAGTACGTCCTGCTCCAGAAAGATTACTTACATGTGGGACATCCAATAGCAGTGTCCATAAAGTAGGGTGGGATCCCCAAGAAAAAATAGCAGCAGACAGTTTAAACCAATGCCGCCTGCAGAACCTTTCGGCCAAAAGCAGCATCAGCTGAGGCCCTAACATCAACCTTGTAAAACTTAGAAAAGGTATGAACAGAAGACCAAGTAGCGGCCTTGCAAACTTGTTCAACAGAAGCCTGGTGCTGAAAAGCCCAAGAAGCACCAATAGCATGAGTGGAATGAGCAGTAAGGCGGAAGGGAGGATTCTTCCCCCTAGCAGAGTAGGCCTGAATCACAGCCTGACGGATCCATTTGCTGATAGTGGACTTGGCAGGAGCCAAACCCTTCAGAGGCCCAGAAGGGACCACAAAAAGAGCATCAGTTTTCCTAAAGAGTGCAGTAGCCACCAGATACTTCAGACACCTAACCACATCCAAATAATGCAAGACCCTCTCCTTGGTATTACTAGGATTAGGGCACAAAGAAGGGAGAACAATGTCCTGATTCAGATGAAAAGCAGACACTACCTTAGGCAGAAAGTCTGGCTTGAGATGAAACACCACCTTGTCCTGTGTCTCTCATAATAGGGGGCTTGAATAGAAAGCGCTGCCAACTTGAGCGTAAGAATGGCAAGGGCAGCATCCTGCACAGGTTCAAAGGGAGCACCCTGCAAGGCAAGGCACCCTGACAAAACCAAGTTCAAATCCCAAAAAGGCACCATAGGCTTACGTGGGGGGCGCACATGAGTGACCCCCTGGAAAAAAGTCCTGATCAGAGGGTGCTGAGCAAAGGACTTCTGGAAGAAAACAGCCAGGGCAGAAACCTGCCCCTTCGGGGTACTGAGTTGGAGCCCCATCTCCAACCCATGCTGCAGGAACTCCAGGATCCTGGGAATAGAGAACACACGACAGGGAAGAGACTTAGACTCACACCAGTCAATGTAGGCACGCCAAACCCTGTAATAAATGTAAGAAGAAGACTTCTTCCTAGCCTTCATCAAAGTATCCACAACCGAGGAAGACAGCCCCTTCTCCATCAAGATGGAGGTTTCAGCAGCCAGGCCGTCAAAACCAGAGTTTGTAAATTGGGATGGCGTAGTGAGCCCTGAGTGAGCAGATCAGGTACCAAGGGCGGATCGTACTGATCTACTGCCAGCTGCACCACGTCTGTGAACCACACTCTTCTTGGCCACCTGGGGGCCAACAGAATTGCTGGCACCCCTTCCAGAGCAATCTTGCGCAGAACCCTGCCCAGCAGGGGGAATGGAGGGAAGACATACAGCAACTGAAAGTCCTGCCATGACATTGCTAGCGCATCCGAGGTCAAGGCAAGAGGATCCTGGGACAGGGAGACAAAGGTTGGAAGCTTGTGATTGTGACGGGATGCAAACAGATCCACATCTAGTTGGCCCCAACGGTGACACAGAAATTGAAACACCCTGCTGCATAGGGACCATTCTCCCCCTGCTCAGAGAGTCCGCCAGGCGATATTCCACCCCCGGGATGTACACAGCTGACAAGCAGGGGACATTGGCCTCCGCCCAAGTCAGGATCAGAAACGCTTCCTGGATGGCCCCCTTGCTCCGGGTCCCTCCCTGATGACTGATGTAGGCAACTGCCGTCTGGTTGTCCGAGCGAACCTGAACAGGCAGGCCCCAAAGTGAGCCAGAACTAGCCTGATCGCCCGCAGTTCCAAGACATTGATAGGTGTGTGTGGGCCTCCTGAGGACCCCACCTCCCCTGGAACCGCCGGGACCTCCAGAACCCCCCCAACCTGACAGACTGGCATCCGTGGTGACCGTCTCCCAGGAAGGGGTAAGAAAGGATCTGCCCCCCAACAGGTTCCTTGAGTCCATCCACCACAAGAGGGACCTCATGACCAGAGGGGAGAGCACAAAGACCCCGTCCAGGGACGCTGGGTCCTTGTCCCATACTGACAATAGGTTGCAGAGACCTCAAGTGAAACTGAGCATAAGGGACCGCTTCGAAGCATGCCACCTTCAGGCCCACCAGCTGCATCCCCTGCCTGATGGAGGGATGAGGACAAGCTAGGAGGAACTGAGCCTGCGCAATCAGACTGTCCACCTTCTGTTGAGGAAGGAAAATCCTTGCCTGAACTGTATCCAGATTCATTCCTAGGAATGGAGTTACCAAGGAAGGGGACAGTGAGGGCTTGGGGTGGTTGATCACCCATCCAAATGACTCCAGAGTGGACACCACCAGCTGAGTATCCAACTCTGCCTGTTCTAGAGATTGGGAAGTGATGAGAATGTCGTCCAGATAGGGAAGCACGCAGACACCGTGATAGCTGAGCAGAGACATCACACCAGCCAGCACCTTGGTGAACACCCTGGGAGCTGAAGTGAGACCAAAGGGCAACGCCACAAACTGGTAGTGTTGATCCATCAGAGGAACCTTTGATGACCTGGGAATACAGAAATATGAAGGTAAGCATCTTTGATGTGCACAGAAGTCATGAAATCCCCTTGGCGCAGGGAACTGATGGCCGAGCGCAGAGTTTCCATGCGAAAGCGCCTGCCCCTGACAAATTTGTTGAGGATCTTTAAAGTGGACCAACACCCTCCCATGATCGGCCCGGGAATCTATAAGATTCCCGGACCGATCAGACCCCTGACTGTGGGGCACCCCGATCGGGAGTGCCCCGCTGTGTGAAACCCCCCAGAAACCCCTAAATCCCTACCTTATCCTCGATCCAGCGGCGCCCGCCGCCGCCGCCGCCGCCGCCGCCGCCTCTCGCGCGTCCCTCTAGAAGTACACTCACCCGCGCCGGCCGCTTGTGAATGGCCAGCGCGGGCGCGCGCCCTGTAACAGTGACGCGCGATAGGCAGCGGCGGGCTTGCTCTCTTGTCCGTCGCTGCCTCCCGCTTGTCTGTCGGCGGGGATTGGCATTGGCGGTCACGTGGGAGTGAGGAGAGGAGTTTTTCGGGGTTTCTGGGGGGTTTCACACAGCAGGCGGGGTGCCCCGCCGAAGTGGACCAAAACCCAGCATAGTCAAAATCCTGGGTGTTGGTCCACTTTAAATCCAGGATGGGCCTGACTGAACCATCTTTTTTGGGTACTGTGAATAGGTTGGAATAAAAACCCTTGCCTTTTTCTCTTAAGGGGACCTGGCAGATGACCCCCAGATCCAGGAGGCCTTGCACTGCTTGCACTAGCTCCTGAGCTGACACAGGGTCCTGAGGAATCCGGGATCTGATGAATCTTGGAGGGGGGAAGGCAGCAAACTCTATCTTGTAACCAGAGGACTCTACCTCCTGAATCCACCGGACATGACGCCTCCAGACGTGAGCAAAGTGCTGCAGCCGTCCTCCCACCCGGATGGGTGAGGGTGCCCCATCATGCCTGAGGGGGCTTGGGGGATGATTTTGCTTTGGGACCCCAGGAGGGGCTAGGACGTCCACGTCCTCTACCCCAGAAATCTCCTCGGGCCCCAGGAAAGGAAACCCCCCTCCCCTGTCTGGCACCACAGTAAGGGGAGGAGAAGGAACCCTGACCCCGAAAGGGCCGAGGTTGCCGCCTGCGCTGGGGTAACCTGCCTCCCTTAGAAAAAAGATCCAGGTGGTCCCCAAACAGGCGCAGTCCTTTGAAGGGAAACCCAGTGAGGGCCTTCTTGGCAGCGTTGTCAGCAGCCCGCTGGCGCAGACAAACCGAGCAGTGTATAGCCACCACAAGGGCCGATGTTCTGGCACACATTCTGATGGTGTCATCCATGGCAGAGAGGACAAAATTTACAAAAACATCACAACTGGAGAGTGCATTGAACACCTCACACGGCAAATCATCAGGGGCACTATCAAGTATATTTCTGATAAGGGACCTAGTGGCCACGGCAGTAATGGTCCTAGGACCGATGCATCCACCTCGGGAGGGGATGACCAACACTTTACCACATCAGCAGGAAAGGGATACTTCTTATCCCAACATTTAGGAACCCCGGGAAGTTTACTGGGGCGCTCCCATTCCTTGAGCACAAGGTTATGGAAATGTGCCTGCTCTGGAAATTCCAAACGTGATTTCGCTGTATGAAAAAGCTCCCCCCTTTGCCTGGGAGCCTCAACAGGGGGAGAGATTGACAGGACCTCAAAAATCTGGGTCAGTAATCTGTCAGTGTCATCAGGGGCCCAGGGGTCAGAGCCAGAATTGTCATGACCCCTTGGCCTCTCACCAGATGAGCCTGAGTCAGAAAAAAAGCTCCCCTTCATCAGGTGGGGTATAGCCACAAAGATTCCAAAACTCCTCAGATTCCATAGGGAAAATAGTGACATTAGGCATTAAGTGCCGCTTTTTAGCAGGGGCCTTACGCGCCAAGGTATTAGCAATTAACTTTTCAACACTAGCCAGTCTAGAAGACACATCAGGCTGAGAATCCCCACTAGTATGCAACTCAGTTGGAGTGAGGTTTAAGCTTGGGGGAGTAGGTGAGTAGCCACTGGCAGGTCAGATTGCAATGCAAGCACCTGCTCAGCACAGGGTACACAGACCCGCGCCTTGTCTGCGTCAGCATGAGGCTGCCCACACACTACACACATCCGGTCTTGTCCCGAAGGAACCCCAGTCACACTATCCGGAGATGCCTCCATATGGCGATTATAGCGGCACTATAGGCCGATGGGGATTAACGCTAAATAGCAACCCCGGATGCCCCAATAACCCACTAGGGAAGTGGGAGTATTACACAAGGCCTAACAAGTATATATATATATATATATATATATATATATATATATATATATATAGAGAGAGAGAGAGAGAGAGAGGGCCAGGAGAAGCCAAGGAGGAGACCGTAAAAAAAGTACAAAAATAAAGCTGCCCGCACTTACGGACCGCGGTAGGTAGAGGTCCGTCGCGCATGGGCCAACCAAGCCGGTTAAAGATGGCGTCGGTATACCTCGAGGGGCGGGACGGTATCTGCAATGATGCGGAGCGCGCCACAGACGGCCCCCCCCCCCGAAGAGCGCAAAGCCAGGACGTGACAAGCAGCCAATGACGGCGCACCAGCGCCTGAGGTAACGCCACCGCCGCGCGCCTTTTATGTACACTATGTTCCGCGCTTGGCGGCGGCGTTACCTCAGGCGCTGGTGCGCCGTCATTGGCTGCTTGTCACGTCCTGGCTTTGCGCTCTTCGGCTGCAATTTTGAAAAACAGTAAAAAGGAAAGCAAGCCAGCGCGGCGGCTGACACAAGACAATGAATTAAAATAAGGTGTAAAACACAGAATGCATAGCATACACATCTAAACACACCCCCCCTCTTTTCCCCCGAAGGCTACAAGGAGAATGAGGGAAGACACCGGCCACTTAAATAGGGCCCACCGCAGGGGAAAGGGGCAATAGTGCAGGAGGGGCATCCCATAGAGGCTCGCCATAAGCCTGAACCGCCTACCCTTTGGTGGGGGATTGCGGTGGAGCAGCGCTCCTAAGCACCTAACAGCGGTGCTGACTACCTTCACCCGACCAGCGCAGCCAAGGCTGGGAGGCATATTACTAATGGAACGGGTGGGAATAGTCCGTCCCTCGCAGTCCAGACTGCAGAGAAATTCTGGGGATTTGTGGGAGGTCCCTGGGTAGTGGAGGGGCTGGGAGGAGCCAGTTTTCGATGTCTCTGCAGTCCAGCGCCATCTGGCGGAGTAATACCCACGTGTAAGTAATATATCTGGAGCAGGACGTACTGTATACTAAGAATATGTCTGTAACAGGCAACCAAAAGAGAGACAAACTCCCCACTTGTCCTATCCTTCCCTTTTCTCAGGTTCCTCAACACCCATGAGCTCCTGCACAGCCCCCTGTCACAGTGAATAGTGCATGGCACATGGGCACACTGGGCCCTGAGGCACTTAAAAAACGAATTAACCTGGGAATGGCCAAGTTTCACACCACCAAACTTCTGTGGGGGAGACAAGGCAAGTAGGTGTTGTTGCCTGGACTGTCCCTTTAAAGATGACAACCAACCAGTATTTTTACAATCCTGAAACTTGTTTCTCTGGAGTGGGCTATGCCCATTTGGAACCCCCCTTCCTGCCCCTTCATAGTCTGCGATCCTTGCAGAGTACACCACAGACTGCGAGGGTTAACCAAAGGAGGGGGCGTGCCATTTTGCTCTCAATACACACACAGAACATTATGAGATCCTGTGTGTGAATCCTAATGAGCAGTTGACATACGTCATTATTCCAAGAACACCAATGGGTGTGCAGGGGGGGGGGGGGGGGGGGGGTTGGACTATACAGCCAGGCCACACACTCCCGGAACTGCAGCCCCTGCACACAATTCACACACCATCTCTGCAGCAGTATATTGGAGCGAGATGTCCCCACAGGATTTAAGGTAAGGTTAAGGGGTGAAGTAACTCCGAAACGCTTCACCTTATTTGGGACATCAGACTGCACACTTTGCATGGGACACGTAGGGCTTTTAACAATATTTAATAAATATTAAGTTTTATTTGGGATCCTGGTGAGCTGGCTTTGCTGTATGCCCATTTGGAATGCCCCGCTGCATGAAATACCCTGGATGGATGTGTAAACTCCCCTCATAGGCTATCCCGCAGAACATGCAATTGGACTCTCCTCCAATTAGCAACCAACACTCTTTTCTGCTTTACTAAGCTGCACTGACGTCTGAGTGGCTTAGTAAAGCTTAATGTGATTGGAAAGTCAAAGGCTAAAAAATAAATATCAGTAGCTTACCTTACATTGAGTCCATCCAGCGTTCCCCTTCCTGCTGTGTCTGTCTACTCAGTGAGAAAGTCACTTCCTCATTCAGCTTTTAGTCCTCACCCCGCTGTCCTGGTCCTTTAATCAACCTTCAATGGACCGAGAACGGAAACACCTCCTGCTCCCTCCCGAGACATGCTGGCTGCCTCTCGCTGCAGCTATGAAACCCTACTCCTCCCCCTCCTCTCTGGTCACACTATGTGGTGGCAGTAATAACTAGAAGCACAATAATGCACTTATTTTTTTACTATGATATATGTAAAGCACATAGTGTTTTTTTCTCTGTATCTCCAAAGCGTTAACACTTTTACAAATAACTTAAAACCTACAGGGTCTTTTTGAAAACAGATTGAAGTTTGGGACAGTGCAATGAGTAACCTAACCTCTCGCTTTCAGTTGGGCATAAACCCTCATTTCTGAATGACATGCATTTACTGCAGAATGCACTGTGTAACCCCATGCACCGTGGGCATTTAAAGCGGACCTTCACCCTGAATAAGAGCCTATCTTATATGTTTCCCACACCCTGTACATACAGATTGCTCACATTAAAAATAATCCTACCTGCATCTACTGCATGTTATGAGCCTTTAAACATCCAAGATGGCAGCTCATGTAGCATCAGGCAGCATGCAAACAGGAAGTGTGTTCTGTGTCGCTCTGCATTCTGGGATTGTTGTCCTTTCCGACCCCAGCTCTGCTCTTTCTGTGCAAAGCACAGCTATAACCTGCCCCCTGTACTTTATCCCACTCTCCTCTCCTCAGTATGTGTGATGCTTCTGAGTCAAGATGGTGGCGCCCATATCCTAAAGTCCTGAACAGAGCTGCAGCCCAGTGGGGAAAGAATAATAAGAAAGTGACTAAAATCTTAAAATATATTAATTTTTGATGCTGGGGAATAGTTTTTTAAGAGTTTGGGGTTTTCATTAAATCACACTGAAGGTCTGGTTTAATATGTACAAAAAAATGGTAAAAAGTAAGAACATTACAGGAACCAGAGAAGTTCCACAGACACATGGAAGCCATACTTCCATACCATCTTTCAGTTGGTCATCTCCATGTTGTCCACCTATAGATTTTCTGCAAAGCAAACTTTTACAATGGACAAAACACAAGTTTTTGCCAAGGTTACCTGTTTTGAATTTTTCTTTTCGTCACCATTTTTTTTGTCGCTTTTCTTAAACGTGTCAAACGTAGTTGGATCAACACAATAAAGACACTCGGTCCACTTTCCATAGAGAGAGCACAGCTTCTTTTTACTGCATGGAAACAAAAAAATGTAGGATAATAGTCAGAATTCAAGAGACTGTCTTCGTTGATTTGCTGCTGTTATGTATATTGTCAGGGCTCTTTCATACCAGTCTGGTTTTATACACTATGTAGACAAAATTGGATATTGAGGACATTTTCTGGCGACCATAGGAGCATTAATAAGGAGTTGGTCCCCCTTTGCAACTAAAAGAGCTTCCACACTTCTGGGAAAGCCAAGATTATGGAATGTATCAGCAGGAATGATTGCCCACCTATCCAGAAAAGCATTTGTGAGGTGAGACAAGAGGGACTGGCTCACAATCCCTGATGCAGCTCATCCAAAAGTTATTTAATGGGGTTGAGGCTGGTCATGTTCTTCAACCCACATTAAATCTTTACAAAATGCGCAAGGAGCTTCCACAAGGCTTTTCCTTCATCAAATTAGGATTACAGGATTTGAGAATAGAGAACATCCAGAGTTTTGGTCCATGTAAATGGTTTGGTAAATGTTATTGATCAACATACCTTTTGTCCTGAATGTATCCTTCTACTTTGTGTAGTTCTTTTCCAAACAGACCACAAGGCTTGAAATTGATGATGCATTTATCACCAGTTCTGTAAATAAAATAACTAAATTAGTTCAAACTTTAGGGAAAGAAATCCAAAGAGGCTGGTCCTTGCTACTTACTTGTGATTGGTAATTTCCATGTTCCCATATTGCTCAATCCACAGCTTGCCAACAATAATGTTATGTACACAGCAAGTTGGGTTTGTCCAGGTATAGGCTTCATTGTGTCTGATAAAAGTGACATTAGAAATATTTTTTATAATATTATGTTTCTGTGAGAAAATTCAAGGTAAATACCAACAGCCCTGTAAGGAACATAGCTAATGTAGCTAATAGATTCTTTGAAAAGTGTTAATAGTATGCTCTTAAAGCAAACCAAAAACCTTTAAATCTTATCCTCAAGCCAAACTAGCCAGACTAGGATACCCTGCCGTGTGAAGCCCCATAGTTCACCATGCATGGGCCTACTTCGACATCCCGTGCATGCACTGCGTGGCAGATATATCTGAATGTATGGTAGGGTAAGTGTGCAGCTGCAGGGAGCAGCCTTGTGAGATCAGCTGCAATGAATGATCCACAGTCATACAATAATTACACAGATCTCACAGTAAAGTGGACCTATATTGGAAGCAAGGCTCCCCCTTGGAAACAGAACACCCCTCCAACTGCACTGCTACACGGTATTCTCAACAAGTTTAGGCTCTGTGTGTGGGGGGTCGACCAAAAGCCACAGAAAACATTGCAACAGACACAGCCTCCAAGTTGAAACCTTGGCGGCTGCTGTAGTGTGTGCTGCAGTTTCCAGAGTCTGTTGGACGGAGACCCAACCTGGACAAGGAAAGTGTAGTCAGTTGCCAGACTAGAAGGACAGTTGGGTGGGGGGGCTCTCTAAAGTCAAGTATAGGTAAACAAGGTGAATGTGTACACAGTACCATCATTTATAACAGTCTACCTAGATTGCTATTCACTAAGACGTTGGTGGGGGATAAGTTCCACATAAGTAGTGCACATGGATCGTCGGCCTTCAAAATGGGCAAGTATTGAAGATCTAGACCAGGAGTCACCGCATGTGCTGAAGAAAATGGTGGGGTGAGGGGGTTAAAAACTAGTGTTTTATTATGACTAGACAGGTCCTTTTAAAACCGCAATCTTTTATTAACATTAGCTCACCCTTCAAACAAAGGTGTTTTAATTTCACCTACTTAGGAAGTTCTAATGTGATTATTCCTTTTGGCTCCGCCTCAACACTCTTCCCCCAAAACTTAAGCTTAGGGTATATTGATCCATGGAATACAAAGTCACTGTTAAGGCCTTCGGCATGGAAAGCGCTGATTGGTGGGTGGTGGCTGACCTGTTCAGAAATTAGCCTAAACCCAAGATCTTCACTGAAATACAAAAATAAACAAGTTAAATAGTATTGTAAGTATACTCAGTTGCATTGTGCGTGAAAACTATATTTACCAACAGCTGTTATTTCTATATTCCGTATCTGTAATTGTTATGATAATTATTACCTAACATAAGTGAATAACAAAGCAAGGCAAATCTGAAGGAAGAACAATGCAACTGCTCTTGCTGAAACTATTCATGGCTGATATATTAAAAATGAAGAAAGTATTTTGGTTGTACATAGCTACCAGATTTGGAATATTAATTTATGCAATACAAAAATAAATATAGCCCTCAAAAAACCCTTTAACCAAAACTTCTTTAGCATTGGGCAGTGTATGAAAGCCTTGCAGGGCAGTTTCTAGGGAGAAAAAAAATCTCGTAAAGGAAAAAAAAATCTGTCCCTTCTCAACCACTCTATAGTGGTAATGCTGTGCTTTTTCCTTAGCAGCAGATAGTTGATTCGGAGTCAGATGAGGAAACTCACTCCTTTAGGAGAGAAAACTGCAATTCACTTTCATTGTCTACCCTGGGGCTGATTCAACATCCGGATGTAAATTTTCACCTGGTGGAGAATCAGCCTCAAGTTAGACAATGAAAGTAAATGGCAGTTTTCTCATAAAATGGAGTGAGTTTTCTCACCAGACTCTGAATCGACCCCTAAAGGGGGATGAGGGGCACAAAAGTATTGCTGCCACAATTAACAATGTTCCTGATCCATTTGTGGAACAGGATGTCTGCCGCCTCCCAAAATACAAAATGGTCTGGGCAGCCACGGAAATTGCCCTGCTAACTCCCCCTTAAAGTGTCACTAGAGACTTGATGGGGTTTTCTGTCAATTTTGAGCATTGATTTCTCTAGGCAGCTAAAGGGCTAAAAGCATACCTCTACTACCATGATAAACATAGAAATATCAGTAGTGTAAAGGTGATGACATTAAATTTCTCTTACCGAACCAGTTCAAATGTTTCTCCAAGTAGAGGATTGAAGGGTTTGCCTGTGCGCTCCCACTGTGATGCCACAGCTGACACTGCAAAGGCAGCAACACACTGTAGGAGAATAAAGAAAATGGTTCCAATACAGCCAAGGCCTCTTCCATTTACAGAACATGTATAATAAAAACAAGTAGATTTCAGTGTATTCATACCAAAGAGCTTGAAGTACATTTGAGGATGCAGCATCAACACTAAATTGCCTGCAGTGCTGTTATTCCAGTGCCACTTTTATTTTTAGCAGCATATCATCTGTCCCTGCTGGTTAAGCAGAATGGAACTTCCAGGAAGGGTAAAGTACTCATTTCATGATTGTATTTTTTTTGCCAGTTGAGGGGAAAAAAAAATCTAAATTAATCAACCAACTCACCTTTTGTCACTCACGCTGCTTCTGTATAGTCTAGAAGTATAAAATGTATCCGCAATCAATGCCCCCAGCGTCCCCACACACCACCCACCTCTGTGACTAATGGCCATCCCCAGAATGCGGAGGATTGGCAAGCCACTTCTGATGCAGAGGGGCCAGTTATTCATTCGCATGGATTATGCTGAAGTGCTGCGAGGGATGAAAGGTATGTATTGCCACCACAGGAACTTTAATCAAGGTTAGTGGGTGTTTCAGTGTATAGGACCTCTTTGATGTGGCATTTGTTACATAATTTTTAATAGTGTTTTTTGTTTGCTTAAAACCCTTCTTCGTGTTTAGAGTGAGGGCAAATCCCTCCAGTCACGAAAAAAACAGCGGCATACGCGGATGATCTGATTTTCTTCTTGTCCTGTCCCAAAATTACTCTCCTCAACCTGATGCAAGAGCTGGATGCCTACAGGGGCGTATCAAATTACAAGATAAATCTACAAAAATCCGAAGACCTGAATGTCAATCTAGAGAGGAATAGGGAACTTAACCTCCAAAACGCATTCTCCTTTAAATTAAAGATTGGTAGAACCTTGGATAAGATATTCCCCCTGAACTTTCCCCCACTTCTGCGGAACTTTGTCAGGGACACAAAGGCGTGGGCTCTTAAAAAATGATCCTGGTTTGGGAGATGCCCTAAAAAAAGGTTGATGAGGTATCAGCTGCGTCCGATGCACATAGTAAAGAGAACACAGGGAAGTTTGTCAGATATTACTTTTATTGTGTTTATTCAGGTTTAACTTTGCTTACTCAATCCATGCCCAATGCCTGAATGTTTGTAATATCCTCTGATCTGTTTTAAATAAAAAATATATTAAAAAAAACCTTCTTTGCCCAATACCTCATTGTTTGTATACATGTTTCTAGGACAAGAAAGGTTCATTTATGCCCACATTTCTACCAGTCCTCGTTTGCTGGCAGAAAAAATACAATTCTGTGATTACTCACCTGTAGAATTGGTATTATGAGTATATAGTACGTCCTGCTCCAGAAAGATTACTTACAAGTGGGTATTACTCCGCTAGATGGCGCTGGACTGCAGAGACATCAAAAACAGGCTCCTCCCAGCCCCTCAAATACCCAGGGACCGCCCACAAATCCCCAGCATTGAAAAGCAGTTAACGAGAAGCCGGGAGAATTAAACAACCCAAACTATCAACTATAACAATGATAACAATCACCATACAGGGGATCCAAGATAATGCAAAACCAAGGGTGGGGTGGAGCAGGACGTACTGTATACTCATAATACCAATTCTACAGGTGAGTAATCACAGAATTGTATTATTCTTAGTATACAGTACGTCCTGCTCCAGAAAGATTACTTACAAGTGGGACATCCAATAGCAGTGTCCATAAAGTAGGGTGGGATCCCCAAGAAAAAGTAGCAGCAGACCGTTTAAACCACTGCCGCCTGCAGAACCTTTCGGCCAAAAGCAGCGTCAGCTGAGGCCCTTACATCAACCTTGAAAAGGTATGAACAGAAGACCAAGTAGCGGCCTTGCAAACTTGTTCAACAGAAGCCTGGTGCTGAAAAGCCCAAGAAGCACCAATAGCACGAGTGGAATGAGCAGTAAGGCGGAAGGGAGGATTCTTCCCCTTAGCAGAATAGGCCTGAATCACAGCCTGACGGATCCATTTGCTGATAGTGGACTTGGCAGGAGCCAAACCCTTCCTAGGCCCAGAAGGGACCACGAAAAGAGCATCAGTTTTCCTAAAGAGTGCAGTAGCCACCAGATAGTACTTCAGACACCTAACCACATCCAAAGAATGCAAGACCCTCTCCTTAGCATTACTAGGATTAGGGCACAAAGAAGGGGGAACAATGTCCTGATTTAAATGAAAGGCAGATACTACCTTAGGCAGAAAGCCTGGCTTGAAACGAAACACCACCTTGTCCTGGTGTCTCTCATAGTAGGGGGCTTGAATAGAAAGCGCCGCTAACTCAGACACACGCCTAACAGAAGTGATAGCCACCAGAAAGACAACCTTGAGTGTAAGAATGGCAAGGGCAGCATCCTGCAAGGCTGACAAAACCAAGTTCAAATCCCAAACAGGCACCATAGGCTTACGTGGGGGGCGCACATGAGAGACCCCCTGGAAAAAAGTTCTGATCAGAGGGTGCTGAGCAAAGGACTTCTGGAAGAAAATAGCCAGGCAAGAAACCTGCCCTTTCAGAGTACTGAGTTGGAGCCCCATCTCCAACCCATGCTGCAGGAACTCCAGGATCCTGGGAATAGAGAACACACGACAGGGAAGAGACTTAGACTCACACCAGTCAATGTAGGCACGCCAAACCCTGTAATAAATGTAAGAAGAAGACTTCTTCCTAGCCTTCATCAAAGTATCCACAACCGAGGAAGACAGCCCTTTCTCCAACAAGATGGAGGTTTCAGCAGCCAGGCCGTCAAAGCCAGAGTTTGTAAATTGGGATGGCGTAGAGAGCCCTGAGTGAGCAGGTCTGGCACCAAGGGCAGAGTGTACTGATCTACTGCCAGCTGCAACACGCCTGCGAACCACAGTCTTCTTGGCCACCTGGGGGCCACCAGAATCGCTGGGACCCCTTCCAGAGCAATCTTGCGCAGAACCCTGGCCAGCAGGGGGAACGGAGGGAAGACATACAGAAATTGAAAGTCCTGCCATGACATTGCTAGAGCATCCGTGGTCAAGGCCAGAGGATCCTGGGACAGGGAGACAAAGGCTGGAAGCTTGTGAGTGTGACGGGACGCAAACAGATCCACATCTGGTTGGCCCCAACGGTGACACAGGGATTGGAACACCCTGCTGCATAGGGACCATTCTCCCTGGCGGGAGGTCCCCCTGCTCAGAGAGTCCGCCAGGCAATTTTCCACCCCCGGGATGTACACAGCTGATATGCAGGGGACATTGACCTCCGCCCAGGCCAGGATCAGAGACGCTTCCTGGAGGGCCCCCTTGCTCTGGGTCCCTCCCTGATGATTGATGTAGGCAACTGCCGTCTGGTTGTCCGAGCGCACCTGAACAGGCAGGCCCCGAAGGCGAGTAGTCAAGTGAGCCAGCACTAACCTGATCGATTGCAGTTCCAAGACATTGATAGGTGTGTGTGGGCCTCCTGAGGACCCCACCTCCCCTGGAACCGCAGGGACTTCCAGAACCCCCCCCCCCCCCACCTGACAGACTGGCATCCGTGGTGACCGTCTCCCAGGGAGGGGTAAGAAAGGATCTGCCCCCCAACAGGTTCCTTGAGTCCATCCACCACAAGAGGGACCTCCTGACCCGAGGGGAGAGCACACAGAACCCGTCCAGGGACGCTGGATCTGAGACATGAAGCCTCCAGACTCCTCCCCCAACCCGGATGGGTGAGGGCGCCCCATCATGCCTGAGGGGGCTTGGGGGATGATTTTGCTTTTGGACCCCAGGAGGGGCCAGGACATCCACGTCCTCTGCCCCTACCCCAGAAATCTCCCCAGGCCCCAGAAAAGGAAACCCCCTCCCTTGTCTAGCACCACGGTAGGGGGAGGAGAAGGCGCCCTGAGATTGCCACCTGCGCTGGGGTAATCTGCCTCCCTTAGCAAAAAGGTCCAGGCTGTCCCCAAACAGGCGTAGTCCTTTGAAGGGAAACCCAGTGAGGGCCTTCTTGGCAGCGTTGTCAGCAGCCCACTGGCGTAGCCAAACAGAGTGGCGTATAACCCCCACAAGGGCAGATGTCCTGGCACACATTCTAATGGTGTCATCCAAGGCAGAGAGGACAAAATTAACAAAAACATCACAACTGGAGAGTGCATTGAACACCTCACAAGGCAAGTCATCAGGGGCACTATCTAGAATATTTCTGATAAGGGTTCTAGTGGCCACAGCGGTAATGGCAGAAGCACAGACCAGGCGCAGAGCTGTCCCCGCACATGCAAAGGCATGGGACGCCAGCTGGTCAATGCGCCGGTCCTCAGCATCTCGCAGGGTAGTAGAGTCAGGGGAATGCATGACAGAGGTGTTAGATAGCCCTAGGACCGGGGCATCCACCTCGGGAGGAGATGACCAACACTTTACCACATCAGCAGGAAAGGTATACTTCCTATCCCAACTTTTAGGTACCCCGGGAAGTCTACTGGGGCGCTCCCATTCCTTGAGCACAAGGTTATTGAAATGTGCTTGCTCAGGAAATTCCAAACGTGATTTAGCAGTATGGAAGAGTTCCCCCCTTTGCCTGGGAGCCGCAACGGGGAGAAATGGACAGAACCTCAAAAATCTGGGTCAGCAATCTGTCAGTGTCATCCGGGGTCCAGGGAGTCAGAGGCAGAATTGTCATGACCCCTTGACCTCTCGTCAGATGACCCTGTGTCAGAGAAAAGCTCCCCTTCATTCAAAGGGTATAGCCACAAAGATCCCAAAACTCCTCAGTTTCCATAGGAAAAAGAGTGTCATTAGGCGTTAAGTGCTCAACAGTAGCCAGTCTAGAAGACACATCAGGCTGAGAATCCCCACTTGTATGCAACTCAGTAGGAATGAGATTTAAGCTTGGAGGGGTAGGTGTAGTAATACGAGGTGCAGGCCCAGCCACTGGAAGGCCAGATTGCAGTGCAAGCACCTGCTCAGCACATGGTACACGGACCTGCGCTTTGTCAGCGTCAGCATGAGGCTGCCCACACGCTACCCACAGCAGGGCTTGTCCCGAAGGAACCCCGGTCACAATATCCTGAGATGCCTCCATATGGTGATTATAGCGGCGCTATAGGCCGATAGGGATTAATGCTATAAAGCTAGGGAGTGGGAGAAATTACACTAGGCCAATACAAGTTATGCAAACTAATACGGGGCCGGGAGAAGCCAATGGATTTGCCCACCTGAAAGACATAATAAAGGGAGGCCGTAAGCAGACAGTAATAAATATAATAATAATAGTAATAATAATAAAGCAGCCTGCAAGGGCACTTACGAACCGCGGTAGGTAGGGGCCCAACGTGCATAAGCCAACCAAGCAGACAAAGATGGCGTCGGCAAACCTCAAGGGGCGGGCCGGTATAGCAATGACGCGGAACGCCCCATAGGCGGGCAGCGCCCCCCCCCCCCCGAAGAGCGCAAAGCCAGCACATGACAAGCAGCCAATGATGGCGCGTAATTTTAAATACAGTCATAGTAAAGCAAGACAGCATGGCAGCTGACACAAGGCAAATTAAATAAAGTATAAGTCTAAAACACGTAAATGCATAGCATACACACCGACACCCCACCCCTTTCAACCCGAAGGCTACAAGGAGAATGAGGGAGGACAGCGGCCACTTAAATAGGGCCCACCGATAGGCAAGGGCAATAGTGCGGGAGAGGCATCCCATAGAGGCTCACCATAAGCCTGAACCGCCTACCCTTTGGTGGGGGATTGCGGTGGAGCAGCGCTCCTAAGCACCTAACAGCGGTGCTGCCTACCATCACCCGACCAGCGCAGCAAAGGCTGGGAGGCATGTAATTAATGGAACGGGTGGGAATAATCCTACAGGGTCGCAGGCTAATAGCCCCGCTCACCTGCGAGTAGAGAGAGCCATCTCTTATCCTTAGCAGTCCAGACTGCAGAGAAAATCTGGGGATTTGTGGGAGGTCCCTGGATATTTGAGGGGCTGGGAGGAGCCTGTTTTCGATGTCTCTGCAGTCCAGCGCCATCTGGCAGAGTAATACCCGATAGTAAGTACTATATCTGGAGCAGGACGTACTGTATACTAAGAATATCCTTGCCTGAACTGTATCCAGATTCATTCCCAGGAAGGGTGTCATCAAGGAGGGAGACAGGGAAGACTTGGGAAAGTTGATCACCCAGCCAAATGACTCCAGAGTGGACACTGCCAGCTGAGTATCCAACTCTGCCTGATGGAGGGACTGGGAAATGATGAGAATGTCGTCCAGATAGGGCAGCACGCGAATTCCCTGAGACCTGAGCAGAGACATCATTCCTGCCAGCACCTTGGTAAACACTCTGGGAGCTGAAGTGAGACCGAAGGGCAATGCCACAAATTGGCAGTGCTGATCCTCTAGAGCGAACCTGAGGAACCTTTGATGACCTGGAAACACAGGAATATGAAGGTAAGCATCTTTGATGTCCACAGAGGTCATGAAGTCCCCTGTACGCAGGGAACTGATGGCAGAGCGCAAAGTTTCCATGCGAAAGCGCCTGCACCTAACAAATTTGTTGAGGATCTTCAAGTCCAGGATGGGCCTGACTGACCCATCTCTTTTGGGCACAGTGAAAAGGTTGGAATAGAACCTTTTGCCCCTTTCTCGTAAGGGGACCTGACAGATGACCCCTAGCTTCAGAAGGCTCCACACCGCCAGAACTAGAGACTGAGGTGACACAGGGTCCTGAGAAATCTGGGATCTGATGAATCTTGGGGGCGGCCAGGCAGCAAACTCTATCTTGTAACCGGAGGACACTACCTCCTGAATCCACCGGTCTGAGACATGAAGCCTCCAGACATGAGCAGAAGTGCTGAAGCCGTCCCCCCACCCGGATGGGTGAGGGCGCCCCTTCATGCCTGAGGGGGGCTTGGGAGAAGACTTAAGCTTGGAGCCCCAGGAGGAGCCAGGGCGTTCACGTCCTCTGCTCCTACCCCAGAAATCTCCTCGGGCCCCGGTAAGGGAGACACCCCTCCCCTGTCTGGCACCACCGTAGGGGGAAGAAAAGGAGCCCTGTCCCCGAAAGGGCCGAGACTGCCGACTGCGCTGGGGTAATCTGCCTCCCTTAGCAAACAGGTCCAGGCGGTCCCCAAACAGGCGTAGTCCTTTGAAGGGAAAACCAGTGAGAGCTTTCTTGGCAGCGTTGTCAGCAGCCCACTGGCGCAGCCAAACCGAGCGGTGTATAGCCACCACCAGGGCAGAGGTTCTGCCATACATCCTAATGGTATCATCCAAGGCAGAGAGGACATAAGTCACAAAAACCTCACAAGAGAGCGCATTAAACTCCTCACTAGACACATCATCAGGGGCACCATCTAGGATACTTCTAAGCAGGGTCCTAATAGCCACAGCCGTAATGGCAGAGGCACAGACCGGGCGCAGCGCCATCCCCACACATGCAAAGGCATGGGACGCCAGCTGATCAATACGCCGGTCCTCACCATACCGCAGCGTAGTAGAGTCAGGAGAATGCATGACAGAGGTGTTAGATAACCCTAGGACCGGAGCTTCAGGAGGGGATGACCAACGCTTCACCACATCAGCAGGAAAGGGATAACTCTTTTCCCAACTCTTAGGTACACCGGGAAGCTTGCTGGGGCGCTCCCGTTCCCTGAGCACGAGATTATTAAAATGGGCTTGCTCAGGAAACTCATGGAAAAATGTGGCTTAGCTTATCGAACAATTCCCCCTGCTGCCTAGGTGCCGCAACAGGGGGAGAGATAGACAGTACCTCAAAAATCTGCGCCAACAGCCTATCAGTATCATCTGGGGCCCAGGGGTCAGAGCCAAAATCATCATGACCCCTGGGCCTCTCATAAGATAACTCCGAGTCACAGAATAACTCCCCTTCTTCCAAAGGGGTACAGCCAGACAGTTCCAAAAACTCATCAGCCTCCATAGGGAAAAGAGTGACATCAGGCGCCAAGTGCCGCTTTTTAGCAGAGGCCTTATGCGCCAAGGTATTAGCAAGCAACTTCTCAACACTAGCCAGTATGGAAGTCACATCAGGCTGAGAATCCCCACTGGTATGCAACTCAATGGGAGTCAAATTTAAGCTTGGGGGAGTAGGTGAAGCCATAGGAGGTGCAGGCCCAGCTACTGATAAACCAGGCTGCAGCGCAAGCACCTGCTGGGCACAAGTTACACAGACCCGCACATTGTCAGCACTAGTAGGGGACACCCCACAAGCTACAACACAGCCGGGCTTGTCCCGAAGGAACCCCGAGCACATTATCCTGAGATGCCTCCATATGGTGATTATAGCGGCACAATAGGCCGATAGGGATTCACGCTATAAAAGCAACCCGGGATGCCCCAATAGCCCGCTAGGGAAGTGGGAGGAATTTACACACTAGGCCTCACAAGTTTAATAACTAAATAGAGGGAGTAGGGCTTGGAGCAACCAATAGAGGTCGGCCCGTCTGAAAGACATAAGCGAAGACAAGACCGTAAGTGACATGTATAATGACATAGGGTAATAAAAAAACGCCCGCGAGGGCACTCACGGATCGCGGTAGGTAGACGCCAGACACGCAGCAGCCGAATCCAGAGAAAATGGAGCCAGGCATACCTCGAGGGGCGGGCCGCGGAGACAGTGACGCGGAACGTGCCAACCGCGGGGCCCGCTTCCCCGAAGAGCGTGAAGCAGCACACGTGACAAGCAGCCAATAACGCCGCACCAGCGCCCGCCAAGCGCAGAGCACAGTGGAAGCGCGCGCGCGCTGGCGGCATATTTAAAAACGCAACCGGTGCAACCAAGTCAGCGCGGCGACTGACACCAACCAGACAAAACATAATACAGTGAAGCACCAAGGCATATACACCCCCCCCCCCCCCGAGAGCTACAAGGGAGAGCGAGGGAGGACAGCGGCCACTAAACATAGGGGCCCACCGATAGACAGGGGCAAGGGGCAATAGGGCGGGAGGGGCATCCCATAGAGGCTCACCATATGCCTATACCACCTACCCTTTGGTGGGGGATTGCGGTGGAGCAGTGCTCCTAAACACCTGACAGCGGTGCTGCCTACCATCACTCGGACCATCGCAGCCTAGGCTGAGAGGCACATTAATAATGGAACAGGTGGGAATAGCCCTACAGGGCCGCAGGTTAATAGCCCTGCTCACCTGCTAGAAGAGAGAGCCATCTTCTTGTCCTTCGCAGTCCAGACTGCAGAAAAATTCTGGGGATTTGTGGGAGGTCCCAGGTATTTCTGGGAGGAGCCAATTTTCGCTGTCTCTGCAGTCCAGCGCCATCTGGCGGAGTAATACCCCATGTGTAATGATTCTTATCTGGAGCAGGACGTACTGCATACTAAGAATATAAATAAAATTCATACGCCAACAATTATGAATATGTCAAAAGAAAAGTCACCTGCATTCGCTCCATGGGGTCGGAGCACTGGTTTGCTTTGTGAATGAGGTAAGTATGCTCCATGTACTCAGAGAGGCGCTGTAGAAAGCTCAGAGGTTCATTGAAAATAACGGGCATCGTGATTTTAGATAATTCCTGTTTGGAATAAAGAAGAAAAAAAAATGGTGCCACTTAGGTTTTAAAGAATGCATCTTGAAAAAACAAGAAATACAGTCATGCAGTCACAGATCAACATTTATAATAGAGTGGATCGTACTCAGGAAAACTTTACATGGCATGGCCATAAGATACCTTCATCCAAAATTAAAGCGATTGTCGAAGCTAAGTGTAAAGCAATTCATTGTTTACCCTAAATTGTATCTAGGTATGCTTTAAAGCAGATATCCACCTCTTCTACCGTACCCCTAACTGAGATTTTGTTTTTCCAATGATTTGGGTTTTTATGGAGAGGATGTTCTCACTCAGTACACAAATTAAGATCCCTGCACATGCAATGGGGCAGCTCTACAGGCGATGTTTAAACTCTTTTTAAATTATATAGACATTTTAGGAGTGAGAAAATTATGAAACCTAAGGGGAATGCAAACACGTGAAAAGAGTAGTAGAACTGCTCTATTGTATAATAGATGAAAACCCATCCCAGATGGCCGGAAACCCTAGATACCTAGGATGGCACAAACCTAAAAGTGATCCGGCAGACAATGACATTGTGGCTTACTGTGTAGGGCAGCCCCTGGCAATGCCCTAAACATTTTTCTGCTTTAAAAAGGCTTTTGTTGCTGAGATATACATTTACTTTCATCACACACGGAGGAAGAGTGGGCATAGCCATGTAGAGCAGGGGAAATGCCATGCTTGTGCACATGCAGAGAGGGTCACAGGAGACAAAGGGACAAGATTTGTATTTGCTGATCATCCATGTAGAGCCAAGGGGGAGAAATCAGAAGCTGTAAATCTTGCACCAAGTTGCACAGAAGGACCAAAGACAACATTATCTTAATAGGTGAGGATGCTGTAGGTTTTTTTTAGCTCCCAGCATGGACAGTCCCTTTATATACAGTCCAGACTACCCATTATCAACTCTGTGATTTATGAATCTTACACATTTACATGCTTACCATTCCAATGCATTTTCTTAAAATACTCCAAATGCTAAAGTCATTTCTGGAAAACATTGCTGATGGCAAACTTGTTCTGGAAAAAAAACAATATAGGTTTAACAGTTTTAAAACTGGAGGAAAAACTATGAACTATTGTTTCATCAGGGTCATATTTACAGCTTAGATTTCTATAAAAGCATGGCATGTCTTTGGGGTTCTGCCTTATTGTTTTCCTCTTCTGGGGTGTAAAATAAACACTTGTGTTAGGATTGTGACCCCATACTTGTGATTTTCTTATCAGCATGCTGTTTACATGTTTTTCATATTCCTGGGGCTCGGTTTTGCTACAGTGGGGGTGGCCTTGAGTAACAACAATGGACTACAATCACAGGATTCTTACAATTTAACAGGTGAGCTAATCACCAGCTTTGGCTAAGTCTAAGCAGCATAATGATCTCTTCAGCTGAGAACCCTGCCAGTAAACCTTTTAGCTGCTGGAGCAAAAGACTGTGATCCTCACTAACTCAAGAAGTTGAATTTCAGCAGAATGGATAAAACCTGTTGTCCATGCCTTAGCCAATCAGATGACTAGCAAGCTAGAGTGAGGAAGTCTATGATCTGTACATCTAATGTACCAGTTGATGTACATTGCTAAGGTAAACACACTGTTGCTAGGGAAAACTATTTTCATTTATAATACAGAGCTGCAAACAAATAGAAAATAAAAAAAAACAACAGATAAGCTTAGCACACTGAAGCTTAATTTTGGCACACAATAATAGAAACTTTAAAACATCCAAACAAAAGTTGAATTAAATCCTTCCTATCAGCATAATACACACCCTAAGTGAGTGGTACTCAACCCTTTCCAAGGCGACCAACAGGTTGTATTTTGTAGATCTCCATATAGCCGTTGCTATAGCACTGACCTGTACTATAGCATATGACCTGTTTTTGGCCCTTAAGGAGAGTTGAGTGTCCTGAGCTACATTCTTAGTGAATTGTACCCCTCTACAGAAATCCTTTTTACCACTTCAAGAGGAAGTGAAGAACTCACCCTCCCCCATGCAAGAGGATTCAGGAAATAAAATAAACAACTTATCTGTTCACCACAATTCTACTGCAATCAAGGGGTGGGGGGCTTGGAGGGCTTTAGCACGAAAACTGGAGCTGGGACCTTGAGTGGCAGGTCAGTCACCCAATCCCTAGTGTGCCCAACCAGGTTAGTCATATATTTTCTACCGATTTTACAAAAGCTTTTCAAAGACTTAAATCAGGCAAGAACTTTGCTACTTTCCAGCCGCCTTTGCGGCTTCAATTTTAAACCCAGCCGTGAATCGGCTCTCCTCTCCGCCTGCCTGCCGCCTTACCTACGGTCGACAGCTCAGATGTGACTACCCAAGGCAGCCAGACCAACGTCCCCTACACTTCTCCAGCCCAGAGGAAACCTCAGCACTGCTTCTGCCTGCGCCCTCTGTAATAACCGGCTTTTCCATTTTTTCACCTGCACCCTCTGCACTACAACTAATACCACTGCCCATCCAGGCTGTGGTGGTGAGTAACTAGCACTGAGCATCAACTGTACTAATTTTCCTAGCAATTTTGATCAACTTACTGAAACTGTAATTCATGTAATTTCCTTGAATTCGTTTACCATTAATTTAAAAGACACAAGTAAAACCACAGCTAATCCAGGCTGTGGCGGGGAATAAAAAGCACCGAGCATATACTGTACTAATTGTTGCATCAATTTTAATCAACTTACCAAAACTGTAAGTCATACAATCTCCTTATATTTGTTTTACCTTTAATTACAAGTTTTCACATTTCCCCCACAACGGTTACAAGTCTCACAACACATCTAAAATCAGAACATTAAAGCAGACCTCAACTAACTAATCTGCACTAACCACTAGAATCTTTTCTGATGACATGATCATCTCCATCCATACAAAACAATCATCTACCTCAACTCATTTCAACGCCGACCTACAACCTCTAAACCATCTAGGATCCACCAACCACATTGCTCCAACCTGCTAGAAACTCAACTCATCCTGAACAAGGAATCATCCACCACAAACCATCTCAAAGAACTCAGAATACAGGACCAATAGTGTAATTAACACTGACCAATCTGTATAATGCTACTTGAGAGGAGAAATCACTCAGACAGCAAGATTAAAATTTCCAACAATTTTTGAGGCCTTATTAGTCAGAGGCAATGATACCTAGTTGTTTCTGATTTAGTATAATAAAATTTTATTGGTTTTGTAAGAAAATAGGGGGGAGGGGTACAGAAGGTAAAAGGGGGAGGGGGTGAAGAAGGGGTACAGCAGTTATAATTTCACAGTTAAACACAATGACTGATTTTGCTATCCGTTCACCTTAATAAGTGACCGCCACGTCTACTCAAAACATGAACCAACTTAGTATATTTATTGTTCCCTTATTGCAAAGGTCTTGGATCCCTTACCATTACTTCAAGGGGAGCAGCGACAGTTCCTTTCCTGACAGGGTCGCGTCCTCATCCTGCTGCTAATTGCAGTTGGATCCCAATGGTAGCATTTTGTTCCTTTTGACCTTCCTACCTAGTTGAAGGGAGCAGTTGAATGTAGGGGGGGAGGAGGAGGAGGGCGTTAAGGATAGAACGCGAGCGAGCGGGCCCCTCATGTCAGGGCAGCAAGGCATTGACGGAGGCAAATAACCAAACTCTAATCAGACCCGGCAGTTTCCCCTCGAGTATTCAGGGCTATACATTGGTTTGTATCAGGGAAGGGAGGTGTGAGTCTCGGTAGGTTAACCAGCCCGCCCAAGTCATCGGGTAGCCATCGGTGGTTTCTTTGTCCCTAGCAATCAGACTTTCCATGTAGCGAATCTGTTCCAGCTCCTGTACCCATTCCATCAGCGTGGGGGGGCTCTGTGACCTCCAATGCCGTGGAATAACCGCCCGCATGGCTGCTACAAAATGTCTAAGCACATCTTTTTTAGAACTAGAAATTGAACTCTGGAAGAGAGACAGGAGTGCCACCTGCGGCGTGTTAGCTGTTTTGGTTCCGGAGACCTGCTCATAAATGGCAAAGATTTGGTCCCATAAGGCTTTAACAGTTGGGCAACTCCACCAAATATGAGTCATGTCTCCCAACTCCTTCAGGCATCTCCAGCACCTATCATCGTGTGACCCATCAAACCGGTGGATATTCGCCGGGCATCTATACCACCTTGTGAGTATCTTGTAATTCCGTTCTTGGGTAGTAGTAGCTGGTGATGTGCCATGGGTGCAAGCGTATATCTTGGTTAACTCCTCTCTTGTAAACCTAAGACCTAGCTCCTTTTCCCATTTGTCAATAAATTTCAGGGGCGTTGAATAGTTCAGCTTGGTAAGAAGCACATATAGGGAAGATATTACGCGGGTGGGAGGGGTTTCCTGGGTGATTAATGACTCAAGCTCCGTGGGTGGGCTCCGTGCTACTTCAGCTATGTTATTAGCCGTAATGAATGAGCAGAGCTGTCTGTGCAGGAGCCACGATACGTGCCCGCCTCCCGCCCTCTCCCTCAACTCCCCCAGCAGTGGTGCCCTTCCATCGCTCAGCACCTGCCCCACTGTGGTGTCGTTTGATGCTTCCCAGATAAGAAAACTTTTGGATACAAGCCCTGGTTCAAACGCCGGGTTGCCAAATACCGGCGTTAGGGGGCCGGGTCTGCGTATCAGTTTATGTTTGCTCTGTAGGGGATCCCAGATTTCCAAAAAGTGCTGCATAAGGAATGGAATGGTTTCCTTTTGCGACCTCGACAAGGGGGCAGCCCACGCGATAGTGGCTGGACCGCATGGGGAGAGCGCTTTTTCTAGTTGTACCCATAGTTTATCCTTTGCCCTGTGCTTCCAGTCCACCATCCTCTGGAGAATTGCAGCTGTATGGTAGGCCTTTAAGTCAGGGATCCCCACACCCCCCTCCCCCCTATTCCTGAGCAGGGTCGACCTCCGTATTCTCGGTTTAGCGACTCCCCACACAAATTTAGAGAAGACAGTTCTCAATCTGTACTAGTTGTTTCTGATTTAATTAAAAGGTGATAACGCCCCCTCAAACAAAAATTCACTTTCGTAATACTATTGCATTTGTTTATTCATACTTTTATGTATATATACGAACCTATTTTTCATCACAGGATCGTGGAGAACATTAACCCTTTATTTACTCTCCCTCTTAACCTGCCTTTTTTTATCCACAGCGCACCTATACTAATCTTTTCTCCACCTAGGTCCACACCTAAGTTAGAACAGATTAACCCATCTACATTTCTCCCAGGGAATACAGATTTTTACCTCAAGTAGGAGCTGCTCAAATTATCTAAATCCAACTCCATTATTTTTACCTGCCTGTGCAAGTTTCTCGACGGCATCTCTCAAATCTTTCTCTGGTTGGCTGTGGTTGCGTCTGCAATGGCTGGTGTGGCCACGCAATGCCTAAGGATGCAAGTGGGTGCCATTCACCAATAATGAGTGTGGCTAGCATTCCATTTAGTTTCTCCAGCCACACATTGATATGCGTGGTCGAAGAAGCTGATTGGAGGAGAGCCGCGTCTGCTCTGTGGGAATGCCGGCAGGTATGTGTTACAGCCAATTGATGAAGTCTCATGCATTAGCAGGTGCCCCAGAGGGATGGACTAAAACTGGGGATAGTGGAAATCCTGGGTTTTGGTCTATTTTAAGATTAGGGTTCTAAATTGAGCCAGAGGAGGGACTTGGCAGACAGACACTTGGAGAAACAAGAAGAGAGATGAATGAGACGTGCAGCAGAATGGAGAATAGGATGGAGGGATGCTAGTCTGTTTGCTACTAGCCCACAAAAGGAGAGTGTTGCAGTGGTCAGAATATGATCAGGGCATGCACAAGAAGTTTGGTGGCATCAGGTGAGAGGAAGGGGGGGGGGAGGTGCAGGACAGGAGGTGGCTAATGATTTAATGTGAGGTGTGGATGAGAGGGAGATGTCCAGTATAACACAAATACACTGTGCTTGGGGAGTTGCAGTGATTGTGAGAGTAGTTAGTGTGGAGGCAGTAGAGAGTTGGATGGAGGGAAACCAAGTCAGTTTGGAGTATTGGAGTTATTATTGCATGTTTGAATAGTAGTTATTTTAAAGCATGGAAAGGGGACATAGCCCCAGTGGCAGTTTACATTTAACTCATCAATTCCACCCTCAATATCCATCTTTCTAATATGTTAATTATAAAGTCCAGGCGTGATTAAGACAATGGTCAGTGGTAAGTGCAAGACTTAAGAGGTATTTTATTTCACGTTTTAGGTTTTCCCCAAGGTCCAAAGCTTCTAGGATGCTGCAGTACCTGTGATGTCCTTAGAGATCCAGCATATCTGCTTCTTCATGATATAATAAATGACATGTTGATTAAGTATGATAAAAATGTTCCCTTTATAAACTTATTATATGCAGCTAAAAGTCCAATTCCTATATTTTGAAAGCGACAATACACCCAATTCTGCTCTAGATTAGCTTAGGGAAGTGTCTAATATAAAAGAAACATATAGCGAATCCACTCCACAACAACACAATTACAGGAGTCTGATGAATGCATGAACTCTCTGATTGTCATGTGTGTGACCACGCCTACTACCCCAAGCCCCACCCTCCTTGGGCAAATGTGCAAATAACCACTATTTACTGTATATTGATGGCTTTTAAAGTTGTGCAAGAAGCTGTTATTCTATTATTATTCTATTGGGCTTGATGCAATTAGATCTACCCCTTGTAAGCCATGATTTCATAAGCTCGTTTGTAATACTGTATTTTTCTCCATATAAGACGCACTTTCCCCCCAGGCGGCCACATCTACAGGAGGCCAAAAGATAGAGGAGTGGCAGGCAGGCAGGCAACCAATCCCTGCCCGTTGCCTCTGGTGCTCGAGCTGTTCCTAACGTCCTCGCTGTATCTGCCGATGGGAATGCGGAGGAGAAATGCCACAATACCAATGGAAAGGGGAAATGCCACACTGTCTATGGGAATGGGAAGCGGAAATGCCACACTGCTTATGGCAATGGAAGGGGGGATGCCACACTGCTTATGGGAATGGGAGGGAGGATGCCACACTGCCTATGGGAAAGGGAGGGAGGATGCCACACTGCCAATGGGAAGGGGAAATGCCACACTGCCCATGAGAATGGGAAGCAGAAATGCCATACTGCTTATGGCAATGGAAGGGGGGGGATGTCACACTGCCTATGGGAATGGAAGGGGGGATGCCACACTGTCTATGGGAATGGGATAGGGGGGATGCCACAGTGCCTATGGGGATGGGAGGGGGATGTCACACTACCTATATGGGATTTGAAATGCCACACTGCCCATGGTGGATGAGGGTGAATACCACACTGTCCATGAGAATGAGAAGTGTAAATGCCACACTGATTATGGCAATGGAAGGGGGGATGTCACACTGTCTATGGCAATGGAAGGGGGGATGTCACACTGTCTATGGGAATAGAAGGGGAGATGCCACACTGTCTATGGGAGGGGGGATGCCACACTGCCTACGGGAATAGGGAGGGGGGATGCCACACTGCCTATGGGAATGGGAGGGGGATGCCACACTACCTATATGGGAAATGGGAGGAGAAATGCCACACTGCCCATGGTGGATGGGAGGGTGAATACCACACTGCCCATGGGGATGGGAGGGGGAAATGCCACACTGCCTATAGTGATGGGATGGGGGGGGGATGTCACACTGCCTATGGGAGTTGGAGGGGGGGAATTCCTAACTGCCTATGGGAATGGGAGGGGGGAATTCCACACTGCCTAAGGGAATGGGAGGGGGGAATTCCACACTGCCTAAGGGAATGGGAGGGGGGAATTCCACACTGCCTAAGGGAATGGGAGGGGGGAATTCCACACTGCCTAAGGGAATGGGAGGGGGGAATTCCACACTGCCTAAGGGAATGGGAGGGGGGAATTCCACACTGCCTAAGGGAATGGGAGGGGGGAATTCCACACTGCCTATGGGAATGGGAGGGGGGAATTCCACACTGCCTATGGGAATGGGAGGGGGGAATTCCACTCTGCCTGTAATGGGGGGGGGGGGGGGATTATGCACCTTGCCTTGTATTTGGTTCTTGGGGGGTGGCTTAGCACAACATTTGGTTTAGAATATTTATTTTTCTCCAAATCCTATGTGTGTCTTATAGAGTAACAATATGTTCCTGTATTTAAAGATGCTTTAAAAATCTTAAAATGATGAGAGTAATAGTTTTGCACCTGAATTATGAACTAATTACTAGGGGTACAGGGCCTTGAAAAAGTATTCATACCCCTTGAACTTACAAATATTTTTAAATGTAACAGCCACAAACATTTTGAGATTTTATGTGATAGGGCCGGGGTCCTCAAACCTAGGGCTGAAGGCAAGAGCTATCTTGCAGAGAAGAATAATTAAAAGTTTCAGCCATGCAAAGGTTACCAAGGTCTACATTACTACACAAAAAGTAGCAAATCATGAAAAGTACAGACATATGCAAATTCAAACCTGAAAAAACTAAATAAATTACTTACGTGTACACTAAGCTTGTAGAGGAATGCACAAGAGACATTGGAGAAGCTTAGTGTAGGTTTCACCCTGGCAGCTTATGAACATAGAGCACAGTGTGGAAGATCTACCATGGCATAAGGCCAGGAGGTGTAGCTCTCCACACTGATGCACAGGTGTAATAATCAGGGCTATAGTTGTCTAAGCACTATTTACTCCACCTGAGCATCAGTATGGAGAGCAAAACCTGACCAGTTTTAGCCCTACAGCAGCAAGTTTGAGGACCCTTGTGATAAAGTAAAACAAAATAGCAAGTATTTTGCAACAAGAAGGCCCATGAAAACCAAGAAACTAGTGTTTTGCAGAGAGATCTGTTATAAAAGTATCTCAGAGTTCAATCCATCATCTGTAAATGAAAGGTGTAGGGCACAACTGAAAAATACAATTCTGTGATTACTCACCTGTAGAATTGGTATTATGAGTATACAGTACGTCCTGCTCCAGATAAGATTCTTTACGCCTGGGTATTACTCCGCCAGATGGCGCTGGACTGCAGAGACAGCGAAATTGGCTCCTCCCGGCCCCTCAAATACCCGGGACCTCCCACAAATCCCCAGTATTGAAAAGCAGTTAACAAGAAGCAGGGAGAATGATAACATAACCAACCATTAACTGAACCAACAATGAAAACAATCACCATACAGAGGATCCAAGAATAATTAAACCAAGGGTGGGGTGGAGCAGGACGTACTGTATACTCATAATACCAATTCTACAGGTGAGTAATCACAGAATGGTATTATTATTAGTATACAGTACGTCTGCTCCAGATAAGATTCTTTACGTCTGGGACATCCAATAGCAGTGTCCATAAAGTAGGGTGGGATCCCCAAAGGTAACAGCAGACAGTTTAGAGCACTGCCGCCTGCAGAACTTTGCGGCCAAAAGCAGCATCAGCTGAGGCCCTAACATCAACCTTGTAAAACTTGGAAAAGGTATGAACAGAAGACCAAGTAGCGGCCTTGCAAACTTGTTCAACAGAAGCCTGGTGCTGAAAAGCCCAAGAGGCACCAATAGCACGAGTGGAATGAGCAGTAAGGCGGAAGGGAGGAGCCTTCCCCTTAGCAGTGTAGGCCTGAATCACAGCCTGACGGATCCATTTGCAAAACCCTCTCCTTAGTGTTACTAGGATTAGGGCACAAGGAAGGTAGAACAATGTCCTGATTAAGATAAAAGGCAGACACAACCTTAGGCAGAAAATCTGGCTTGAAGCGAAATACCACCTTGTCCTGGTGACACTCAAAGTAGGGGGACTGGATGGAAAGCGCCGCCAACTCAGAAACACGCCTAACAGAAGTGATAGCCACCAAAAAGACAACCTTGAGAGTAAGAATGGCCAAGGCAGCCTCCTGCACAGGTTCAAACGGAGCACCCTGCAAGGCAGAAAGAACCAAGTTCAAGTCCCAAACAGGCAACATAGGCTTACATGGGGGATGCATATGAGTAACCCCCTGGAAAAAGGTCCTGATCAGAGAATGCTGGTCAAAAGATCTTCGGAAGAAAACAGCCAGGGCAGAAACATGACCCTTCAGCGTAATGAGTTGAAACCCCCAGATCCAAACCATGTTGAAGGAACTCCAGAATCCTGGGAATAGAGAACCCACGAGTTAAGAGACCTAGACTCACACCAGTCAATGTAGGCACGCCAAACCCTATAGTAAATGGAAGAAGACTTCTTCCTAGCCCTAATCAAGGTGTTAACAACAGAGGCAGACAGCCCCTTTCCCATCAAGATGGAGGTTTCAGCAGCCAGGCCGTCAAAGTCAGCATTTGTAAATTGGGATGGCATAAATGTCCCTGAGTGAGTAGGTCTGGAACCCTGGGCAGGGCGTACTGATCTACTGCCAGCTGCACTATGTCTGCGAACCACACTCTTCTTGTCCACCGGGGAGCCACCAGGATTGCTGGCACCCCTTCCTGAGCTATCTTACGCAGAACCCTGCCCAACAGGGGGAATGGGGTAAAGACTTACAGAAGCTGAAAGTCCTGCCATGACATTGCTAGAGCATCTGTGGCCAGAGGATCCTGAGACAGGGAGACAAAAGCTGGGAGCTTGTGATTGTGACGGGACGCAAACAGATCCACATCTGGCTGACCCCAACGGTGACACAGAGAGTGAAACACCCTGTCGCTGAGGGACCATTCTCCCAGGCGAGAGGTCCCCCGGCTCAGAGAGTCTGCCTGCAGATTCTCCACCCCACACAGCTGAGATGCAGGGAACATTGTCCTCTGCCCAGGACAGGATCAGAGACACTTCCTTGAGGGCCCCCTTGCTCCGGGTCCCTCCCTGATTGATGATTGACCTCCCTGATGATTGATCACCGCTGTCTGGTTGTCCGAGCGTACCTGAACAGGCCAGCCCCGAAGGTATTGGGTCAAGTGAGCCAGAACCATCCTGATCGCCCTCAGTTCCAGAATGTTGATAGGGGTGTGGGCCTCCCGAGGGCCCCACCGCCCTTGGAACTGTAGTGACTTCCAGAAGCCCCCCAACCTGTCAGACTGGCATCCGTGGTGACCGTCTCCCAGCAGGGGGCCAGAAAGGATCTGTCTGCCAACAGGTTCCTGGAGTCCAGCCACAACGAGAGGGACCGCCTGGCTAGGGGGGACAGAACAAGGACCTGGTCCAGGGACCCAGGATCCTTGTCCCATACTGACAAGAGGTGGAGTTGCAGAGGCCTCATGTGAAACTGGGCATAAGGAACAGCCTTGAAGCACGGCACCATCAGGCCCACCAGCTGCATTCCTTGCCTGATGGAGGGATGAGGGCAAGATAGAAGGAACTGAACCTGCGCTAGCAGACTGTCCACCTTCTGCTGAGGAAGAAAGATCCTTGCCTGAACTGTATCCAGGTTCATTCCCAGAAATGGCGTCACCAAGGAGGGAGACAGGGAAGATTTGGGATGGTTGATCACCCAGCCAAATGACTCCAGTGTGGACACTACTCGCTGAGTATCCAGCTCTGCCTGTTGGAGGGACTGAGAAGTGATGAGAATGTCGTCCAAATAGGGCAGAACGCGAATGCCCTGAGACCTGAGCAGAGTCATCACTCCTGCCAACGTCTTGGTGAACACTCTGGGAGCTGACGTGAGACCGAAGGGCAATGCCACAAATTGGTAGTGCTGATCCTCCAGCGCGAACCTGAGGAATCTTTGATGGGAATATGAAGGTAGGCATCCTTGATGTCCACAGAGGTCATGAAGTCCACTGGACGCAGGGAACTGATAAGAGTGCAGAGTTTCCATGCGAAAGCACCTGCAACTGACAAATTTGTTGAGGATCTTCAAGTCCAGGATGGGCCTGACTGACCCATCTCTTTTGGGCACAGTGAAAAGGTTGGAATAAAACCCCTTGCCCGTTTCTCGTAAGGGGACCTGACAGATGGCCCCCAGCTCCAGAAGGCTTTGCACCGCCAGAATCAGAGCCTGAGCTGACATGGGGTCTTGAGGCACCCGAGATCTGATGAATCTTGGGGGCAGCCAGGCAGCAAACTCTATCTTGTAACCGGAAGACACTACCTCCTGAATACACCGGTCTGAGACATGAAGCCTATGGACGTGAGCAAAGAGCTGAAGCCGTCCCCCCACCCGGATGGGTGAGGGTGCCCCTTCATGCCTGAGGGGGCTTGGGGGAAGGTTTAGACTTGGAGCCCCAGGAAGTGCCAGAGCGTCCAAGTCTTCTGCCCCTACCCCAGAAATCTCCTCGGGCCCCAGGAAAGGAAACCCCTTTCCCCGTTCTGGATCCACGGTAGGGGGAAGAAAAGGAGCCCGGGCCGAAAGGGCCGAGACTGCCTTCTGCGCTGGGGTAACCTGTCTCCCTTAGCAAACAGGTCCAGGTGGTCCCCAAATAGACATAGTCCTTTGAAGGGAAAACCAGTGAGAGCCTTCTTGGCAGCGTTGTCAGCTGCCCACTGGTGCAGCCAAACCGAGCGGCATATAGCCACCACCAAGGCAGAGGCTCACATCCACACATCCACCACATCCTAATGGTATCATCCAAGGCAGAGAGGACATAAGCAACAAATACCTCACAAAGCGAGAGTGCATTATACTCTTCACTAGAAACATCATCAGGAGCTCCCTCTAGTCCTAATAGACACAGCTGTAATGGCAGAGGCACAAACCAGGCGCAGCGCCGTCCCCACACAGGCAAAGGCATGGGAAGCCAGCTGGTCAATACGCCGCTCCTCACTATCCTTCAGGGTAGTCAGAGGAATGCATGACAGAGGTGTTAGACAGAATTGGGGCATCCACTTTGGGAGGGGATGACCAACGTTTGACCACATCAGCAGGAAAGGGATATCTCTTATCCCAATTCTTAGGGACTCCGGGGAGCCTGCTAGGATGCTCCCATTCATTGAGCACGAGATTATTAAAATTAGATTGTTCAGGGAACTCTAAACATGGCTTAGCAATATGAAACAATTCCCCCTGCTGATTAGGAGCCGTGGCCGTGGGAGAGATAGAAAGCACCTCAAAAATCTGAGCCAAAAGCCTATCAGTATCATCTGGGGACCAGGGACCAGGGATCAGAGCCAGAATCATCATAACCCTTAAGCCGTTCATCAGATGATTCTGAGTCAGAGAACAACTCCCCTTCTTCCAGGGGGGTATAACCAGACAGATCAAAGGACTCTTCAGCCTCCATAGGGAAAAGAGTGACATCAGGCGCCAAATGCCGCCTCTTAGCAGAGGCCTTACGTGCCATAGTATTAGCAAGCAACTTTTCAACACTGGCCAGTCTAGTAGACACATCAGGCTGAGACTCCCCATTAGTATGCAGCTCACTGGGAGTCAAATCTAAACTTGGGGGAGTGAGCGAAGCCACACGTGGCACAGGCCCAGCTGCTGGTAACCCAGGCTGCAGTGCAAGCACCTGCTGGGCACAAGGTACACAAACCCGCACATTGTCAACACTGGTAGGGGACACCCCATACGCCACACACAGCCGGGCTTGTCCCGAAGGAACCCCGAGCACATTATCCTGAGACGCCTCCATATGGTGATTATAGTGGCACAATAGGCCGATAGGGATTCACGCTATAAAAGCAACCCGGGATGCCCTAGTAGCCCACTAGGGAAGTGGGAGGAATTAGCACACTAGGCCTCAATAAGTTTAATAAACTAAATAGAGGGGGGTAGGGCCGGGAGAAAACAATTGAGTTTGACCCGCCTGTAAGACATAAGCAAGAAAACCCCATAAGCGACACTCATACATTAACATTAAAAAATATACAAAACAGCCGCGAGGGCACTCACGGACTGCGGTAGGTAAGGCGCCAGCCTCGCTGCAAGAAGAAGCAAAAATGGCGCCGAGTATACCTCGAGGGGCGGGCCGCGGAGACAGTGATGCGGAACGCGCCATCCGCCGCGCCCCCTCCCCGAAGAGCGCAAAGCCGCACACGTGGAAAAATTAACCAATGATGGCTCTGCAGCACCTGAGGTAATGAAACATAAATAAAATAAATAAACAGAAACACACACTCACCCCCCCCCCCCCGAGAACTACAAGGGAGAGCGAGGGAGGGCAGCGGCCACCTAACGTAGGGCCCACCGATAGACAGGGGCGAGGGGCAATAGTGCGGGAGGGGCATCCCATAAGGCTCACTAAGTGCCTGTACTGCCTACCCTTTGGTGGGGGATTGCGGTGGAGCAGCGCTCCTAAGCACCTGACAGCGGTGCTGCCTACCATCACCGGCACCAGCGCAGCCAAAGCTGGGAGGCAAATTAACAATGGAACGGGTGGGAATAGCCCTACAGGGCCGCAGGCTAATAGCCCCGCTCACCTGCGATAAGAGAGAGCCATCTTCTTGTCCTTCGCAGTCCAGACTGCAGAGAAAATCTGGGGATTTGTGGGAGGTCCCGGGTATTTGAGGGGCCGGGAGGAGCCAATTTCGCTGTCTCTGCAGTCCAGCGCCATCTGGCGGAGTAATACCCAGACGTAAAGAATTTTATCTGGAGCAGGACGTGATGTATACTAAGAATACTTATGAAGACATAGCTGCCCACCTAAACTGCCGACCCAGGAACGAAGAGCACTAATAAGAGAATCAGCCTTTATTAAAGAGTGGCAAGACACATTTTTGAAAGCAAGCCAAAAGAAGGCCAGTTATCATTTTGGCCCAAGCTATGTAGGGGACACAGCAAACCCGAAGAAGGTGCAATGGTCGGGTGAGAACAAATTTTTGGCCTAAACGCCAAACGCTGTGTGTGGGGGAAAAACCTAGTATTGTACATCACCCTGAACACACCATTCCCACCTTGGAACATTGTGGTGGCAGCATCATGCTGTGGGGATGCTTCTTTTCAGCAGGGACTGTGAGGCTGGTCAGAGCTGATGAGAAGCTGGATGGAGCCAAATACAGGGCAATCCTGGAGGAAAAGCTGTTAAAGCGGAGCAAAACCCATTTCTGGGTGTTTTGCTGAGTTTGCCAATGCGGCCCCTGCAGCCATAAAAAATATAATTCTGTGAATACTCACCTGTAGAATTGATTTATCTTCCATTATTACTTCAGGACATTAGGATAATTCTGTAACGATAGGGTTAACCTCTCTTGACGGAAGGGCATGACTGCAAGACAAAGGCGTGGCTCCGCCTCCTGGCCTATATCCTTCCGGCAGACTTCCTACACTCCAGTTAATTAAAAAGCAGTAGAACCAGCCGCCCGGGAGGCATACCTATATCTCCTGTTAGATAAAAAGCTGAAGACAAATTACAAGACTCCTCTCTCTGATTATAAATATGTATCTATTTCTTTTTTTTTTTTATATATAAATTACCACTCCACTAAGACTAGGCATCCAAGACATGGATTTATCAACAGATCAGCAGACAGGGAGGGATGTCCTGAAGTAATAATGGAAGAGAAGTCAATTCTACAGGTGAGTATTCACATAATTATCTTTTCTCTTCCATTTTACATCAGGATAATTCAGTAACAATAGGGGTGTCCAAAAGCAGTACCCTGAATGCGGGTTGGATCCCCAAAAAACCTTATCCCCTTTATCAGGAATAAGATATCTTACAAAAAGCCTCTAGGCTACTATAGCCTGTAATAACTTTCTACAGGCATTCGCATCCGCTGAGGCTCAAACATCTACCCTATAAAATTTGGTAAATGTATGAATTGAAGACCAAGTAGCGCTTCATATACTTGTTCTACTGAAGCTTGATGCTTGAACAGCTTGTGTCAAATGAGCAGTAGTCCTAAAAGGGAGAAACCTTCCCCTTAGGGAAATAGACTCTTACCACTGCCTGTCTAGTCCATCGGCTGATGGCAGACATAGCTGGTGGAAGACCTTTCCGTGGCCCCTCAGGTATGACAACAAGAAGTCCAAACTATGGAAAGATTGTGTAGCAGTGAGATAATACCTTAGTGCTCTCACTAAACTCACTACATCCAGCCAGTGAAGACCCCCCTTCCTTATCGGACACTGGAGAAGGACATAAGGAAGGCAAAACCATCTTGTCATTAAGATGAAAAAACACCTTAGAAAGAAAATCCTACAACACTAAATAAATAAGGAGGCTTACTGATAAGCTGCTAATTCAGAAACCCGCCTGCTGAGGTTATTGCCACTAAAAGATAACCATAAGCACCCTTAGACTTAAACCGGACCTTCACCATGATTTATTGAAAAGCCCAAACCCTTAAACTATTCCCCGGCATCTAAAGTTAATATATTTTAAGTTTTTAGTCACTTATTATTCTTTCCCCCACTGGGCTGCAACTTTGTTCAGGACTTTAGGATATGGGCACCGCCATCTTGAATCAGAAGCATCACACTTACTGAAGAGAGGAGAGTGGGATAAAGTACAGGGGGCGGTATAGCTGTGCTTTGCTCAGACAATAGAGCTGGGGTCAGGAAAAGGTCAGCAATCCCAGAATGCAGAGCAGCACAGTCAGAAGGCACTTGCTGTTTGCAGGCTGCCTGATGTTCCATGAGCCGCCATCTTGGATGTTTAAAGGCTCATAACATGCAATAGATGCAGGTAGGATGATTTTTAAAGTGAGCAATCTGTATGTACAGGGTGTGGGAAACCTAAGATACACTCTTATTCAGAGTGAAGGACCGCTTTAATGACACATTTACCATGGCTCAAAAAGGAGGACCCTGAAGAGCTGATAAAACAAGTTCAGGTCCCAAACCGGTAGAAGTGGCTTACGAGGAGGCCGCACATGAGCGACTCTTTGTAAAACAATTGATGATAAATTCATTCTCATCTATGGGATTCTGAAAGAGGATAGATAAGCAGATATTTGTCCATAAAACACACTTAATTGAAGACCTTCATCCAAAATTCTGGCGACAGAAAAAAACTCTACAAGATAAACCCCTGGACTTTCACAAAGGGATAAACGCACGCTGGACTCTACAATAGATCATTGATGAAGACTCCTTCCTGGCCTGAATCAAAGACCGAATGACTCTGGCCGAGAGGCCTCTTTCTGTCAAGATGGAGGTTTCATTACCAGGTCGTTAAGCCAAAAACTCGTGAGTTGGGATGCCCTAGAGGCCCCTGTGTGAAGAACTGTATTGTCAGTAAACTCTGACATCCTTACTATGTCTGAGAACCAGCTTGTTCTTGGCTACCGAGGAGCCACCAGAATGGTTGGGCCTCCCTCATGGGCTAAGTCTTCTAATACTCGACCCAGAAGTGGAATCAGAGGGAATGCATAAGGAAGCTAGAATGCTTACCCTGAAGACTCAGAGCCTCTGTTGCACTGCTAGAGGATCCCTGGAACAGAACACAACTTTGGAACTCTTCGATTGTGCCGTGATAGAAGAGATCTATGACTGGAATCCCCCAGCGCATACATAGAGTTTGAATGACCCCTGACTAAGAGACCATTCCCCTTGATGCAGGGACTAGCTGCTGAGATGTTTGGCCTGCCAGTTGTCCACTCCAGGTATATGTACTGCCGAGATGCATGAAGCCTGCTTCACGGCAAAGGAAAATTTGGCTCTGGAACCCCCCTGGTGGTTGATATATGGCACCGCCGTCCGATTGTCTGTCTGAAACTGGTCAGGATGCCCCTCAGATGGAATGTCCAATGTCTGAGACATAATATAATTGCACTCAGTTTCAGGATATTATAGGAAGTCTGCTCTCCCTCGGACAGCACCATCCCTGGATCATCCATGACACTACCCCAATCAGCTAGACAAGCATCTGCGGAGATGATCTTCACTGTACTGGAAGTAAGAATTTGCCGAGTCTGTGTGCTTTGATCGCAGATCCTGAGCAAATTGTAGTGACATAGTATGTAAGGCTTAATAGAATTTTAGCCCGTCCAGTTCAGCCTTCCATCTGCAGGGGTCCGGTGTGAACTGAGCACTGCCTCGAAGCCATCAGGCCCAACAGAGGCATTTTGACGAATTATCGGGTGAGGGAAAGACAAGAGACCCTGTACCCTGGCCTGAAGTAAAATCTATTCTGTTCTGGAAGAAAAAAACTTTTGGCCGAGACGGGTCAAAAGACATTCCCAGAAACTCTAGAAGAATTCGACTGGATAGTCAGATATGCAATGTCTATCAAACAGTCTGTGTATCCTTCTGGGGCCCCTAAAAAATAGATCGTCTAAGCAAGGGGTTATATGTATACTCTGAATTCTTAGAGAAAACATGTGCTAGCACCTTGGTAAACACCCTTGGTGCTGATGATAGCTCGAAGGGTAGCTCCACAAAACAGAAGAAGTAGGCCACCTACAGCAATGTAGGTACGCATCTTTATATATATATATATATATATATATATATATATATATATATATATATATATATACTGTGGTTATAAAATCTCCCGGCTGGAGTAACATCACTGTGGATCAAACAATCTCTAAAAAGCAAAAAACAGCAGATCTCGATGCTTCTGAACTCCTCAGAATTCGGGAGACCCCTGACCAAAAGAATCTCCAAGGAGGTCTGGCTCCTAATTAGATCTTGTAACCTGAGAGTACAACCCATGTATCCAAAGATCTTTTATATATAAAGCCTCCAAATCTGAGCCAAATGCAGAAGACTTCCTCTCACCTGCAGGGTGGAGGCACCCCTTGCTGCCTATGCAGGCTCTAAAAGGGGCTTGGCTTTATTCTGCCACCCAATGTCGCCTTAATTAGGGACCTTGTTTTATTCAAAATCTCTTTGGATCCCAAAGAGGCAAAACCTCTACCCCTAAGAGTTGGAGGATTAGAGGCCCTGCGGAAGCAGCATTAGGCTTCAGCTACTGTGGCAGATTAGTAGACTTACCACTAGGCTGTTTATGTCAATCAAGCATTCAGCAGACAGACGCCTCGCCTTCAAGGGGAGTCCTTTCAGATTGTCTTTAGAGACTGTGTCGGCCGGCCATTGCTTAAGCCATAAAGCATGCCTTAAGGCTACCACCAGAGCTAGGCCTCTGTCACTTAACCATGATCAAATCCTCCATAGCCAAGATAACATACCTGTTGATATCAAACTGGTTTTGAACAACTGGGAGCATGAAGATGTAGCAAAGGCCGCAAGGTCGACCCCATAAAGCATGATATACCACCTTATCCATGCGCTTATCCGCTGGATATTTTAGAGAAACATTATCAGAGGATGGCATAACTAAAGTCTAAAAAAGACCTTCCACCAGAGTGTCTAACAGGAGGGTGAGATCATAGCTCAATCTGATCTGATGGATACAAGTATCAGGTACTTTAGGAATGGGCGGAAGACAATTGACTTCTGCCATTCCCTATTGATCAGATTTAAAAAAAAATGCGTATGCACAGCAAAAATCCTCCAGAATGGAGTAATCAACCACCCATCTTCTCCTTACCTGAGTGTCTTCTTGTGTAGGAGACTCTGAATCCGAGTCCCTACTGGATGAATCCTCCCCACCTGGGAGAGTATGGCAGCCACATATATCCTCTTCAACTGAAAAAAAAAAAAGTTTTCCTTTAACCCTTTCGCTGCCAGCCTATCTGGAGATTTTGTCACCCTTGTTGCCAGACCATTTTGCACTATTTTGCGCTCTACATGTTCAACTGTGATTTTTGATGGGATTTCCAGGGATTTCCCAGGGAAATTAAATATTGTTTTTTTCAGCAGAGTCTGGTCTTTAACATGAAATATCTTGTTTGTAATTTTTTAGGTGTATTCTCAATATTTTTGGGTAAAATATGTACAATTTGTAGTGTTTTGTTGCAATAAAAAGTGTAAGTTTGTCAATGAAATCTTATTGCGTGTAAAAGCCCCATTTCTCCAGGTTACAACGGTACCATATATGTATTGGTAGACACCCTTTCCTGCCCAGGACACTCCCTCAAACTGAAACAGCGCTTTAGGAGATTTTCAGATAAAATGCACCTGTGCTAGGCGCTATGCGCACCTTGCAGTTTTTCAAGAAAAACAAACCTTTACATTTGAAATACCCCCCACAAACGATATATTCTCTGGAATTACATACCTCAAGCTTTCTAGGCGTACCAGGCTTGTAGACAAGGCTGCAGTTTTCTGGAAGTAATCCCTCAATTATTTGGTAGCAAAGGGTTTCCCTAAAAAAAGAATAAAAAAACAGAATCAAGTCACATTTTCCTAAAAAAAACAATATGCAAACAAGAATAAACAAGTTAAATCTGAGAAAGCAACTTCCCCCGAACAGAACAATGCCCAGCCTGCATAGCTACTGTCAGGAGAAGAGTTGCCAAACACCCCAAAGTAAAGCATGTGCGTAACGGTAATTTTACTTGAACATTTCAGCTCTGCTTACAAAGTGCGATTTTTCTACCAGAACAACCCTTTATATTTGGAATACCCCCCACAAACCATATATTCCCTGAAAGTACACATGTTAAGCTTTCTAAGCGTACCCAGCTTGTTGTAGTGGGCTCAACTTTCTGGAAGTAATCTGTCAAAGAATTCTATGGTTGCACAGGGTTTCCCTAAAAATGTATAAAAAAGCAGAATAAAAAACACCTTTCCCTGAAATATCAATATGCAAACAAGAAAAAACAAGCTAAGTCCGAAAGTGCAAGATCCCCTGAACAGAACAATACCCAACATGCATAGCTACCCTTTTAATTGCCAGACTACTTGAAATTTTGTCACCCTCTGTTGACCGGTCATTTTTCCCCATTTTGCACCGTGTTTAATCGTGATTTTTGCCGGAATTTCCAGGGAAATATACATATATATATATATATATTTATTTTGCAGCAGAGTTTAGGCTTTAACATGAACTGTCTTGTTTGTAATTTTTCTACTATTTATTGTCTCCTTTATTTTAAATAAAACATTTGTTTTATTAATAAAAACCATATTGCATGTGAAAGCCCAATTTCTCCCGATTACAGCGGTACCACATATGTATCCGTAGCCCCCCATTCTTGCCCAGGAGACCCCCTAAACTGAAAAGAGCACTTTATAACATTTACAAATAAAATACATCTACTATCCACACTATAAACATAAGGGGTTAATTTAAAAAAAAAAAAAAAAAAAAAAAAGGACATAGGGCCCACCCCATTTCTTTTTTTTTGGAATTTTAAGGATTAAAAACCCTTAAACCCCCCCCCCCCCCAAAAAAAAAATCACGTGGGGTCCTCCTTACCCATCATAACCAGCCTGGTACCAGCTATGGGGGCTAGTAGGAACAAGGCGGATGGGCCAGTTTTGGTGGCCCCCCCCGCTCTGCCGGCTACAAGCTCCATGGGCCGGGCTCTTTTGCTCCCCCTGGGCTTTGGGGAGGCAGGTAATTGGGGGTGCCGGGGGGGTTAATGGCAAGTCACCCGCTAGCCGCAGGTGACTTACCAGCCCCCAGCCTTGTGAACTGGTATAGGGGTCTCATGGATCCCTTACCAGTTCACAAGGGGTTAAGTGTAAAAAAAAAAACAACACACACACATGGAGAAAAAAATATTTTGTTTTTTTTTTATACTTCCCCCACCTCCCATCTATCCCTGGGCACTGCATCTTTCGCTGATCAATCTGGCTTCTGCTCTCCTGCTGCTGGAAGCCTTTTATAGCTGCGGGGCGACAGAGCATAAGGGGTTAATTAAAAAATTAAGGGGGGACCCCACTTTTTTTGGGAATTTTAAGGGTTAGGCTAACCCTAACCCTTAAACCCCCCCCCAAAAAAATATGACATAGGGCCCCCCCTAACCAGCCCAGGACCAGCTATGGGGGCTTGTAGGAATAAGGCGCAGGGGCCAGCTTTTGTGGCCCCCCACCCTGCAGCCTACAAGCCCACATACCCTGTGTGGGCCCGGGCTCTTCTGCCCCCCCGGGGTGAAGAGGAGACCCGGGTGAAGAGGAGACCCGGCGGGAGCAATCAAGCACTGAGGTGAGTAAATGTCATTTTTATTTATTTATTTTTTTTTACATGTAATTCCGGGCCCTCCCCTGCACCCGGGGGGGCCTGGGTGGGGGATCGAAGCCCCCCCGGATGAAGAGGAGACCCAGCCGGATCGAATGATGGGTCAGGTGAGTGTTTTTTTTCACTTTACGGTTATTGCATCAGGGGGGAAGCCAGGCACGTAGATTCTACGTGCTTGGCACTTAAGCGGAGTGGAAACGAGCATGTAGAATCTACGTGCTTGGTACTGAATGGGTTAAAGGTTTAGGACAACTTGAGGACTGCCGACCGTTTAAAATCTGAGAGGGAGACTAAGCACCCACAATATCCTCATCACAAAACTCAAAAAAATCTTTTTTTTTTTTTATTTTTTAAAACCTTAGTGGCCGAAATGATTCACTAAAGGTTTAGATCCACTTGAAGGCTGCCAAGAGGGCTTTAAGGCTCAGAGGGCAACAGCGACAGGAGTCAGAACCTTTGCATGGAGGACAACTGTCTTCCCTTTCCACTACAATCATAGCATAATCTCTGCACACCGTGCTATCCTTGTCCAGTGTCACTGCATGTAGACTGGACATGGGGTAAATCTGATAAGACCAGATCCGATTACCCCAGATGCCTCCGTCATGGTGAAATATAATACTAGTCTTCATCCCTGGGGATCTGAGACCAAGTATATAACAGTTCTCGACAGTCACAAGACTACTGCGAGTCCTCCGAGGGGTAAACCACCATATAATTATATATTACATTATAATTATATATTAATATTATATTACAAAAAAATAGGGGTCCCACACACCCCAAAATTCCCAACCTCAAGTACTCAGTGGCACCACTACAATAAATTTATGAAAGTATTCAAAAGTTTATTAATACATCTTCAAACATATAGTAACAGGCCAATTTAAAATCAATTAAAAAACATATAACATAATAAATGAATATGGGGGGGGGCGAGACTATACCAACAAAGGCTGAGCCAGGGGGAAAAAATATGATAACAGATGGAAGTATGGGGTGCCGCTAAATCTAACATAAATTAATATCTTAAATAAATAATATAATGTCTATATAGAACACTAATATTTAATATTATGATTTTATACGTGACCCTACATACCACTAATATCTAAATGATTAATTACAATTGAATAAATAACACTTGTGATAAACTCCCCAACCAAACTTATATTTCTAAACAGTGCAATCAAAATTCATCAACACTACAAAATAATAAATAAAGTGCAACGTGCCTGCGTGCCAAAGATTATTATAAACCTATCTACCTATATAGTAATGTGACGTCACGAGCGTCACTTCATCAGGGCATGACACACATGCCCTGATGAAGTGACGCTCGTGACGTCACGGAACGCGTCGGCTGTGTACGGAGGGGATGAGACTCGTGCTGGCTGGGGGGTTTGGTTGCTGCTCATGATTCAGTAAGTGTTTTTTACATGTTGTGGTCTGGTTTGATTTTTTTCCCCTCTCGGTTGGTCCTTCTGTTTTGGTTTAGATTACTATATAGGTAGATAGGTTTATAATAATCTTTGGCACGCAGGCACGTTGCACTTTATTTATTATTTGGTAGTGTTGATGAATTTTGATTGCACTGTTTAGACATATAAGTTTGGTTGGGGAGTTTATCACAAGTGTTATTTATTCAATTGTAATTAATCATTTAGATATTAGTGGTATGTAGGGTCACGTATAAAATCATAATATTAAATATTAGTGTTCTATATAGACATTATATTATTTATTTAAGATATTAATTTATGTTAGATTTAGCGGCACCCCATATTTCCATCTGTTATCATATTTTTTCCCCCTGGCTCAGCCTTTGTTGGTATAGTCTCGCCCCCCCCATATTCATTTATTATGTTATATGTTTTTTAATTAATTTTAAATTGGCCTGTTACTATATGTTTGAAGATGTATTAATAAACTTTTGTATACTTTCATAAATTTATTGTAGTGGTGCCACTGAGTACTTGAGGTTGGGAATTTTGGGGTGTGTGGGACCCCTATTTTTTTGCAATTTGGTTCCCGGAAGGGCTCCCTTTTCGGCCAGCCTCCAGTGTTGCACACTAGCGTATTTCACTTAAGATACAGAGTGCGGTCTTTTATATATCATAGTTAATATTATATTACCTTGCCCATTCCCAATCTGTAATATAGAATTAAACAAAAATAAAAAAACAATAATACACAATCAAAATAAAACAAACAAAATTACCTACCAAACAGGCCAACATCCCCAGAAATTATGCACTGCCAAAGGGGAATTACGATATCGGCCAAAAATGTTTCAGCGGAGTCGGCGAGTAAAACGCGCCACATGGCGGAGGAGTAGCAGGCACTTCAGCGGAGCTAGTGACTTCGCTAAACCGAAAATCTTCTGCTAAACCGAAAATCTTCCAGCGTCCCCCACTTAAGGAACCGCGCTGTACAGCTGAGAAGAACCGTAGATTATCGGAGGTACTAGCTACCTCGCTAAGCCGAAAATCTTCCAGAGTCTCCGGCACGAGGAACCGCCCTGTGGCGCTGAAAGAACCGAAGATAGTCGGTGGTGCTAGCTACTTCTGCGAAAATCTTTCCACAGAGGTGGACTGAGGAAACGCGCAGTGCCGCTGAAAAGAACCGAAGATCTCAGAAGTGCTAGCTACTACGCTATGCCGAAAATCTTTCCACAGAGGCAGACAGAGGAAACGCGCTGAGCCACTGAGAACAATCAGAGATTGTCGCGGTACTCGGAACTTTGCTAAGCCAAAAATCTTTCCACAGAGCCGTATTTAGGAACTGCGCTGCTCCCGGTACTCAGGGGTATGAATAAATATGCATGACACACTTTTCCGTTTTTTTTTTTTTTTTTTTAACATTTGGAAAAGCATGCCTAATTTTCTTTATACTTCACAAATACAGGTTCATTTACATTTTTAGCTCTGACATTTAGGCTCTATTCACACCTCTCCGTTTGCGCTGCATTGGGCAATGCAGTAGCAGTACAAGGAAAAAATACAATTCTCTGATTACTCACCTGTAGAATTGGTATTATACATATACAGCACGTCCTGTTCCAGAATATATTCCTTACTCTTGGGTAATACATCCAATAGATGGCGCTGGACTGCAGAGACAGAAAAGTGGCTCCTCCCGGCCCCATATATACCAGGGATCTCCCACAAATTCCCCAGTATTGAAAAGCAGTTAAAATGAAGCCGGGAGAATTATAACCATTATCAATATTAAACATAAGAACAATCACCATAAAAAGGTAACTAAAAATAATGATAACAAGGGTGGGGTGGAACAGGACGTGCTGTATACATATAATACCAATTCTACAGGTGAGTAATCACAGAATTGTATTATTCTAAGTATACAGCACGTCCTGTTCCAGAATATATTCCTTACTCTTGGGACATCCAATAGCAGTGTCCGTAAGGTAGGGTGGGATCCCCAAAAGTAAAAGCAGACAGTTTAAATCACTGCCGCCTGCAGAACCTTGCGACCAAAAGCAGCATCAGCTGAGGCCTTAACATCAACCTTGTAAAACTTAGAAAAAGTAGGAACAGAAGACCAAGTGGTGGCCTTGCAAACTTGTTCAACAGAAGCTTGGTGCTGAAAAGCCCAAGAGGCACCAAAAGCACAAGTAGAATGAGCAGTAAGGCGGAAGGGAGGCTCCTTCCCCTTAGCAGAGTAGGCCTGTATCACAGCCTGACGGATCCACTTGCTGATAGTAGACTTAGCTGGAGCCAGACCCTTCTTAGTTCCAGACGGGACCACAAAAAAAGCATCAGTCTTCCTGAAGGATTCAGTAGCCACCAAATAGAACTTCAGAGTTCTGACCACATCCAAAGAGTGTAAAACCCTCTCCTTAGAGTTACTAGGATTAGGACACAAAGAAGGCAAAACAATGTCCTGATTGAGATGAAAAGCAGAAACAACCTTAGGCAGAAAATCTGGCTTAAAACGAAACACCACCTTGTCCTGGTGTCTCTCAAAGTAAGGAGGCTTGATGGAAAGCGCCGCCAATTCAGAAACACGCCTAACAGAAGTGATATCCTCCAAAAAGACTACCTTAAGCGTAAGAATGGACAAAGTGGCCCCCTGCTAGGGCTCGAAGGGAGACCCCTGCAGGGCAGATAAGACCAAGTTCAAGTCCCAGACTGGTAACATAGGCTTACGTGGGGGACGCGCGTGAGTAACCCCCTGGAAGAAGGTCTTGACCAGGGGATGCTGAGCAAAAGATCTTTGGAAAAAAATGACCAAGGCAGAAACATGACCTTTCAGAGTACTGAGCTGAAGACCCAGATCCAAACCATGTTGCAGAAACTCCAGAATCCTAGGAATAGAAAACACACGACAGGGAAGCGAGTTAGACTCGCACCAGTCAATGTAAGTACGCCAAACCCTATAGTAGATGGAAGAAGAGGACCTTTTCCTAGCCCTGATCATGGTATTAACAACCAAGGCAGGCAGCCCCTTTTCCATCAAGATGGAGGTTTCAGCAGCCAGGCCATCAAAGCCAGAGTTTGCAAACTGGGGTGGCGTAGGTGCCCCTGAGTGAGCAGATCTGGAACCCAGGGCAGGGCATACTGATCTACTGCCAGCTGCACGATGTCTGAGAACCACACTCTTCTTGGCCAACAGGGGGCCACCAGTATGGCTGGCACCCTTTCCTGAGCTAACTTGCACAGCACCCTGCCCAGCAGGGGAAACGGGGGAAACACATACAGGAGCTGAAAACTCGTCCAAGACATTGCCAAGGCATCCATGGCCAAGGCCAGAGGATCCAGGGACAGAGAGACAAAGACTGGAAGCTTGTGATTGTGACGGGACGCAAACAGATCCACATCCGGCTGACCCCAGCGGTGGCACAGGGAGCGAAACACCCTGCTGCTGAGGGACCATTCTCCCAGACGAGAGGTCCCCCTGCTCAGAGAGTCTGCCTCCAGATTCTCAACCCCCAGAATGTACACAGCCGAGATGCAGGAAACATTGTCCTCCGCCCAGGACAGAATCATAGACACTTACCTGAGGGCCCTCCTGCTCCAGGTCCCTCCCTGATGATTGATGTAGGCAACCGCTGTCAGTTTGTCCAAGCGCATCTGAACAGCCCCACCCCGAAGGTGTGGGGTTAAGTGGGCGAGACCCAACCTGATCGCCCTCAACTCCAGAATGTTGATAGGGGTATGGGCCTCCTGAGGGCCCCACTGACCCTGGAATTTCAGGGATTTCCAAAATCTCCCCCCCCCCAACCTGTCAGACTGGCATTCGTGGATCTCCCAGCAAGGGGTCAGAAAGGATCTGCCCCCCAGCAAGGTCCTTGAGTCCAGCCACCACGATAGAGACCGCCTGGCAAAAGGGGGCAGAACAAACACCTGATCCAAAGACACGGGGTCCCGATCCCATACTGACAAGAGGTAAAGCTGAGGAGGTCTCATGTGAAACTGAGCATATGGAACTGCCTCGAAGCAGGACACCCTGCCTGATGGACGGATAAGGACTAGACAGAAGGAGCTGTGCTTGCTCTTGAAGACTCTCCACCTTCTGCTGAGGATGAAAAATCTTGACCTGAGATGAATCCAGAATCATGCCCAGAAAGGACTTCACCATGGAAGGAGACAGGGAAGATTTGGGGTGGTTGATCACCCAGCCAAATGACTCCAGTGTGGACATCACCCGCTGAGTATCCAGCTCTACCTGTTGGAAGGACTGAGAAGCGATAAGCATGTCGTCCAAGTAGGGAAGAATGCGAATGCCCTGAGATCTCAGCAGAGCCATCACTCCTGCCAGCACCTTGGTGAATACCCTGGGAGCCGAGGTGAGCCCGAAGGGCAAGGCTACAAATTGGTAGTGCTGATCCTCCAGAGCGAACCTGAGGAATCTCTGATGACCTGGAAAAATAGGTACGTGAAGGTTAGCATCCTTGATGTCTACAGAGGTCATGAAGTCCCCTGGGCGTAGGGAATTCACAGCGGAGCGCAGAGTCTCCATGCGAAAGAGTCTGAATCTGACAAATTTGTTGAGGCGCTTTAAATCCAGAATGGGTCTGATGGACCCATCCTTTTTGGGAACAATGAAAAGATTGGAATAATAGCCTTTGCCCCTTTGCCTTAAGGGCCCCTGGCAGATGACTCCCAATTCCAGAAGGCCTTGGACAGCAAGAGACAGACCCTGAGCCGACAGGGGGTTTTGAGCTAACTGGAATTTGATGAATCTTGGGGGCGGCCAGGCTGCAAACTCTATCTTGTACCCGGAGGACACTACCTCCTGAATCCACCGGTCTGAGACATGACGCTTCCAGACACGAGCAAAGAGCCGAAGCGCCCCCCCCACCCCCACCCAGATGGGTGAGGGCGCCCCTTCATGCCTGAGGGGGCTTGGGGGAGGACTTAGGCTTGGGACCCCAGGAGGGACCAGGGCGGCCACGTCCTCTGCCCCTGCCCCAAAAATCTCAGCGGGCTCCAGCAAAGGAAGCTCCCCGTCCAAACCACGGAAGGAAGGAAGAAAGTCACCTGAACCCCGAAAGGACCGGGGCTGCCTTCTACGCTGAGGTAACTTGCCTCCCTTAGCAAACAAGTCCAGACGTTCCCCAAAGAGGTGCAGCCCCTTGAAGGGAAACCCAGTGAGAGCCTTCTTAGCAGCGTTGTCAGCTGCCCACTGGCGCAGCCAGACCGAGCGGCGTATCGCCACCAACAAGGCAGATGCCCTGCCACACATTCTAATGGTATCATCCAAGGCAGAGAAAATATATGCAACAAATTCCTCACAACGCAGAAGAGCTCTATACTCTTCACTACCTACATCATCAGGAGCCACATCTAAGAGACTCCTGAGCAGGCTTTTAATAGCAACAGCCGTAATGGCAGAGGCACAGAAAGGACGCAGCGCGGTCCCCACACAGGCAAAGGCATGGCAAGCCAGCTGATCTATGCGCCTGTCTTCCCCATCCCTCAGGGTAGTAGAGTCAGGGGAATGCATGACGGATGTGTTGGACAACCCCAGAACTGGTGCATCCACCTCGGGAGGACATGACCAACGTTTAACCATCTCAGCGGGAAAGGGATGCCTCTTATCCCAACTCTTTGGTACCCCGGGAAGCCGGCTAGGCCGTTCCCACTCTCTGAGCACCAGATTATTAAAGTGAGTTTGTTCAGGAAACTCCAAGCATGGTTTAACAGTATGAAACAGCTCCCCCTGCTGCCGCAGAGCCACGGCAGGAGGAGAGATACAGAGCACTTCAAAAATGTGAGCTAAAAGCCTGTCAGTATCATCTGAAGCCCATGGGTCAGACCCAGAGTCGGCACCATAAACCTTAGGCTGATCCTAAGATGATTTTGGGGTATAACCGGTAACGTCAAAAAATTCCTCAGCCTCCATAGGAAAGAGAGTAACACCAGTTGATAAATGCCGCATCTTAGCAAAAGCCTTACGCGGGTCAGACCCAGCAATATGTCTCTCAATGCCGGCCAACCGTGCAGCCAAATCAGGTTGAGACTCCCCACTGGTATGGACCTTACTAGGAGTCAGATGTAAGCGTGGGGGGGTAGGCGAAGCCAGATGGGGCGCAGGCCCAGCCACCGGTAACCCAGACTGCAGTGCAAGCGTCTGCTGGGCGAAGGGTACACACACCCTGACATCATCACTTATAGGGGATACCCCACCTGCCACACACAGCCGGGCTTGTCCGGAAGGAACCCCAAGCACATTATCCTGATAAGCCTCCAAATGGTGATTATTGTGGCACAACAGGCCAATTGGGATTGACGCTAATAAAGCTACCCGGGATGTCCCAATAGCCCGCTAGGGAAGTGGGAGACAATGGATCACAAAAGCCCTCCAATAAGGAGTTAACGCTAAATAGAGGGAATAGGGCTGGGCGAAACCACAAAAAAGTTTCACCCGCCTGCAAGACATAAAACAAAGATCCCGTAAGCATAATACAATGAAATATAAAGAAAAGCCAGCCCGCAGGGGCATTTACGGACCGCGATAGGGAGACGCCAGACACGCAGCACAGGAGCTCCAAAATGGCGCCCGCATATACCTCGAGCGGCGGAGAAGTGATGCGGAAAACGCCATCCGCAAGGCCCGCCCCCCCCCGAAGAGCGTGAAAACGCGCCCCCGTGACAAGGCCAGCCAATGACGCCGCAGCAGTGCCTGAGGCGATGCCGCCGCCGTCCGTGGAGCGAAGTACAAGCGCGCGGCGGCGGTGATAATAAAAACCCAGTACAATCACAACATGGATAATACAAAGTTAACGCATACACCACCCCCCCCCCCCCACCCCGAGATCTACCCAGGGAGAGCGAAGGGGAAGCAGCGGCCGGCCTAAGAGGAGCTTAACTGAGGGCACAGGGGGCGAAGGGCAAACGGCCGCGGGAGGGATATCCCATAAGGCTCACCACGGGCCTGTACTGTCTACCCTTTGGTGGGGGACTGCGGTTGGAGCAGCGCTCCTTAGCACCTGACAGCGGTGCTGCCAACCATCACCTGACCAGCGCAGCCTAAGCTGGGAGGCAGTGAAAAGGAACGGGTGGGAATAGTCCTACAGGGCCGGAGGCTAATAAGTCCCGCTCACCTGCGAGTAGAAAGAGCCATCTTCTAGTCATCGCAGCCCAGACTGCAGAGAAGAACTGGGGAATTTGTGGGAGGTCCCTGGAATATATGGGGCTGGGAGGAGCCACTTTTCTGTCTCTGCAGTCCAGCGCCATCTAGTGGATGTATTACCCAAGAGTAAGGAATATATTCTGGAACAGGTTGTGCTGTATACTTAGAATATACTGCCCATTGTTTTTAATAGCCCAATTCACATATATACGTTGCATATATATATGTGAACTAACCGATTAAAAATAATGGGAAGCATTATCCTTTGTGTTGTGACTGCGTTGCCCAATGCAGCGCAAGCAGAGAGGTGTGAATAGAGCCTTAAACATGTTTAACAGTTTGAGGGGTAGAGATACTTTTTCAAGGAATTGTCAACGAAAAAAACTCCATAAATGTGTATAAATATAGTGACGCACAAGTAGTAGACCTACAATGGTTACACACAACTGGTCATCCACCAAGCTTTACATTACTACATACTCAAACAAAATGGCAAGCCATAAAAAGTATAGGTGTAAGTAAATTCAGTCCTGAACAAACATAAAACATGACTGTTATGTGTACACTAAGGCTTGTAGAAGAATGCACAAAAGACACTGGAGAAGCTTGGTGTATGTTTCATCCTGGCAGCACACCACTTAAGATCTACTTTCAGGCTACACTGCAAATGCAATGCAACAGAATATGTTTATGACTCCCATATACTGAAACAAAACACAACACACACATAATCCAAATACAATGTGATCAAAAATATCCACAAAAAATTCCTTGTATTAACAAGGACACCCACGGTATACTTTATCCGTTTTAGCAACAAGGGGATCAGGTGACTGGAAAATAAAAAGCACATGGAGATCTATTAATAAATAATGTTTAATTAAAAGGGGGAGGGGAGGGACAATGAAAAACACAGCACAAATACACCTTCCCTTTATAGTTTGCATTTAATTTGAAACCTTTTACATGGCATTTCAATGTTTTACTTGATGCAAGGACCAAATCTAATTATCACTTCAGCATCATAATGTAGAACATCTAGGATAGCCCTGCCTAATGCAGTCACATAAAAAACAGCTACCAATCAAAATGTTGCAGCATGCAACCCATTTGGAGGGAAACTTGCAGGGCCATAATTTACTAGAATGTTCTGTAACCAGTAAAAAAAAAAAAGAAAATTAATGACGCCACTTTAATTTCTATGAGATCAATAGCATTAAAGTGTAATTGTAGCCAAAAAGAAAGCTTAGCCCTCAATTGGCCTGGTGCAGCATAGTATGCCAAAATCACCTGTTCTGCCCTCTTTAGCTAGGCTCCAGGGGGTAGATTCAGAGCCAGCTGAGAATTCTCACTCCATTTGACTTGCATTGTCTACCAGGTGTTCAGGGTGGTTCCTGGTGGTTCCAACACACCTTACCTTTCCTCTACAACCATCATTGCCCAGGGGTGGACATCTTGGCGAGCCCCCCCCCCCCCCCCCCCCCACTTTATGCGGTCAACCTAAGGATGCTGCACAAAGCACCAATGATGGCAATATATTCAGGACAGGAGTGTTTTCGCCCACATTGGGCATGTCAAGTAAGCATGAGAGTCCTGTCGAAATGTAGAAAATGTCGCCACAGGCGTCTCTCGACAGAAATGTAAAAGTTATCTTATCCCTCCCTCCCCCTGAAGTTCTATTTTATTTTAAAATAACCCTGAAAAATAAAATCTTTAACCAGATAGAATGTGGCCCAAGACTGCACCCCATGAATAATTAGTACCCAAATACTGGTGCCCATCCACACTGCATAATATGCCCATTAAATAAAAAAATATCAAATCTGTACATGTTACTTATTACAACTGGAATAAGATAACTGCACATACAGTATTTGTGACATTATAATAACCCAGTTATAGGTCAATTATATGTATATATATTTAGCTTGCTGGGTCCAACCCAGAGAACCTAATTACTTGCCGACTGTCATGTGGGGAGGTAGGTGGCTGCATGGGAGGATTGCTGGGGGGGAAAAAAATCTGATAAATTCCCAGGAAAATATGCTCAAAAGCATACAAAATGGTTCTTGTCCATTAAAAAAAAGGATGTTATGCACTGCATTTCAGACACGCTCAGTAAGCAGTGAGGCCGAGCAATACATGGGGCTAAGCAATATCACCTATTAATTAATAATACAATGGCATTTTAACCTATAGAGGGACATCTATCAAATATGTTGAACAATGCAGATCGTGGAAATGTTTCTGCTTTTTTTGGGGGGTGGGGGGTGGTTGTGCATATAAGGCCATTGCATGCTTGCTCACACATAGGAGTTTTTCCTCTGCATATAACCCATTCGTGCAGTGAGACAAACACAAGCAGTGAATGTACACATGCTTGAGTGTCCCGGTCACAAAAACACTTGGTTACCAGATCTAATATGTATATCACCTTTGTTTCTGTACAGTGTATCAGCAGAAGACCTGCATTTGACTACTTATTGTGCCAGAATTTGGTCAATGCCACCTTTAAACTAGTCACCACTGACTATTTAGTGTTGCAGCTGCACCAATGACCAAAAATGTTTAATGTGAGGCAAGGAGATCCTGCTCTAGATAAGATAATGTTTATTACATGCCCCTTATTGTCCGGGAACAATAATTACCCCAACGATTATCCATTTACAATCAGCTCAAAGGGTCTAGTTTGCCTTTCACCACACTAAACTTTATTCCAAAGCTACGAACAAAGTTGACATGTAATACTGAATAAAATTTCCTACATGGTAAATTACTATACACACACATATTTACATAATCATCAAAACATAACCTAAAAAGGAGCACTATCGTGAAAAATGTCCCAATGATAATAATCTATATAAATATGCTGGATAGCGGGAGGAGAGGTCACTTATACACCCGGCATCAGGAAATATATATATATTTTTTTATTATTTTATTGGAAGGAAGGAAGGTTCTGCCATCCCTGATGCACTAAACCTGTCACCTTGGATTTTTTTTCCGACCATGAGAGAATAAACCACAAGTTTTATTCAGTTCGGGTATAAATGACCCCTCCTCTCATTAGCCGATGTGTTTATATGGATTTTAGTATTACACAATTTCGGGATAGTGCTCCCTAAAAGTGATCTAAATGGATAGTGAACACAGATAAATATTTGTCACGTTTAAGTTGTCTGACAACATGACAGTCTATAGATTGGGAAGCAAGATATTTGTCAACTTCTAGGTACATGAGAAAAAAGGGTACATACACTATACAGTAATTTATTAAGACCCCAGCACATACCTATTCTAAAGAACCTTGTTGCAACATGAACTACACAACCCCATTAGGCCAGCCTTACCTGTGCTTTTTAATGCCATTAGATGTAGTTTCTCCACAACTAGGTTTCTTGGTATCCATCATGCTGTTTTTATTACTGATGCTTATATCCAAACTCTCTTCCTCAGAAGAATTTCCAACCGTTTCAAATCCACTTAAGGAATGATCAGACTCTGAATCTAAAAGAGGCACAATTGTAATGAAATACACACTCCCGTCTGTGCTACAACACTTGAAAACATCTCACATTTTCTGTGCACTGAAACCTGAGGAGGCTACTTTGTTTAGTTGTTGAAGTCCATCCAGTAACATATGCATCGCACACTCGATCTCACAAATTACATCAGTGAACACAGGCATCCTGAGCCGTTTTATTTTGGTATCAAAACAGAAGGATAGATGAACAATAAAGCACGGTGCTAGCTGGAATACTTGCTAATGATAAACTTGCTAATGATAAACCCTGTATATACACAAATGCAATAAAAAATATAACAAGAAGAGATAGATTATTTGGTGCTGAGAAAGCTGGATTTGAGCTGAATTTGAGATATAGACCTTAAAAGGGAAATCCTTCTAGGGCTAGACTATGTACTTGACAAGGCAATGCAAAACATATTGCTGCAATCCAAGTGGGGATTTTTGAAGGTAAGAACTCAGCCTTTATACAGTTCGTTATGGTGGTATATGCATATAGTAGGTGTGGGTGGAGACTTAATGTGGACCAAAACCCACGATTTTCAGTAGTAGTATTTTCAGGTTTTGTCCCTAGTTCCAAATCGGGATGCACAGCTGTGAAAAACCCCTCTCAACCGCCCTAAAAAATGTACCTTTCTTCCAGTCCCATGGCACATAAGTGGGCTCTTGTTCAATCAGACCTGTATGCTGTGCATATTAATGAAAATCATTCAGCCCTGGTTGGAAGAGAGAACTGACATTGGGAATCAGAAGTGGCCACATCGCAGGGCCCCCATGGTCTGCTCCAAGCCCCAGCCTATCTGAAAGGCTAGGCTGGTTTAACTGCAGGGAGTCCGGGGAAGCGGCTGTGAGAGCTAAGGAAATGTGTTTGCAGGGCGATCGTGCGGGCATCCTGGATGCCACAGGCGTATTTGACTTGCCAGTTCTGGAGTCTTTTAGACTGCTGTTCATGGGACTGGTGTTCTTGCAGGGGTACCTGCTTAAGCCCTGGCTGACCAGCCCTCATGCTGGGCTCATTGGATTGACAAGCTTTGGAGCGGAGGCTCTTTAGCCACCATGTGACTAATTACATCAATGGAGAGTAGGGGCAGGGAGGAGGATCTAAGTCCAACACAGGGCACCCTATCTGATCAGCAGATCCGAGTCTTGTGGCATCAGTCACAGTGAGCCCCCTCCATTCACTGCATTGGAGGTGATGTGCCAGAAGAGTGCCTGCACTGAATGGAGGGGGCATTTTTCATTTTAGTCTGGACAATGAATTTCATTGTACTGGTTAAAATATTTCAGTCACAAGTACATCCATGTAGACCAAACAGTAAAGTTAACCCTTTGGTTCGGACACAGCCATCAGCGTTAGATTGGAGGAAAGTACATGTTCACTGCAGTGTTTTTTGTAACATTTAACCATTTATGAACTGGTAAGGGGTCCATGAGACTACCTGCCTCCCCAAAGAGCCTGCATCCTGTGAGGGCTATGTGGATTGGTAGTTCTCAGGGTTGGGGGCCACCCTGAGTCAGCAGAATGGAGTAAGTTCAGCATAGTTCACCAAGGAAAGTGCTTCTGAATGATACCACCCGACAGCCAGCATAGGGCAAGCAGAAAGCATCTATTTTAACCCTTTGCTTGGCATGTCCCTTTAAGTCAAATATACTCAAGCTATCTGGTGTGGTCCCTGACCGGCTGTGGCACCATAACAAGAGTTTTTCCAAATTAAATGGTATGTTTAGCATTGGTAGCCATTTAGAAGGGTTGAGTATTGGGAATATAGTTATGATTTGGGACTGATGGGGGGATGGGATATAAATAGCATGCAATCACTGCTATTCCAGCGCACCCCATGCCAGTCTCACAATGCTCATGTAGCTGCCAATGTCCATTGCTCGCTTCCATTCAATGCCCAGAGGACCACCCCATGCCATTTGTCACAATCACTATGGCAAGCCCCCTCCAATGCAGAGAATGGAGGGGGTATAGCGTAGTTTCCATGGCAATGGCATGGGGAGGTCCATAACGTATTGATGGTTGCAAGCCGACTCAAGATGGCAGCGGCCGCGTGGGACTTCCATCTGGCTTTCCGACAAGTGTCAGCACGCCAGAATAGCCGTGATCCCCTTAAAGGTGAGTGTAGCTTATTCTTTTTGCCCGCAGAATGACTTTAATCTCTACTTTGCAGTCACAAACAGCACTCTATCCATAATAAGTGGCTGATGTTTAGCTTTAACAACAGAAGCCTATGTTTAAAATTCTTCCTTCCTGAATCCATTTAGGTGTCCATGTACCTTTTATCCTTCTATTTGAATGGTCTTTTAGCTCTCTTATTGAGAAAAAGGTAACAGACTGATAAGAGGTGCAGCTGAAGAGGTCTCATGTGAAACTGAGCAAAAGGGACTGCCTCGAAGCAGGACACCATCAGACACACTAACTGCATCCCTTGCCAAATGGAGGGATGGGGACAAAAGAGCAGAGTCCGTGCCTGCTTCTGAAGGCCGTCCACTTTCTGCTGAGGCTGGAATACCTTGACCTGAGAGGTATCCAGAGTCATGCCCAAAAAGGACCTCAGCAATGACGGAGATCGTGAAGACTTGGGATAGTTGATCACCCAGCCAAAGGACTCGAGAGTATCCTTGTCGGCCTGATGAAGAGACTGAGCCACGATCAGAATGTCGTCCAGGTAAGGGAGGATGCGAATACCCTGATTCCGCAGCCATCACGCCAGCCAGCACCTTGGTGAACACCCGAGGTGATACCGAACGATAAGGCCACAAACTGGTAATGCTGATCCTCTAGAGCAAAACCTGAGAAATCTCTGATGACTTGGGAAGATTGGCACGTGGAGATAAGCATCCTTTATGTCCACGGAGGTCATGAAGTCGCCCGGGCGAAGGGTACTGACAGCCGAGCGAAGGGTCTCCATGCGAAAGTGCTTGAACCTGACAAACCTGTTGAGACCCTTCAGGTCCAGGATGGGCCTCAAGGACCCGTCCTTTTTGGGGACCGTAAACAGATTGGAATAGAAACCCTGACCCCGTTCCTGGGGAGGCACCAGGCAAATGACTTCTGACTCCAACAGACGTTGAACCGCAAGGCGCAACCCCTGAGCTGGCACGGGTTGTGAGACATCCGGGATCTGATGAATCTGGGGGGCGGCCAGGCTGCAAACTATCTTGTAACCGGAAGACACCACCTCCTGAATCCACTGGTCTGAGACGCGGAGCCTCCAGACATGAGCAAATAGCTGAAGCCGTCTCCCCACCCGGACGGGTGAGGGCGCCTCGACATGCCTGAGGGGGCTTGGGAGAAGGTTTGGGCTTGGGGTCCCATGAGAGCCAGGGATGACCACAGGATATGCCATGGCCCCAAGAACCCCTGCGGATACCTGAAAAGAAGGGGCCTCGACCTCCTCTGGGGGCACGAAAGGAGGAGAAGGAAGGGGATGGCCCCCGAAAGGGCTGAGGCAGCCTACCATCCTTGGCTAAAACATCCAGACGCTCACCAAAGAGCTGCAGCCCTACAAAGGGGAGCCCAGTGAGAGCCTTCTTAGCAGCAGCGTTAGCTGGCCACTGACGCAACCAAACAGAGCGGCGCATCAAAAGGGCAGAGGCCCTACTACTCAGCCATACCACATCATCCTTGGCAGTAAGGATAAAGGCAACAAATTCAGAGCAAAGCAAGAGGGCCCTATACTCCTCCCTACCAGCTGTAGCACCATCAAGGAGACAATTGATCTGTCTCTTAAGAGCAATAGCTGTTATGGCAGCGGCACAGGCTGGACGCAGCCCAGCCCCCACAAATGAAAAAGCATGGCAGGCCAGCTTATCCATACGCCGGTCCTCGCTGTCCTGCAGTGTAGTAGTGTCTGGGGAAGGCATGACTGAGGTGTTGGACAGCCCTAGAATGGGAGCGTCCACCACGGGGGGGGGGGGGGGGGGGGGGGGGTGGGAGGGGCGAACCGACCATCGCTTAACCAAGTCAGCAGGAAAGGGATATTTCTTATCCAACCCTTGGGCACCGCGGGCGATCTACTAGGACGTTCCCACTCCTTGAGCACCATATTAGTGAAATGACTCTGCTCAGGGAACTCCAGACGCTGCTTAACAGGACGAAAAAGCTCAACCTATTTCCTCTTAGCCACCTCAGGGGGGACAATGTGCAAGATTTCAAAAATGTGAGACAACAGACTAACAATGTCCTCAGGAAACCAGGAATCCTCAGACTCAGACCCAGGATCACTGTCGCAGCCCACCTGCTGGTCCCCAGAGGAATCAGAGCCCGGGAAAAGCTCCCCCTCCTCTAGGGAGTAACGGTCATAAAAAAGATCAATTTCCTCATGCTCCTCAGTAACCCGGGCAGGCGTGGGAGCCAGGTGCCGCTTATTGCTAGAGGCCTTACATGGAACAGGCCTAGCAAGCTGCCTTTCAATGCTGGCCACATGAAGTGCCTGATCAGACTGTGACCCCCTGCTAGTATCCCCCCTCACTGGGGGCTAAATGCAGGCGCGGTGGGGTAGGTGATGCCGAAGGGGGCGCAGAACTGGGGAAAGAAGCAGGCAGCCCAGACTGGAGCGCAATGATACCTTGGGCGCACGGCACGCACACCGTGACATCGTTACTGATAGGGGATACCCCACACATGGAACACAGCCGGGATTGTCCCAAAGGACCCACAAGCACGCTATCCCCAGAAGCCTCCATATGGTGATTAATACATGCGCAATATGCCAGCACAGGGTAATGGCTAATAAAAGCCACCCGGGATGCCCCCCCAAGGGATGCCCCCAGAATAGTAAGTGGGGGGTGATGAAGGGGGGGAGTAAGGAGCAGGACCGGGAGAAACCACAACCCACGGGTGGCCCGCCTGAAAGACATAAGCAAAAATACATGGGTATCATGCAGCCCATGCCCCAAGGACAACAAAAAACCCCAGAGGGGACTTACGGATCAAGCAGGACAAGGATCGTCAGCCGCCGGACCACCGGAGGAAGCGACACAGGCAGAAATCACCACCGGAGCCCAGGGATGAAGAGGGCCCCAGACACGCAGCAGAAGCAAGATGGCGCTGACAGAGGAACCTTGAGGGGCAGGCCGCGGGAGAACGCCGCGATACGCGTCACCTGCTGGCCCCGCCCCCCCCCAAAGAGTGCGAAAACGGCGCTCACGTGACCTCGCCGACGTCATCCACACAGTAAAAAAAAAGCCTCGCAAATATAGCGCCGCAGTCGCGGAGCATAGTACAAAGCGGCGGCGGCGGCGGCGGCGGCGGCAAAATGTCTACAAAAAGTCTAAAAACACCAAAAGAGCACTCCACTACCACCCGCCCCACCCGAACACCCGTCGGAGGGGGGGGGGGGGGAGAGGAGAGCGAGCAGGCAGCGGCGAAGCCCTGGCCAGTGGGGGGGGGAGGGGGACCCCAACGCCAGACAAGTCACATAAACCCCAAAACACTCACCCCCTCAGAAGCTAGGACAGGAACTCTGCATCCCTAGTAGGCTCACCATGAAGCCAGTCCAGTGGGATAGGCACAGGGAAATAGCCCTGAGTTCCAGGACATTGATGGGAGAAATTACATGAATGGAGCCATCACTCCAGGGAGGGAAGACCACCCCGGAAAGGGAGATCAGTCTCTCCAGGCCCAGCAGACACTGATTCCAATGGGACAAATTTACAAGCTGCCGAACCCTGGTGTGAATATGGGCATAAGGAATCACCTCAGGAAGTAGGTCGATAGCCAACCTCAGCGCAGATGCCCTTTCCAGAAAGTGGAGAAGTCAGGACAACAAGAATCTGGGTGGAGGCCCTCTCATGAATGCAATCTTGTACCCAGGAGGTCAAAACCTCCCACAGCCAGGCATCTGAACTTCAGCTTTCCAGATATGTGCAAACAGACAGAGACGGCCTCCACACCTGACCAGCTAAGGGCATGCTTTCATGTCTGACCGAGTAAAAACTCAGGCTTGGGTTTAAAGCGCCAAGGAAATTTGGACTTACCCACAGCCTTCTTACTAAAGACACCATGAGCCCCAGTCTTCTCTGAATTTGCAGTCCCAAACTCTGAAAGGGATAAAAAGGTAGGCCCATGCAAACTCTGCTGCCTAGACTTATTCTGTTGAGGAAATCTGGTGCTCCTGCTACCCATGGCCTACTGCACCAAATCACCAAGCTGCTTACCAATAGGTGGCTGTCAATAAAAAGTAGCCCAGCAATGGTCTTCTTGAAAGTGTGTTCAGCCACCCACTGTTTTATTTTGCTATGCAATTTTGCCGCTTCATCCATAACCACCTTGGCAATCTTGATCTTGCTCCTCAGCATCAGCACCATGGACCAGATCTCGAACCCTTTTGCCTCAAGGATTTACTGTAGCTGCCAGACAAAGCAAGGAAGTGCATGGCAAATACGTGGCAACCACCACATCCAACTTGTCCCGTAGATGTCCGGTTCCTCATTGGTTGCCGCAGTCATTGTCGCCCTCTGCAGCCCCAAAACAAAGATTCTTAACGGATGGTTAGAATGAGGTCATCCATGGCATTTCTATGTTGATCCAGTGAAGCACCATCCAGTGAAGCACAACTAAAAATTTTACTGAACTGCACCGAAAAAAAAACCCGAGAAAATACATTTTCGCTCCAAATAACGGGAGTAGAAAAAAAATACCATTTTGTGATTACTCACCTGTAAAATGGGTATTATAAGTATGTCTCACACCCTGCTTCGGAAATATTCATTACACCTGGGTTATGTCCAGTAGAGGGCGAACTTCTGCAGAGATGAATAGAAAAAAAGGAGCCCCTCCCGGCCCATAAATACCTGGGACCTCCCACACATCCCCCAGTATAAAAAAGCAGTAAGGGGACCAGGAAGAGCAAATAAAATCTATGAGAAAAAAGTAACACCAACAGAGGATCCAAGATACAACATACTTACTCACCTGTAAAATGGGTATTATAACCACAAAATGGCATTATTCTAAGTATGTCTCACACCCTGCTTCGGAAATATTCATTACACTTGGGACATCCAATAGCAGTGTCCAAAAAGGGTGGGGATCCCAACAGGCAAAAGTGCACAAATTAAACCACTGCCGCTTGTAGAACTTTGCGGCCAAAAACAGCATCCGCTAAGGCCCGCACATCAACCTTATAAAAACTTGGAAAAGGCATGAACAGAAGACCAAGTAGCAGCCGTACAAACTTGTTCAAAAGAAGCCTGGTGCTAAAAAGCCCAGGAAGCCCCAACAGTACGAATAGAAAGAGCAGTGATCTGAAAGGGGGAAACCCTCCCCTTGGCAATAGGCCCCAACAATGACCAGACATATCCATTTACTAATGGTAGACTTGACGGCGCCAAACCCTTCTTGGGCCCAGAGGGCACCACCCACAAGGCGTCCGTCCTACAGAAAAGAGAAGTAGCCACCAAAAAGTACTTCACACAACAAACAATCATCCAAAGAGTGCAGGGCCCTCTCCTTGTCATTGCTAGGCTTAGGACACAAGGAAGAGAGAACCATATCCTGAATGAGATGGAAAGCAGAGACCCCTTTAGGTAGGAAATCCGGCTTAAAGCGGAAGACCACCTTGTCCTGGAGTCTCTCAAAGTAAGAGGCCTGAATAGACAGAGCCGCCAACCCAGAAACACATCGAACAGAGTTAATAGCCACCAAAAAGGCAATCTTTTGTGAAAGCATAGAAAATGCCAAATTCAAATCCCAAACAGGCACAAGGCTTTTGAGGGTGCCACACAGGAGTGACCCCCTGGAAAAAAGCTTTAACCAGAGGACGAAGAACAAAGGTCCTTAGAAGAAGACCACCAGGGCAGAGACCTGCCCTTTCAAGGTACTAAGCTGGAGCCCCAGGCCCAGACCGTGTTGAAGAAAGTCCAAAATCCTAGGGATCGAAAACACCCTGCAAGGCAAGGCCCTAGCCTCACACCAATCAATATAGTACCTCCAAGTCCTATAGAAGATGTTAGAGGAAGATCACTTCCACAGCCCTAACAAGTGTCTGAATCACAGCATCAGACAAACCTTCTATTAAGATGGAGGAGGTTTCAGCAGTCACGTCGTCAAAGCCAGCGTTTGTAAATTGTGGTACAAACCAAACCTGTCTTGGCCACCCTGGGGCCACCAAAATTGCTGGCGCACCCTCTTGAGCCAGCTTGCGCACCACCTTGCCCACCATGGAGAAGGGGGGAAACAGGTACAGGAACCCCAGATCCCTCCCGGCAAGAGACATGGCGTCCACTGCCAGGGCCAGATAAACCCGAGACAGAGACCCAAATGTTGGGAGCCTGTGATTGCGACGTGAGGCAAAGAGATCCACCTCCGGAGTCCCCCACAAGCGACAGAGGAACCGGAATACCTTGTGGTAGAGATATCATTCCCTTCGGCGAGAGGATCCCCTGCTCAGGGAGTCCGCCTCCGTGTTTTCCACTCCCGGAATGAATACCACCGAGATGCATGGAAAATTGCTCTCCGCCCATGCAAGAATCAGAGAAACTTCCCTGAGGGCACTCCCGCTGCGAGTCCCTCCTTGGTGATTGATGTAAACGACCGCAGTTCGATTGTCTGATCGAACCTGAACCGGTAAGCTCTGTAAGTGATGCGTCAAGCATGACCGAACCAACCGAATAGCTTTGAGCTCCAAGACATTGATGGGGGTGTGAGCCTCCAGAGGACTCCACAGCCCCTGGAAACGAAAATCCATCCAGAAAAACTCCCCAGCCCGATAGGCTGGCATCCGTGTTAACCGTCTCCCAACAAGGGGCCAGAAAGGATCTACCCCTCATCAAATTGCTTGGTTCCAGCCACCACTGAAGGAAACGCCGAAACCTGGGAGACAGCAGAAAGGACTGATCCAAGTACCGGGGACATCTGTCCCAGTTCAGCAATAGATGGAGTTGGAGCGACCTCATGTGGAACTGAGCAAAGGGGACTGCCTCGAAGGAAGCCACCATCAATCCTACCAGTTTCATCCCTAGCCGGATAGAGGGGCGAGGATTGTCCAGGAGAATACGTATCAGATCCCGAAACCTCTGCACCATTGGGTGAGGTAGGAACACTCTGGCCTGACTGGAATCCAGACTCATGCCCAGAAATGAGATCTCCCCTGATGGGGAGAGAGAAGACTTGAGGTGGTTGATCACCCATCCGAACCTTTTCAGCGTCATCACCACCCTGGAGTCCAGCTCTGCCTGACATACGGAAAAAGCTGTAATGAGTAGGTCGTCCAGATATGGCACAATGCAAATGCCCTGGGCTCTGAGAAGGGCCATTATGCCCGCCAGCACCTTGGTGAACACCCTTGGTACCGAAGTCAACCTGAAAGGGAGGGCCACACACCGAAATTGCTGATCACTCACCACAAACCTAATAAATCGCTGATGTGCTGGGTAGATCGGTACATGAAGGTAAACATCCTTGATGTCTATAGATGTCACGAAATCCCCCTGACGAAGGGAATTGAGGACTGAGCACAGAGTCCCCATGCAGAACTTCTTGGTTCTGATGAACCTGTTGAGAAGCTACAAATCCAGAATGGTTCTGATGGATCCATCCTTTTTTGGGAACCGTGAAGAGGTCGGAATAATAGCCCCGGCCTCTCCCTGAGAAAAGCACCGGGCATATGACCTCCGTGTCCAGAAGATTTTGCACTGCCAACAGGATCACTCAGTGAAATACGTTCCCCTGCTCGTCCGAGAGTCACGAAAAGAGGGGTTGAATGAGCCTGAACCCTGAAAGGGCCGGCGCTGCTTCTAGCATAGAGATAACTTACCTCCTTAGACAATAGAGACTAATCGAGCCACCAAACAGGCGCAGACCCCCGAAGCGAAGCCCTGTGAGCGCCTACTTAACAGCTAAATAGGCCGCCCACTAGCGCAACCAGCCCAATCGATGTATAGCCACCGGCAATGCCGAGGTCCTGTTACACATACGGATGGTATCATCCAAGGCGGACAAGCCAAAGGCAAGAAACATCTCACAATGAATCAAGCCTGTAAACTCCCCACTGTAAGGAATCAATAGGAAACCATCCAAAGGCCCCTAAATAAAAACTCTAGTAGCCACGGCCATGAGAACGGAAGCACAAACCGGGCGCAAGGCCGAGCCAACACAAGCAAAGGCATGCAAAGCCCTTAGGTAGATACTATGGACCCCACTGTCCTTCAAGGTCGCGGGATCCGGGGAATGCACAACCGACGTGATGGACAATCCCAGGACAGGAGCGTCAACCTCAAAGTATGCAGACCAAGGCTTAACCACATCAACAGGAAAGGGATACTTCCCATCACACCCTTGAGGAATGCCAGGGAACCGGCTAGGCCTTTCCCATTCCGTCAGGATCAGATTGTTAAAGTGCTTCAGATTCAGGAACCCCAACAGGGTATGGCAGTCCCAAGACATTCCCCCCTTGCGGAGGGGAAGTGGCCAGCGCAACAAAATACAGGCAAGAAGCCCGGGGGTATCCATGGTATCCCCGCGCTCTGTACCGGCATCCGTCCAGGTGCAAGGAGACAAACTGACATAAAAAAGGGGGCTGGCGCAGCAGGCGCCAAGTGCCGAATCTTAGCTGGGGCCTACCCGGCCGCAAGGCTAGTAATAATCTTCTCAATGTTGGCCCGCCTGGCGTAGACATTGGATTGCGACTCCCTGCTAATGACCAGTCACTTGGGGTCATAACCAGGCATGGGGGTGCAGGTGATGAGGACAGCGGGGTCGGCCCCGCCGCACGGAGCCCAGATTGCCGCGCAATAGCCCACTGTGCGCATGGTACACCAATCTCCAAAATGTCTCCCACATGGGATACCCCACATATTACACACTGCCGGGGATGCCCCGAAGGGACCCAGAGCCCTGTATCCTGGGAAGCCTCCATATGGTGATTTTAAGGTAGTTGCAATGACCAATGGGAATTACGCTATGAAGCTACCCGGAATGCCCCTTAGAGTCCGTTAGTGGGAGGATTTTTGGAAGCACCGGAGGGAACCCCACATGACCTAGTAGAGGAAGAACCTAATAGCTTACGGCAGTCCCACCTGCCAAGCACAAAAGGTGGGGGCCCCATTAGCAAACATACATGCTGCACGTAAAGAATATATAAGGGCCTAGTATACATAATATAAAGATATACATACATACATAACTGTATACACCCAGATATAAATACTCTTGTTATTAGACATATATTTTCCCCTGTATATATATACCTATATGCGGACATACATGGCCATATGACATGACACATATATTAAATCCATGACCGTCCAATAGGAATATGACAGGAAGCCAAAAAGGCGTCCTCATACGTGTGCAAAAAAAAAAAAATGTATATATATATATATATATATATATATATATATATATATTAAACAGAGTGGGAAAAGAAACCTGCACCACCGGGGAACAGAGCTGCATAACATATGCTCTAACCGCTGGCCCGTGCAGCCGCTTACAGTAAAGAATACAGTAAAGAATACAAGCATATAACTAAGGCATCAAGGATGGCTAGAGGGAAACTCACGGAAAGTAACAGGCATGGGAAAGATGGCGGCGTAGAGCCCGCAGACAGGAGGAGGATGAAGGCGGGCCGACGCAGATCGCACCCGTGTAAGGCCCCGCCCCCTCCCGACGCGGGAAAGAACCAACAGCCGCGCTCCCAGCCAATAGGACTGGGAGCCGGTCAAGCGCCAACTGGAGGGGCCGGCCATCACCAGCGCGGGGAGCGCCAGGCCCCGCCCCCTCCCCCTGACTGAAACGAAGGCTGCGGAGCCGGCATAAATGACACCGGCCCGCCGACGCCGCCCCAGAAAGCGTGCTGGCCACCGATGAATAAAATATACAAATTAAACCAAGTTAAACCACATTGAGGCACACTGGCAGTAGCCAGCGCCCACCAAACAGTAAAGAAAGTACAGCACCAATCATACTGACAACATCCAATCACACCATCTCAGGGGAGACAAAACAAAGATGGAAGTACGCCCCCCCACCCTACTAACCGGGAACAGGGAGTAATGGGGGAGGGGGGGAGCCGATAGCCACATGTAGGATATGTGGTGAGGGCTTCAGAACGGACAGGGCATCCCACACCAGGGTCACCAACCTGGTAGCCTCCTACCCCTCGTAATGGGGCCTCACGGAGGAGCGTGGCTCCTATCAGTACACCTGTTAAGGTGAATCCTACCTTCACCCGGACCTACAGCCAAGGCTGGGAGGCATTAGGGGGCTTAAGCATAACTAGGTCCAGGCAGAAATAGGGATAAAAATGGCCGGGTGTGAACCCTGCTTACCTGCAAGGAGGAGACTTCATCTTCTGACTTGCTCGCCGTCTGCAGAGACGATTACTGGGGGATGTGTGGGAGGTCCCAGGTATTTATGGGTCAGGAGGGGCTCCTTTTTTTCTATTCATCTCTGCAGAAGTTCACCCTCTACTGGACATAACCCAAGTGTAATGAATATTTCCGAAGCAGGGTGTGAGACATACTTAGAATAAATGAATCCACCCTAATGTGTTCACGTTTCTGGTCCACCTTCCTGCCTGCAGAGGAACCATGCTCCTCGTTTCTGCCAGCTTTAGAGATAAGGTGGTGGAGGCCCGCCATTTTCGCCTCGAGAAAATCCCGGTCCCCCAGGGACAGGATCTGGATCCAAGAAGCTTCAGGAAAGATATATAAACCCAAAGAAAGAACCCTTCTTCTGGGGAAAACCCTCCATTTGAAGGAAGCATAGTGCAATCATAGCTGCGTAGTTGGAGAGAATGAGTGTTATAGTAGCGGAAAAAGTCTCCTTGCCTGTAAGACAAAGGAGACAGCGGACAATAAATATAATCCCTTTAAAAAAGAGCCCACCCCAAGACATAGAATGGTGTCCTACAGGGCCCCCACTTGGGTCAAGATCTGCTTAGGACTTGCTCTCTGTGTCTGCTAGCAGTAGAGATGGCAAAACATCTGCACGGGGTCTCTCAAAAGCTCTCCAAATTCTGGGTGAGGGTCCTGGGGTCCCCGGCGGTGAGCGAGGTAAAAAAAAACGCCGTTCCTGAGGGTCAGAGGGCTTCAGAAGTAGCCCTCAAAGCAGTAGAAGCAACACACACACAGCTAGGAAGTATCTCAGTGCTTCCTCCCCAGTGTGAAAGGAAAGAAAGGAAATACTTATCTTAGGTCTTCGGACGTTGGCAACTAGAGCAAAACTGGCAAATAACCAGGAAGCTGGGCCTCTAGACCTGTCTACATGGAGGAGTTATAGCTTTTGCTCTGATCCCGCATATCAGCTACAAGCAATACCCACAAGTCAGTGATCATTGTCCCTGGGTATATCAAGCAAGACAAGAGTCTTGCGGTTACATTGTAAAAAGCCAGCCAGCTCCCTGCTGTGTTGTATTGGAAAAAGTCAGGCACATGGCTGCTGTTACAATGTAGTAAAGGCTACATCCTGCTAGGGTACATTGTAAAGAAGACAAGTGGCCTGCTGTTACAATGTAACCAGCTTCACAGCTGACTGCGATGTAAGTGATCTCTCCATTGTGCTGCTGTGATGAAGAGGTTCCTCTTAAAGTTCCTGTCCAGGCACATGAATGTTTACTCCCACCCACCATCCTTTGGGAACAGTGTAAAAACAATGTAAAAAACAATTCTGTGAAACTCACCTGCAGAATTGTTTCTGGGGATCCATTCCAGACCCTTCTTACACTTGGGATTAATTCCTTGCCCGAAGGGTGTGACTGCAAGACAAAAAAGGTGTGGCCCCTCCCGGCCCATAAGTAGCAGCTGCCTCCTAATCAAAACCAGTACTTAAAGTGGACCAACACCCAGGATTTTGACTATCCTGGGTTTTGGTCCACTTCGGCGGGGCACCCCGATCGGGGGTGCCCCGCTGTGTGAAACCCCCCAGAAAGCCCCAAAATCTTACCTGTCCCCGCTCCCACGTGACTGGACGGTCCAATCCCCGCCAACGTCCAGGCGGGGATCAGGAACGTCCAAGCGGCTGCCGCCGCCGCCGCCTCCCTCGCGTCACTTTCGGCGCGCGCGCGCCCCCGCCGGCCGGCCGCCGCCGAAGATCAGGTAAGGTGTTTAGGGGTTTTTTGGGGGGTTTCACCCCGCGGGACATCCCGATCTCGGATGTCCCGCGGGGTGGGAGGTGATCGGCCCGGGAATCTTATAGATTTCCGGGCCAATCACCTCTCGGTGTTGGTCCACTTTAAAAAGCAGTAAATCATAAACCAGAGGCAGGCCGGGAGGCCCCCTTATAGAAGACAATGTTACCTCACACCGAACTCCGCTTGAATTCTCTCAAAATATACTTTTTTTTTTTCTTTTTTAATGCCAATGAAATAATAAATGGACTAAACTATCAAAAAAGCATCCAAAGATAGATCATGACCCAAAAAGGGTGGGCCGGAGGGTCTGGAATGGATCCCCATAAAAACCAATTCTACAGGTGAGTTTCACAGAATTGTGTTTTTTCTTCCGATCCATTCCAGACCCACCTTACACTTGGGATCTCCAAAAGCAGTGCCATCTATGGTGCGGAACAGCAGGTAGTTTATTTCACTACCGCCTGAAGAACCTTTCGACCAACCACAGCGTCAGCTGAGGCCCTAACATCTACATTGTAAAATTGGTAAATGTATGAACCGAGGACCAGGTGGCAGCTTTACAAACCTGTTCCATCGAGGCCTGATGCTGAAAGGCCCAGGAAGCACCAATGGCCCTAGTGGAAAGAGCTGTGACCCAAACCAGGGGCTCCTTTCCCTTGGCAGAATAGACTCTTTCCACTGTCTGTCTAATCCATCGACTGATGGACTGATGAAGGTGGAAGACCTTTCCGTGGACCCTCAGGTATGACATAAGAAGTCCAGACTATGGAAAGATTGTGTAGTGAGATAATACCTTAGTGCTCTCACATCCAAACAGTGAAGAACACCCCTTCCTTATTAGACACTGGAGCAGGACATAAGGAAGGCAAAAACCATCTCTTCATTAAATGAAAAGATACCTTTAGGAAGAAAATCCTAAAACACTCAAATAACGAGGCTTAGTGATAAGCTGCTAATTCAGAAACCCGCCTGCTGAGGTTATTGCCACTAAGAGATAACCATAAGCACTCTTAGACTTGATGATGCATCTACCATGGTTCAAAAAAGGGGGACCCTGAAAAAACAAGTTCAGGTCCCAAGCCGGTAGAAGTGGATTAAGAGGAGGCCACACATGAGCGACTCCTTGTAAAACAAGTTCTGATAAAATCATTCTCAGCTATGGGTTTCTGAAAGAAGACAGATAGATATTTGTCCTCAATTGAAGACCTTCATCAAGACTTCTGCAAAAATCAATATATTCTACAAGCGAACCCCTGGATTCGCACCAAGCTATAAATGCTTGCCACACTCTTTAGTAGATCACTTGATAAAGATTTCTTCCTGCCCTGAATCAGATGATTCTGGCAGAAAATAACCCTTTCTTCCAAGATAAAGGATTCAATAGCCAGGCCTTCCAAACCAGAACCTTTGATTTGGGATGCCTTAGAGGCCCCTGTGTGAGAAGATCTGGATCGTCGCCTCCACAAGTTGCCCTGTGACATCCTTACTATGTCTGAGAACCAGCTTCTTCTTGTCACTGAGGAGCCACCAAAATGGTTGGGACTCCCTTGTGAGCTAAACCTTTTTTAGTACTTGACCCAGGAGTGAAATCGGAGGGAAATGCATAAAGAAGCTTGAATGCTGACCACTGAAAAGTCAGGACATCTGTTGCTATTGTTAGAGGATCCCTGGGCTGAGACAAACTTCGGACCTTCTGACTGAGCCGTGATGCAAGAGATCTACGTCTGGGATTCCCCAGCACATGCATACGGATTAAAAAAACCCCTGGCTAAGAGACCATTCTCTCTGATGCAGGATGGTTCTGCTGAGATGATAGGCCTACAAGTTGTCCACTCCAGGTATGTGTAAAAGACAACCAAAAGACAAGTAAAAAACCCAGCTCACTTCCTCCATCAGGGCTTTACTGCTTCTGATGGCCTCATGGTGGTTGATATATACCACCGCCGTCCAATTGTCTGTTTGAATCTGGACGGGATGCCCCATCAGATGGGATGTCCAATGTCTGAATACAATAGAATAGCTCTCAGTTTCAGGATCTTTATGGAGATTCTGCTCTCCTTTGGACTTCACTGTCCCTGGAACCTTTGTGACTCCATGACACTTCCCCAACCAGATAGACTGGCATCCATGGTGATGATCTTCCACTGTACTGGAAGGAAGGATTTGCCAGTCTGAAGAGGCTGAGGACCAGGCTAGAGAATGCCTTGCTGACGGTGTCATGCAAAAAGAGTGAATCAGAGTGTGTGGGTCTCGATCCCAGATTCCATCTGCAGGGGTATTGTGCGAACAGTGCAAAAGGTACTGACTCAAGCAAGATACCATCAGGCCCAACAGACATATTCCTTGATGAATCGTCGGGTGAGGGCAAGACAAGAGACCCTGTACCCTGGCCTGACGTAAGAGTCACTTCCGTGTTGGAAAAACACTCTAGCCTGAGACGTGTCCCAGAAAGAATAACTCTTGAAACTATGATATATTTGACTAGTCAATTATCCAATGTCGATCAGACAGTCTGTATATTCTTCTGGGCCCCCTGACATGATGGGCCGATATTAACAGATAGTAAGGGATTATATGTATACCCTCACTTATTAGAGAAAACATGAGACCTGCCAACACCTTGGTAAACACCCTTGGTGCTGAAGATAGACCGAAGGGTAACGCCAGCAATGTAGATATGTATATATATATATATATATATATATATATATATATATATACACACACACACCGTATTTTTCGCCCTATAAGACGCACTTATTTTTCCCCAAAAGTGGGGGAAAAATGTCCGTGCGCCTTATCGGGCAAATGTAAAAAAAACAAAAAAAAAAACAAAAACTCACCCGTTCCCGGCGCTCCCGCGTTGTCTGCCACACTGCGAGAGGCCAGAGGAGCGGCGGGGGCTCTGTCCCGGTCCCGCCGCTGCAATCGCTGTCTTTTCAGGCAGCGATGACAGCGGCGGGGCCAGAGACAGAGCCCCTGCCGCTCCTCCATCTGCTGCCTCTTCCGGGCTCAGAGCACACGCGAGCACGAAGGTCCGGGCATTGGGTGGGCGTGGACTGCACCGGTGCAGGCCACGCCCACCCGCTGCCCGGACCTTTGTGCTCGCATGTGCCCAGGAACAGCAGATGGAGGAGTGGCAGGGGCTCTGTCTCTGGCCCCGCTGCTGTCATCGCTGCCTGAAAAGACAGCGATCGCAGCGGCGGGGCCGGGACAGAGCTAGCTCGTGAATGGAGTGGGCGTGGCCTGCGCCGACGGCCACGCCCACCCCATTCACGGAGCTGGCCGCTCAGCGCAGCGGTGTCAGCGGACAGGTGAGTTTAACTTTTTTTTTTTTTTTTTTTTATATACATGGCGCCTGCCTATACTAATGGGAGGAGGGAATGGGGGGAGAGGGGCCACACAGCCTATTCTAATGGGGGGAGAGGGGTCACACAGCCTATACTAATGGGGGGAGGGGGATGCCACACAGCCTATACTAATGGGGGGAGGGGGATGCCACACAGCCTATGGGAATGAGGAGAGGGGGATGCCACACAGCCTATGGGAATGAGGAGAGGGGGATGCCACACAGCCTATGGGAATGGGGAGAGGGGGATGCCACACAGCCTATGGGAATGGGGAGAGGGGGATGCCACACAGCCTATGGGAATGGGGAGAGAGGGATGCCACACAGCCTATGGGAATGGGGAGAGAGGGATGCCACACAACCTATACTAATGGGGGGGGGGGGTGCCACACAGCCTATACTAATGGGGGACGGGGGGATGCCACACAGCCTATGCTAATGGGGGATGGGGGGATGCCACACAGCCTATGCTAATGGGGGGAGGGGGATGCCACACTGCCTATGGGGAGAGAGGGATGCCACACAGCCTATACTAATGGGGGGAGGGGGGATGCCACACAGCCAATGGGAATGGGGGGAGAGGTGGATGCCACACAGCCTATGGGAATGGGGGGAGAGGGATGCCACACAGCCAATACTAATGGGGGGAGAGGGGGATGCCACACAGCCGATAGGTATATGGGGAATGGAAGGGGGGGATGCCACACTGGGTATACGGGGAATGGGATGGGGGCATGCTACACTGTCTATGGAATGGGGGAATCCCACACGGCCTATGGGAATGGGATAGGGGAATGCCACACTGTCTGTAATGGTGCGTTTTTGGTTTAAAATATTTTTTTCTTATTTTCTTCCCCCAAATCCTAATACTTCTGCTTACTGCAGCATTCGGGATACCCCTGACCAAGAGAATGTCCAAGGGGGTCTGGCTCCTAATTTGATCTTGTAACCTGAGGATACAACTTCCTGCATCCAAATATCTGTTACATGAAGCCTCCAAATATGAGCAAAATGCAGAAGTGGTCCCCCCACACCTGCAAGTGCGGGGGTGTCCCTTCATGCCTGAACAGGCTTTGAAGGGGGTCTGGCTTTATTCTGCCAGACACCTGTTGCCTTATTCAAAATCTCTTCGGTATCCCGAAGAGGCCGAACCTCTAACCAGAAGGCCCTGCGGAAGCAGTATTAGACTTTGGCTTCTGTGGCAGATTAAATGACTTACCACTAGTAGCATGCTTTACCAAGTCAACCAAGCACTCCCCAAACAGATGCCCCACCTTAAAAGGGGAGTCCCGACATATTCCTTTTTAGAGACTATGTCAGCTGGCCATTGCTTAAGCCATAAAGCACGCCTTAAGGCGACCACCAGAGCTAGGCCTCTGGCCCACAACCAGATCAAACCTCCATAGCCTGGATCACATACCTGTTAGAGCCAACTGGCTTTGATCAACTGGGAGCATGGCTTCCGTGAACGAGCCATGCAAGTCTTAGAGTCCAGTTGCTTTAACAACCTCCTGCTCACAAAAAATGCTATGGATGTAGCACAGGCCGGCCGCAAGGTCGACCCCATAAAAACATGACATGCCACCTGATCCACGCGCTTATCCGCTGGATCCTTTGGAGAAGCACTATCAGAGGATGGCATAACCAAAATAGACCTGGCCCCAGAGCGTCCACCACAGGAGGGTGAGACCATAATTCAATCTGATCTGGAGGAAAAGGATACATAGTATCTAGTACTTTAGGAATGGTCAGAAAACAACCTGACTTCTGCCATTCCCTATTGATCAGATTATAATAAAGCGTATGCTATGCAACATCCTCCAAACCATCCTTTTTTTTTTTTGTTTTTTATTACCTTTTTAGTAGCCATACACCATAATGACTCTATAGGTTTAGGACCATTTGAGGGCTGCCGACAGAGTTTAAAGACTCAGAAGGAGATTATGACAGCCCCAATATCCTCTTCCACTCAGAGGAAAAAATCCTTTCTTTAAAACCTCTTTAGTAGCCAATACTCCATTATGACACTCTATAGGTTAGGACCACTTGAGGGCTGCCGGCAGAGTTTAAAGACTCAGAAAGAGACTATGGCAGCCACAATATCCTCTTCAATACACTCAGAGGAATTTTATTTTTTCAAACCTTCTTAGTAGTCACACTAAAAGTTTTAGGTCTGCATTAAAGCTGCAAAGGGGGTTTTTAAGTCTCAGAGCACCAGCAATAGGGGTCAGAGCCCCCTCAGGGAAGAGACAACTGTCTCCCTATCCACTACAACCGTAGCATAATCCCTGCGCACCGTGCTATCCTTGTCCAGTGCCACTGCATGCATACTGGACATGGGGTAAATCTGTTAGGACCAGATCTGCTACCCCAGATGCCTCCGACATGGTGAATTTAATAATACTAGTCTAAGACCCAGGGGTTCTGACCAGTATAGATAGGTTCTCGACAGTCACAAGAGTACTGCGAGTCCTCTGGCGGGTACCATTATATATAAATTATATAGTATATTATATTTGCACTTTCCCAATCTATAATAGTATAGATTTAAACAAAAAAGAAATAAATAAAAAAACAGTATTAAAAAACAAAATGACCTGCCAAAAAGTTTAGGTCCACTTGAGGGTGGTCGTGCAGTGGCTCAGAGCAGCCCCTTTTTGCTGGCCAACAACCTAAGCTTAAACACATGGGAAAAAGCAATAAGAAAGGGAAAATCCCTTGGTCCCCCCAAGCAGTCTCACCAGACAAAAACCTGCAGCTAATTTGCTTTTTAAAGTGGACCAACACCCTGGGGTGATCGGCCCGGGAATCTATAAGATTCCCGGGCCGATCACCCCCCTCACCGCGGGACATCCGAGATCGGGATGTCCCGCGGTGAGGAACCCCCCCAAAACTCACCTCCTCCTTCTAGTCGTGCGCGCGCCCGCGCCGGCCGCTTGTGAATGGCCGGCGCGGGCGCTGTCAGAGGGATGTGCGGGAGGCGGCGGCGGACGCGCTGGCTTGTCCGTCGCTGTCAGCGCTTGTCCGTCGCTGTCACCTGGCCACGTGGGAGCGTTGTGAGGTGAGTATTGGGGTGTTTCTGGGGGGTTTTACACAGCGGGGCACCCCTAATCGGGGTGCCCCCCTGAAGTGGACCAAAACCCAGGATAGTCAAAATCCTGGGTGTTGGTCCACTTTAATGAAAGCTTGCAGCCCTGAGGGTTTAACCTCAGAAAGCGCCCCAGACCCCGGCGCTTCACCTTACCTTCATGGACCCCAATTTAACCAGCAAAAAGCTGGGGAGGCATAGAGTTGGGATAGGTATCAGGTAAGAATGCGCCATCTGTACCTCTGAATTTCACGAACTGAAAGTTTGTTGCTGTGTAACGTTCAGCATCAGAAAATATGAGACTTTTAATAAGTGCAGCCAAAAAATAAATAGTTTCAGCATTGCTCTTCAATTCAAATATTATATTTATTTAGATTAGTTTCTACATGACATTTATTTTTCTTATCCTATAATGGTGTTCTGCTACATGCAATAGTTTATTTTAACCCTAACACACAAATATACAGTTTAGCACTTGTTCTTGTGGTGAGCAAAGGGGTAGTTTATATTGAAGGGTTCACTACAATGTTAGGCTTAGCTTTAACTCTATTGGGTGTAAAAACACCCAGACCCAAAATTAAATCCAAGCCTACCTGAGACGGCATCGTAGAATTCATCCTCACTGAGAATGCCGTGATGTGTCGGCGTCCCTTTCACCAGTGACTGTTCTAATTCGTGATGTTCAGTAGCCAAAGTTTGTAATGCTTCTGATAAGATCTTCGTTTTCTCTTGCTCGTGTTCTAGTTTCAAATTTCTCACCTTAAAAAGGGAAAAGCACATTCCTATGTCAGTTTACTACCTGTAAGGTAAATGAAGGTGACAGATGGAAACTGGAGAAATTTGTGAGAAAAAAAAAAAAAAAAACTTGAGCCAAGTATCATGCAGACATGTCATCCTCAAAAAAATGCACCAAATTACCAATACCTAAATGAGTTACAGCAGAAATGGGACTTTTAGCACAAAATCTTAGGTCCACCAGGCTATTTCTAATCCACTATTAATAGTATTACCTATATGAAATGTACTATAGAATGCTGCTTTATAGGAGTAAAAACAAAAATATAGTGGTTGCTCACGTGGGAGCGGGGTGGTCGCGCTACCACATTTGCAACATGGCCGTAGGAAACTAAAATTGGAAAGCAAAGGCAGGGCAAAATTTGGACCCGCACATGGGACAGGTTTCAGATGATCTGCTTGCTGCATTATTATTGCCATTACCTGGACTGTCTGTATAAACTAACTGCAGTGAAAAGTATGAGCTAGGTTTATACTAACAATAAGGTAATAACAGAACCCTGATGTGTGTAAATTCACATTCGATTATACTGCAAATGAATCTTACCATAGCTATAACCTTACCATACCAGAATATAACTGTAAAAGGGCTTGTTCTAAACAATAGGCATTACACATTTTTTCGAAGACCATCTTATTTTGTAGGGTGCATGTAATTTTTTTTGTGTGTTCTGATTTATCACATGGTACATACAGTAAGAATGACCAATAGAACTTTTGTGCTGCATGGGAGATGCAGCTGAATTTATATCCAAGGACAGATATGAGACAGGACAGCACAGTCTCTCATAATATGGATTACTGGTGTTATCCTCAACAACTTTTATTCTATATGTATGGATGTGCATAGAGCACAAACTTGGTCCCAAAGCCTGTAAAGTTCAAAGCTGAGAGCGCGTGCCCAACCAGCCCCAGGCATGCACCACGTGTCCACGGCTGATAACATATTAATGGTGAATTATCATGTGGTCTCCTTGCAGCAGCTCATTTGCGATTGGTGGAATGAGAGTGCCTGGAAGCACCAGAGCTCACAGTAAAGAAAAATGCCTCAGTCCTCAGAACTCTGGGATCAAGCCAGTGCACAATTAGGAAAGTAGTGAATGGGTTTTAAATACCAATTAGTATTGAACCAATCAGCATACTTCATTCAGATTATCAGCATGGAGTCAGGGACCTCACTGATCAAGTGTCATGATTATCATTATGAGGTGTTCTAAAACTGAAGGGATTGAGGTAAAAACAGCAATGTACGAGGAAGACAACTTGTCACCCCCTACAGTAAAAGTGAAAATTATAAATAGCCAAAAGATTATGGTCAACCCTCAGAAAGAGCATCCTTGTTGGATTGTTAATCCAGCAACTTGTGCATCCAAGAAACCCAATGCCAAAACACATGATGATGATGATGACGTTGTTTGAGCAGTCTATTACAGTGCCTTGAAAAAGTAGCCATACCCCTTGGAATTTTTCATATTTTTAAACACAAGAAACTATATCAAGAGGCCACCAGATAGGCCCATAGGCACCAACTAGAAGAGACCACACCACATCAATATGTAAAAAAGTACCATATATATATATCTTTAATCAAATTCTATCGCAGAACACATAAAACAAAACCATCTACACATACATATGAGACGATTTAAAAAAAACACAAAAAAGACTCCCGCCAAGGGTGTCAGGACCTATTTGACTAATAAATATAATTATTACACCATATCCAAATTCATGAAAAGTTTTTGTTTATATATAATCCATGACCCCAGTATGAATAAAAATTAATTATAATTAAAGTGCCATAGAGCCAGATATGAAACCACAAAATATTCCCCAATATAGAAAACAAAGCAATTCCAATTGTTACAATCAGTAAATAAAACACTAACTTGTGCCAAATAATGCTCTAAAACTCCTATAAACTTGTGCAAAGATACAAAACTGTGCAAAACATACAATTATTTACAATATAAAGAGGAAACCGGGGCCAGGTAATAGGAATAAAGTAATCGATTAGCACCCTGATGAAGTGGACTGCATAGCGTCCATGCAATGCGTCGGTGTGTGATTAGCCTGCCTTGAGGGGGACCTGGACTGGATACTTATGGTTATATAATTTTATATTATATTATAATTTTATATTTTAATTTTATATTATATATTATAAGATGATATATCCCTTTCGCTGACAGCCTACCTGGAGTTTTTGTCACCCTTGGTGCCAGACCATTTTGCACTATTTTGCGCTCCCCATGTTCAAATGTGATTTTTGAAGGGATTTCCCAGGAAAATGATATATTGTTTTTTCAGCAGAGTCTGGGCTTTAACATGAAATGTCTTGTTTGTAATTTTTTAGGTGTATTCTCAATACTTTTGGGTGAAATATGTGCAAAAAAATAAAAAAAAATCTATTTTTTGCAATTTGTAGTGCTTTTTGTAATAAAAAATGTAAGTTTGTCAATAAAATCTTATTGCATGTGAAACCCCAATTAATCCCGGTCACAGCGTTACCACGTTATGTATTGGTAGACACCCTTTCCTGCCCAGGAGACTCCCCCAAACTGAAACAGCGCTTTAGGAGATTATCAGATAAAATACAACTATGCACTGTGCTAAGCACACCTTGCTGTCTTTCCAGAAAAGAACCCTTTAAATTTGAAATACCCCCACAAACTATATATTCTCTGGAAGTATACACCTCAGGCTTTCTAGGCGTACCAGGTTTGTTGACATGGGCGCAATTTTCTGGAAGTAATCCCTCAATCAATTCTTTGGTTGCACAGAGTTTCCCTAAAAAAGAATAAAAAAGAAGAATCAAAGCCACATTTTCCTAAAAAAAACTATATGCAAACAGAAAAAAACAAGTAAAATCTGAAAAAGCAACATCCCCCGAACAGGATACCCAACATGCATAGGTACTGTCAAGGGAAGAGTTGCCAAACACCCCAAAGTAAAGCATGCGCATAACAGTAATTTTACTTAAAAATTTCAGCTCTGCAGACAAAGTGCGCACCTTGCGATTTTTCAACCAAAACAACCCTTTAAATTTAGAATATCCCCATAAACCATATATTCCCTGAAAGTACACATGTTAAGCTTTCTAAGAGTACTGAGCTTGTTGTAGTGGGCTCATCTTTCTGGAAGTAATCCATTGAAGAATTCTTAGGTTGCACAGGGTTTCCATAAAAACAATTATAAAAAAAGCAGAATAAAGACCATGTTTTCCTAAAATATCAATATGCAAACAAGAAAAATACCATTTTGTGAGTACTCACCTGTAAAATGGATATTGTCAGTGTGTCACACACCCCGCTTCCCCGTTAATTCTGACGATAGGGTTATCCTCCAGCAGGAGGCGACGTTGCAGAGAGAAGTCTTGAAAAACGAGCCCCTTCCAGCCTATATATACCTGGGACCTCCCACTTAACACCCAGTGAATTCAAACAGCAGTAAGCAAGGTACCAGGAAATCCAACGGTAACCGCAAAATAAAATAAAGGAAAGCTTCACCATATAGAGGATCCAGGATACCAAAAAAGGGCGGGTGAAGCGGGGTGTGTGACACACTGACAATATCCATTTTACAGGTGAGTACTCACAAAATGGTATTATTCTCAGTGTGTCACACACCCCGCTTCCCCTTTAATTCTGACGATAGGGACATCCAAAAGCAGTGTCCACAAGGGGTGGGTATCCGACAGCAAAATGAAGCATAACTCAAACGACTGCAGTCTGCAGAACCTTGTGGCCAAACACAGCATCCGCTGAAGCCCGCACATCAACCTTGTAAAACTTAGAAAAAGTATGAACAGAAGACCAAGTAGCAGCCTTACAAACGTGTTCAACAGAAGCCTGGTGCTGAAAAGCCCAGGACGCACCAACAGCACGAGTAGAATGAACGGTGATACAAAAAGGGGGAACCTTCCCCTTGGCCGAATAGGCCCCAACAACCGCCTGACGAATCCATTTGTTAATGGTAAAACTTAGCCGGAGCCAACCCCTTCCTAGGCCCACAGGGCACAACAAAAAAGGCATCAGTCTTACGAAAAGGAGAAGTAGTAAGCAAATAGTACTTAACACAGTGTACCACATCCAAACAATGCAAAACCCTCTCCTTGTCATTCTTAGGCTTAGGACACAAGGAGGGAAGAACAATATCCTGATTCAAATGAAAAGCAGAAACAACCTTAGGAAGAAAGTCCGGTTTGAAACGAAAAACCACCTTCTCCTGATGCCTCTCAAAGTAGGGCGCCTGAATCAACAAAGCCGCCAACTCTGAGACACGCCGAACCGAAGTGATAGCCACCAAGAAGGCAATCTTCTGAGTCAAGGTAGAAAGAGCAATATCCTGCAAGGGCTCAAAGGGAGGAGCCTGAAAAGCAGAAAGAACCAAATTCAAGTCCCAAACCGGGAGCAATGGCTTCCTGGGAGGCCGCACATGCGTAACCCCCTGGAAAAAGGTTTTGACTAAAGGATGAAGCGCAAAAGGCTTCTGAAAAAAGATAGACAAGGCAGAAACCTGCCCTTTCAAAGTACTCAGCTGGAGACCAGAGTCCAGCCCTGATTGCAGAAAATCCAAAATCCTGGAAACCGAAAAGACCCTACAAGGCAAAGATCTAACCTCACACCAAGCGATATAGGCTCTCCAAGTCCTATAGTAGATGGTAGAAGAAGACCTCTTCCGGGCACAGATCAGAGTCTTAACAACCGAGTCAGAAAGACCCTCCTCCTTCAAGATTTTTTGCAGCCAAGCCGTCAAACCCAGCGTTGGTAAATTGGGGTAACACAGCCGACCCTGAGTGAGCAAATTGGGCCGAAGAGGCAGAACGACCTGATCCACCGCCAGCCAAACGATGTCTGCGAACCATACTCGCCTTGGCCATCTTGGAGCCACGAGGATGGCGGACACCCTTTCCAGAGCCAGCTTCCGTACCACCTTGCCTAGCATGGGTATCGGAGGAAAAAGGTACAGAAACCCCAGTTCCCCCCAGCTCAGAGACATGGCGTCCACCGCCAGAGCCAGAGGATCCTGAGAAAGCGACACGAAGGTTGGAAGCCTGCAATTGTGACGAGAGGCAAACAGGTCCACCTCCGGTGTCCCCCACCGGAGACACAGAGACCGAAAAACTTGAGGATGGAGAGACCATTTCCCCAGACGGGAAGAACACCTGCTCAACAGATCCGCTTCCCTGTTTTCCACACCCGGAATGTAAACTGCCGAGAGACAAGGAACATGGGCCTCCGCCCAGGTCAGGATCAGGGACACCTCTCTGAGGGCACCCAGACTGCGAGTCCCTCCCTGATGATTGATGTAAGCAACCGCTGTCCGATTGTCCGAGCGAACCTGAACCGGAAGGCCCAGAACATGCTGAGTCAAATGAAAAAGAACCAGACGGATGGCTCTCAGTTCCAGAACATTGATAGGCAAGTGGACCTCTCGAGGCCCCCACTGCCCCCGAAACTGAAGATCCTTCCAGAATCCCCCCCATCCTGAAAGACTGGTGTCCGTGGTGACGATTTCCCAAAGAGGAGTCAGAAAGGACCTGCCCCTCAAGAGATTGGTCGAGACCAACCACCATTGAAGGGACTGCCGGACCCGGGAGGACAACTGGAAGGGCCGATCCAACGACCGTGGTGGCCGGTCCCAAGACGCCAACAGATGAAGCTGAAGCGTCCTTGTGTGAAATTGAGCAAAAGGAACTGCCTCGAAAGAAGCAACCATCAACCCTACCAGTCTCATCCACAGACGGATGGACGGTCGAGGATTGGAAAGAAGGAACTGAGCCAATTCCTGAATCAGAAAAATCTTGGACTGGGGCAGAAACACCCTGTGTTGACAAGAATCCAACCGCATTCCCAGAAAGGACACCACCCTGCCCGGGGCGAGGGAGGACTTGGGATAGTTGATCACCCAACCGAAGCATTCCAGCATGGAGACCACCGTCCTGGTGTCCGTCTCCGATTGATTGAGAGAAGGAGCCATGATGAGAAGATCGTCCAGATAAGGTACGATGCGAATGCCTTGAGTTCTGAGAATGGCCATCACCCCTGCCAGCACCTTGGTGAACACTCTTGGAGCCGAGGTTAAGGCCAAATGGAAGTGCCACGAATTGAAAATGCTGATCCTTCATCACGAACCGAAGAAAACGTTGATGAGCCTGGCAGATGGGAACATGAAGGTAAGCATCCTTGATGTCTATGGACGTCATGAAGTCCCCCTGCCGAAGCGAACTGATGGCTGATCGCAGAGTTTCCATGCAAAACTTCCATGTACGGATGAACCTGTTGAGGAACTTCAGATCTAGAACGGGGCGAACCGACCCGTCTTTCTTGGGGACTGTGAAAAGATTGGAGTAATACAGGAGGCCCACTTCCAAGTGGCACCGGCCGGATGACCGCCATTTCCAGAAGATTCTTCACCGACGCCAGGAGCCCCTGCGCGGCCAAAGGATTGGTGGGCACCCGAGACCGGAAAAACCGTGAAGGAGGGCGAGACTCGAACTCCAGCTTGTAACCAGATGACACCACCTCCCGGATCCATCTGTCCGGAACCTCCTGGTCCCAAACCTGGGAGAAGTGTCGCAATCGTCCCCCCACCCGCACGGGTGAGGGCACCCCCTCATTGCTGAGCGGGCTTACCAGCCGGCTTGGGGCCCCAGGACTGACGGCCAAGGCCCCTCCCCCGGGACCAACCTGCACCCCTTGGTAGCGGGAAAGGAGGCCCCTCTGCTCGCTCTGGCTCCCCGAAAGGAGGGACTAAAAGAAACCGCTCCCCGAAAGGAATGACGCGGCCTCTTGCATTGAGGCAACTTACCACCCTTGGTAACCGAATCCAATTTATCGCCAAACAGGCGCAAACCCAGCCGCTTAGCCGTAGCCTTCTGAGCCACCGTGGCGGCGAACATTGTCTCGAGGCTGGCCAACCGTGCACACACCTCGGATTGCGAATCCCCACCTTTGACAACGTCAGACGGAGGTTGCGAGGAGCCAGAAGCCGGAGTGCCGGACTGGTGCGCAATATTCCGCTGTGCACATGGAATACATATTATGACATCATCGCCTGGGAGCGGAGCCCCACAACCCCCACACAGCCTGGATAGCCCCGAAGAGCCGTTTCCGGTAATGTCGGAAGCCTCCATATGGTGAAATTATGGCATTCGCAATAACCCAGGGATTTACGCATTAAGCAACCCGGGATGCCCCTTTTATAATTAATGTCCCGGGAGAGGGAGGATTTTCTTTTTTTTTTTTTTTTTTTAAATAAGACTAGCCAGGTATATCAGACTGGGAGACCCACCGCAGCACGGGAATCCCCGGACCTGTAAGAAAGACCACAATCAGCCTCCAGAAAGAACAAAAGGTATGCAGCAAGCGTAAACAGACACACACACACACAAACAGTACTAAACATTAAATACCCAAGGTATACTGGCAATCACCTAAAAATATATATATATATATATATATATATATATACACACAAGTCAATATGCAGCCCTCTATACCCCCAATGGGCTCAAGAGTGCACCAGCTCAGTAATAAATCAGTGCAACCAATCTAGAGGAATTACATCCAAATTGGCCATATCACCATAGGGTAAAATACTTAATATGCATGCGCAGCACAGAAAATAAAGGAAAAAAGAAAACTTGCCCGACAGAGCTCTTTCGCTGGCCTCTTGTGGAGTGCCCTCTCTGTGGGCTCCAGCAGACCCCAGACGGACCCGTGCACACACCTGAGCGATTACTTTCAGACGCTCCACACCGGAGCGAGGAGGCAAAGGGCTGGCCAGCAAAGTGCGCGAAGCACTCCGGCCCCCGCCCCCCGCTTACGCCAGCACGGGCCGCGAAGGAACACGGCCCCGCCCCCTAGAGACGAGCACCGCGGCCGCACGTACGAGCGAGGCGGGTGCCAGAAACAGGCACCCCGCCCGTCCGCGCAGCACAGCCCCACAATATACACACGGAGCCCCCGCAGCCCGGGGACATAAAACACCAGACCGCAGCGCCAACCTGTTTAGCTGCCTACAGAAAAACACACACACATCCTGGCCAGAATACACAATATTAAAGATACCCCACAAATGCCATCCCCCCACGCTAAGGGAGAAGGGACCAGGCGGGAGAAGGCAGGCTAGAGGGGGAACCGGGACGGGGCATCCCAAATCTGGATCACCAGCCAGATAACCGCGTTGCCCCACGCGTGGGGATGAGCGGAGGAGATAAGCTCCTAGGCACCATGAGGTGCCGTCTACCATTGTCCAGCCAGCAGCCTAGGCTGGGAGGCTTCCAATATCAACTAAGTGAACAAAACAAGTAGCTGGGCAGAAATAGACCATGGGGGGATGCCGGGGTTTGACCCCGGCTACCTGCAAGCAGGAGACTTCTTTCTTCTGTCTTGTCGCATCTTGCAGAGAGAAAACACTGGGTGTTAAGTGGGAGGTCCCAGGTATATATAGGCCGGAAGGGGCTCGTTTTTCAAGACTTCTCTCTGCAACGTCGCCTCCTGCTGGAGGATAACCCTATCGTCAGAATTAAAAGGGAAGCAGGGTGTGTGACACACTGAGAATAAACAAGCTAAATCTGAAAGTGCAAGGTCCCCCGAGCAGAACAATACCCAACATGCAGAGTTACTATTAACCCTTTTAATTGTCAGCCTACTTGAAGTTTTGTCACCCTCTGTTGACAGGTCATTTTTCCCCATTTTGCAGCATGATTAACCGTGATTTTTGCTGGAATTTCCAGAAAAATTATATACATTACATATACATTTTTTGCAGCAGAGTTTAGGCTTTAACATGAAATGTCTTGTTTGTAATTTTTCTACTGTTTTTTGAATATTTCTGCTTAAAAAAAACAAAAAACAAAAAATATATATTTTTTAGACAATTGTCACCTTTATTTTAAATAAAACCTTTTTTTTTTTTTTAATGAAAACCATATTGCATGTGCTAGCCCCATTTCTCCCGATTACAACGGTACCACATATGTATCGGTAGCCCCCCTATTCTTGCCCTGGAGACCCCCCAAGGGGGGGTACCCCTTTTTTTGGGGAATTTTAAGGGTTAGGGAGGGGGACCCTACATTTTTATTTTTAAGGGTTAGCCTAACCCTAACACTTAAAAAAAAGGGGGGAGCGTACGTCTTTTTTTTTTTTCTTTGAAGGGTTAGGGTTAGCCTAACCCTAACCCTTAAAAAAAAATTTTGGAATTTTTTTTTTTAATTTTAAGGGTTAGGGTTAGGCTAACCCTAACCCGTAAAAATAAAAAAAAATGACGTAGAGGGGAACCCTTTTTTTTTTTTTTATTTTAAGGGTTTGGGTTAAGCTAACGCTAACCCTTAAAAATAAAATAAAAATGACGTAAGGTCCCCCCTCCGAGGGGGGGGGGGGGGGGACCTATTTTTTTTTTTAATTTTAAGGGTTAGGCTAACCCTAACCCTTCAAATTAAAAAAAAAAATGACGTAGGGTCCCCCTTACCCGTCATAACCAGACCGGGACCAGCTATGGGGGCTTGTAGGAACAGAGTGGAGGGGCCAGCTTTTGTGGCCCCCCACCCTGCAGCCTACGAGCCCACATACCCTGTGTGGGCCCGGGCTCTTCTGCCCCCCCCCCTGGGCTTTGGGGAGGCAGATAATTGGGGGTGTGGGGGTTAATGGCAAGCCACCCACTAGTTGCAGGTGACTTGCCAGCCCCTAGCCTTGTGAACTGGTATAAGGGGTCTCATGGACCCCTTACCAGTTCACAAAGGGTTAACAGTAAAAAAAAAAAAAAAAAAAAGACAGACAAAATTTTTATTTATTAAAAAAAAAAAAAACTTTACTCACCTCACCCGATTGTCAGCTCCTGTGTTCATCAGCTGTCAGATGCCCTGGTGATCAGAGCATCCCCTGCCCCTCCACTGCTCTGCCCAGCGATCACCAGGGCATCTGACAGCTGAGCCGAGGAGAGGCAGCAAGACGCCCGGGAGTGAAGAGGAGACCCGGAGGCCAAACGGGGGGGGGGCTATTCCGGGGGCTCTCCTGGAGCCATCCGACCCCCCACGGGGGATCGGATGGCACCAAAGTAAAGAGGAGACCCGGCCGGATCCAACAAGGGGTCAGGTGAGTATTTTTGATTTTTATTTTTTTTACTAGCATGGGGGAAAGTCAAGCACGTGCTTGGCACTTAAGTGGATACACACACACACACACACTTTTTTACATATTGATGTGGTGCGGTCTCTTCTAGTTGGTGCCTATGGGCCTATCTGGTGGCCTCTTGATATAGTTTGTACATTTATTTGACACATGGTGTCTTGGGCCCACTTTTGACCAGCAGACTATTGTTACCTCAGCAGTGCGGAATCCAACTTTTTTGTTTCCTGTTAAATTGAACATAAGAACATCACAAACTAAACTGACCATATGGTAGGTCCCATTTTGCTGCATTTTATTCCACGGTCCTCCTGAAAGCAGAGTGTCTGGTTGGTTTACACTTAATGATGCACTTTGCTGACATTATGGGGAAAACTGTCCCCCTGAATGCAGAATGTCTGGTTGGTTTACAACTGCTCTGACTCTTTCGTTGAATGGTGGTAGTGGAATGGATAGGCCAAAGTCCACCCCAATACCGATCTACCACCAACCTGAACATCTGGTCAGGCAGGACTTTTGCCCTGGGGGCCCTGGGACACATCTACGCCCCCCCCCCCCAATATTATGTGACATTGGAGCCGCAAACCAATGTCACAGCTCCTAGCCTCCCCCCACCCATAAACTTCAGTGGGAACGGGTAGTGCTCAGGAAGTGGAGTGGGTTGGATGACACCATGCTCCCCTCAGGCAGAACATTGGCCGGCTAAGTTTATGTAAAGCCACTGGAGGCAAGTGTGTTTCCTGTAGGGAGGCAATGTGCAGGGTGGGCTCAGCATGCCAATTTTCTGTACACAGAGTAAAGCAGTGTTTTATATTCTTTATTTTGATAAGGATTTTTACATACAACATTAGAATACAACAACAAGGAAACATGCAAGGGAGGAACAAGGAACAGGGAGGGGTCTTGGGGGGAAGAGAAGGAGGAGGGGGCAGGGGGACAACATTATTTCGAGAAATACACATTCCATGAATGAAGCCTCTATACAGTCAATTCAAACGTCAACTTTTTGTATTAGTCAATGACACTAATGACCGGAAGCGCGGGAGCAGGTCTCAAGCAGGTGCTGAGTGGATAACAGTCCCTGCCAGAGCAGGCTCCGGACGTACAATGTGGGGGGCCCATTACTTGTATCTTGTGGAGCGTCTGACCCAGGAGACGAGTCCGGACCCATCTCGGCGGTACCTCTGTAGGCTCCAACACCACGCTATTCGGAGAGCAACTGCCTGAACTCACTCGAACATCAACCAGGTGGACCTGTAGCACTCATCCCTATCATGCAATGCAACGGTTAAATCTTCCATCTAGCTGACATGTAACACTTCCCTAACCCAGTCCTTCACAGCTGGGGGATTCTTTTGCTTCCAGAACCTGGGGATTAACGATTTAGCTGCATCTATCAGGTGGTCCTGCAGGGATCTTTTGTATTTCCCCACCGGGCGAGCCGTCAGGTGCAGCAAAATCCGCGCCGGGTCGCGGGCCCCCAGGGACGGGTCACTTACAATCCTCGAGATTAATGTCAGGACTTCCCCCCAGTATTTCTCGATCTTGGGGCATGACCATAAGATATGGAACAGTGTGCCCCGCTCAGCTCCACACCCCCAACATAGTGGGTCTATCTCAGCCGACATTTTGTTGAGCCTATCCGGAGTGTAATACCATCGGGTCAGGATTTTGTAGTTTAGTTCTTGCACCTTGGTAGCTATAGAGGATTTATGAGCTAGCGTTGCTATTTTTGCCCTCTGTTCTTCTGTAATCTCCCTCCCCAGGTCCATCTCCCAATCCCTCCAGAAGGACGGGGTGTCAGCACACCCCTCTAACAGTATGGAGTATAGCCTAGAGGTCAAGTGCTCATGTGGGATGCTGCCCAGGCAGATTTTTTCCAACTCAGTGTGCCCTCTACACTTTTCTCTCCTGAAACCCCTTCTGGACATAGAGAACTGCATGCGCAAGAGGGTCCAAGGGTCCAGACTGGCATTCTGCCACTCATTTCTAAGGTCCGATAAAGACGTCCACCCCCCCCTCTGTCAACAGATGCTCATACCTCAGTTGGGTGAGCCTACCCCATTCTCTAAGGTCTGTTCTGGAGTGCCCTGGGGCCAGTAGGGGGTTGTCCACAATAGGCACCACAGGCGAAGGCCAGGGAGAGATTCCTGGGTGCGATCTATATTTTTTGAAGACCTTCAGTGATGTTGCGATGGTCGGGTGCCCGGCCAGCTCCGGGGGCGGCCCATCCTTGTTCCACATCACGGCCACCAACGGAGTGGGCGTCGCGTCCCGCTCTAATTGAACCCATCGTTTAGAGTCCCTGCAGGCTTCCCACTCACAAAATCTCTGAAGGTGCGTAGCGGCCCAATACAGCCTGACATCCGGTAGGGACATCCCTCCCCTGCTCTTGGGTCTACTTAACAGCGCCGCCCTAAGTCTAGCCCTCTTGTTCCACCCGAATCTCTGGAAGGACCGGCTGAGAACGGTAAAAAAGCTCATGGGGACGTGGACTGGGAGAGCCTGAAATAGGTATAGCAATCTTGGCAGTATTGACATCTTAATTATGTTGGCCCGACCCATCCACGAAAAGGTGGGGAGGTCCCACCTATCTAGGTCCGCCTGGATCCTCCGTAGCAAAGGGATATAATTCAAGGTGAATATGTTGTGCGCAGAGCCCGGCAGCCGAGTACCGAGGTATACGATCGAGTCTCCCGCCCACCTGAAGGGGAACGACTGTTGGATAGTCCTGACTACGCCACCCGGGAGAGAGATATTCATGGCTACAGATTTGTCAAAAGATAGGACAGCCTTCCATATGTCTCAAACTCTCTCATTAGAACTGGGATAGTCACAGAAGGGTTGGCCACAAAAAACAGCATGTCGTCTGCGTAGGCCGCCACCTTGTGGGTGTCCCCCCGGACCCAAACCCCCGTACATCTACATTATTCCTGATCGTACAAAGGAAGGGCTCCAAAGAGAGGGCAAAGAGCAGGGGGGAAAGGGGGCACCCCTGGCGCGTCCCATTACTGATCCAGACCGGGTCTGAAAGATGGCCATTAACCCTCACTCTAGCCGAAGGGGAGGTGTAGAGTGCCTCTATCAACATCCTCATACTGTCACCCAGGCCTACATATCTAAGGGACTCTTTCAGGAAGGCCCAATTAACCCTATCGAACGCCTTTTCGGCGTCCGTAGAGAGGAGCATTAGGGGAGTACCAGCGGCCTTAGCTCCGTGCACAACATCTATGGCCCTTATCACATTGTCTCTAGCTTCTCTGTGCATGACAAAACCAGTCTGGTCCAGGTGGACTAGTTGGGGGATTATGGGAGATAGTCTGGTGGCTAGTATTTTCGCGTAGAGCTTTACATCTGCATTAAGCAGTGAAATGGGCCTATAACTCGTGCAGTACAGTGGGTCTTTCCCCGGTTTAGGGATAACCGCGATGTGGGCCTCCAACTCCCTGCTTGAGAATACACCCGGGGTGTCTCTATCTAAGATCGAGTTCCAGGCTTTCACCAGATACCCCCCCAGCTGCGGCAAGAGGGTTCTATAATATTTAACCGATAGCCCATCAGGGCCGGGCGCCTTTCCCGCCGGCGTAAGTTTTATCGCCTTGTCCAGTTCACCCAAACTAATCGGGGCCTCTAATGCATCTGCAATTTCTCTCGGTATCTTTGGCATCTTTGAGTCTATTAGATACTGCTTAATTCTCTCCCCTTGTGTCGGGCCTGGGGCGCGACCCCCAGTCAAGCCATATAGGCCAGTATAGTACCGTCCGAACACATTTGCAATGCTCTCCGAAGTGTGGTGCGTCCCCCCTGGGCCTCGTCCACTATTTTAGCAACAAAGTTCTGGGCCTGTTGCTGCCTAAGAGCTTTTGCAAGAAGGGCACTACTTTTTTTACCATGTTCATAGTAACGTCTTTTGCATTTCCTTATGACGTGCTTAGCTTTTTGACGCAGCAGAGCATTGAGGGCCTCTCTGGCCTGCGTTAGCTCTCCGAGGACCCTCACCACCACCGACTGCTTATGGGACAACTCCAAGGCTCTGACCCTCTCCGTCAATCTCGCCATCGTAGCCAAACCCTCCCTCTTAATTCTCGAGGCCTGACTGATCAAGATTCCTCGGATAACGCTTTTGTGTGCCTCCCACAAAGTTTGGGTGAGACTTCTCCATTATCATTGTCTCTAAAGTAGGAGGTCACTCCATCCTTCACAGCTTGCAGTGTAGCCGGGTCCTGCAAAAGGGACTTTCAGTCTCCACGTGAAGGGGGGCGGGGGCCTCGGTAAAGCAGTGTTTTGATGTGTCAATGCAGTGACCAGACAGTGAGAATAGAGGAGAGGTGACAGGGGGGTCAAGCTTGCAAGAGGTGAGGGTGATAATGTGGAGAGAGACAGATGACCTGCGACAGTAAATGCGTAGTGACTGGGGGACAGAAAGGAGTGATTTGTGAGCAGCATTAGAATGGGGGAGAGAGGTTGAGGTACAGTAACATGGCTGTCTTTGGGATGTACAAACCTGATCCCTCAGCTCCGCTTTGGTTTGCCCTAATCCTAATCACATCCACAACCTGCTTCATCTGCACCATAACTGACCCCAGCCCCACTAGGTACGTAGCAAGTGACTCTTTACAGTATAAGTTGCCCTTACTCAGAATGATGTGTCCTCAATTTGTTTTGTTAAAGAGGAATACCACCCAGGAGTATCAATATCCCAGGTTTTGTTCCTCATGTCTGGGGAATCCAGATAACCCCCAGGTTGCCTGTAAACTCACGTTTCCAGTGATCCCACCGCACATGGGACAGTGCAAATAGCCATATTACATATTCTTATGGGAAATTTGGGTGGGGCACCAACATTATTTATATGGCCTACAATGTAGGTATTTGCACTGCTGGCAATGCAAATGTGACTTTACAGCAAAGATCCTGAATATCAGTATCCCAACAGCAAGGATAGCATAGAAAGGGTTCAACTAGGCTCAAAGACACTAACATTTCTGAACCCCCCTATTCCCCCATTCCAATTTGCAGCCAGTCCAGCAGCTCATCTCTTTCCTCTGCAGTGTGTGTGTGTGTGAGGCGCTGCATGTATTTATTTGGGTGTCTGTGTGTGAATTAATTATCCACAGCCCCTACCTATCTTTCCCCTCCACTTACCAGCACACACCTAACCCCCCTCCCTAGCTGTTAACCTAAACCCCTGTGGTAAATTGTATCAAAATGTCTATTTCTCCCCTGCTTGGCTGTATAAAGCACAATCCGGGCCGGGTTTTCAGGACCCAGGTCACTTCCCCAATTCCCTAACGGGTTGTTACATGTTCTAAGGCCCTCCACAAGTGTGCACGCTGATTACAGGAGAAGCCTGTATAAGAAGAGAGCACACGGCCTTTCCTTTGTCTATGACCAGCCCTGTAAAGTGGACTGGAATTGATCAGCTTGCTGGAGTACCCAGCCCAGGACTATTTGGTTGGTGAAGTAACCCTTTTTGCTTACTGCATTTATGCTGCAAACTTTTGGACTATCTACTGAACTTTGCTGAATAAAAGCCGTTTTTGCCGTTCAAATCCGTTGTCTGTCACTGCTGATTGTTTGCCCGCTTACAATTGGTGGAGGATGCGGGCACAGTGACCGTTGCTAGGGGCAACGGAGTGACAAAATGCACTGAATTTTGGTTGTCGTTGGCGAAGGCAGCAATCAAGATGTCTCAACAAAAGCAAATGGAGGAGGTGATAAAACACCTAATACAAGCTGACCTCCGGCATGAGCAGGCCCTGGCACAACAGCAGCGAGCACAGGAGCAGGCCCTGGCACAACAGCTCCAAATGCAGCAGCAGACCGTGGCTAACCAGCAGGAGACAAATAGCCTGTTGATCAGATGGCTGCGCTTGGAGAGACTGTTGGTGCCAAAGTTTCACAACCGGAGAGAAGCCCGGTTGAGTCGGAGGGTGCGAGAAGAAGCGTTCAGCGGGTTTTACAAAAGCTGACCCATGAGGATGATGTGGAGGCCTACCTCACGGTGTTGGAGCGCATGGCTGAGAGAGAGCAGCTGCCAGTCACGGAATGGGCTGACGTGATTGCACCGTTCCTGTCAGGTGAGCCGCAAAAAGCATATTTTGATCTCAGGGAGCAGGATGTGCGGGAGTATGCCAAACTAAAAATGGAGATCCTTGCTCGCCTGGGAGTCACGCCAGCGGTTCGGGCAAGGCGAGTACACAACTGGAATTTTTCTGTTGATAAACCTGCCCGATCGCAGATGTATGACCTAATTCATCTGGTCCAAAAGTGGTTGGAGCCAGAGCGTTTGACCCCTGCGCAGATCATTGAAAAAGTCGTGGTGGACCATTTTGTTTGGGCACTGCCGCCGAAGCTACAGCAATGGGCTGGACAGGGCGACCCAAAGACTGCTGAGCAGCTAGTTAACATCGTGGAACGATTTGTCGCGACTGAGGACCAACTTCGAGATGCCCCTGACAAGTCCGGCAGACCAGTGAGTAAACAAGTTCCCCTGGGAGGTGTGTGGAGCGCTGTGAGAGGGCAAAAGACTGTCCCTGACCCCCAGAGGCCCCCTAACCCTAGGGAAGACGTCCAGGCAAGGAGGTTCCGGGGTCCCCAGTGTTGGAGGTGCCGTGAGTGGGGGCACATAGCCGCGGATTGCCCCCTCGGCCCTGAACCCATGGAATGTGACGCGGGTCGCAGAAGATCCCTGTTGGCAGACCCCGGTTGTGCCGCCAGTCAGCGGTCAAAATCTGAAACGCAGGTTGTGTCTTTAAAGATGAATGGTCGCCCAGTAAAGGCATTATTGGGCTCAGGTAGCCGGGTAACTTTGGTCCGGGCCAACCTGGTGCATGGTGGTTGCAAACCAAAGAAAAAGCTGAGCGTGCTTTGCATCCACGGTGATGTCGTGACTTACCCTGTTGCAGTGTGTTCGTTTGAGACCCCCACGGGAACATTGTCCCATGAGGTTGGCATAGTAAAACGCCTAGGCTATGATATCGTGGTTGGGTGGGATTTCCCCTTGTTCTGGCCCTTGTGGGAAAGGTGTATCCCTCCGGCAAACAATGGAGTACCCCCGGCAGAACTGGTAACCCTCCCCGTTAAGTCCGTTAGACGTGTGGTCCCCAACACATTATGTAATAGGCCGACCAGGGTGAGGGCCTGTAATCAGGGTGACCGAGTGCGGAGAATAGTACCCCTGGCTGAAAAAGTGAACTTAAAAGCGGAACATAAGCCGGGGAATGTAGTCGCTGTGTCCCGAACCCACTGTATGGCCGCTGAAGGTTGTCAGACCGTGGGTCTGAAGAAGAGGGGGGGGGGGGGGATATGTGGTAAATTGTATCAAAATGTCTATTTCTCCCCTGCTTGGCTGTATAAAGCACAATCCGGGCCGGGTTTTCAGGACCCAGGTCACTTCCCCAATTCCCTAACGGGTTGTTACATGTTCTAAGGCCCTCCACAAGTGTGCACGCTGATTACAGGAGAAGCCTGTATAAGAAGAGAGCACACGGCCTTTCCTTTGTCTATGACCAGCCTGTTAGAGTGAGCCCAGGCTGAGCTGCACCGTGGTGAAGGATAGCACTGGACATTGAGCAGAGGGCTGATACGCCCTGTAAAGTGGACTGGAATTGATCAGCTTGCTGGAGTACCCAGCCCAGGACTATTTGGTTCGTGAAGTAACCCTTTTTGCTTACTGCATTTATGCTGCAAACTTTTGGACTATCTATTGAACTTTGCTGAATAAAAGCCGTTTTTGCCGTTCAAATCCGTTGTCCGTCACTGCTGATTGTTTGCCCGCTTACACCCCTCATATATCCTCTCAACCTATGCGCTGACCCAAATGCCTCATCAAATCCCCCTCTCTATCTGAGGGCGGGGGGCACTTTTAAATTTTGCCTAGGGACATTTTTTGTCTAAAATCTGCCCCCGCCACCCCTTCCCCTAACGGTGGCTGCAACAGCATTAAGCAAGTGCTGGCGGTGGAACTGCCCCTATCATAAGGAGCCAGGCGTGACTTGCTCACTTTGCAGTGGGGGAGAGGTCTCAACTCCTCTCCCCCTGGCTCGGCCGCAACAAACAGTAGGGACCAGGTACCGCTGGCTGGCTTGCTGCTGCCCCCACGTCAGCCCTCAGTTTTGCAATTTGGCTCCATCAGCAAGAAGTCTGCCCCCCAAGGGAAAAAGTACGCTCATACATGGGCAGGAGGGTAACTAGAATGCATGGGGTTAAAGTGGACATATCACCTAGGTGACCGTGTGCTGGTTGACGAAGTGCTACTGGGGCATCCCGATTTGGGATACCTCCCTGTGTTAACCCCCCCTGCAGAGGCCTGCAATCTGGGGGGTATTACAAAGCGAGGCATTGCGAATTGGGATGCCCAAGGGACAAGAACCTAGCACCACAATAGTTAAAATCCTGGGGATAGGTCCACTTTAATGGGTGTCTGGGGGTAACTAGTGTGTATATTTGGGAGGTTATAGGGTGTGGGTGGGGGGTTACGGATGCTTTTGGTGTGGAGAGGGCTTAATGGGTATCCAGGGAGGCCAGTTTACTCCATCCTTAGGGCATCCCGATTCAGAATGCGTTTTTGTGTGAACCCCCCCCCCCCCAGGTTGCTGTAAAACTCTTTTGCTCTGGCTCCAAGGGCAGTGTAAACAATGCTGGCTGTATCTCCAGCATCTCCTCCGATGTCCTACCCTGACGCCTTTCTCCCCCATCACCTGCTGATTGGCCAAAAGGCTGTAGGGGTGGGGGAAATTATAGAGGACTGACCACACTAAAAGGCCAGCCAGGCATCCCGATTTGAGATGCACTGCTGTGTGAAACCCCCCAGGTTCATGGTGCTTCCCCATCATTTCTGTTGGGAAGGTCCTGTGACCAGCCATTCAGATAGACTGAGCGTGGGAACACACCACAGACCGCAAGGAGATCAAGGATGCGCTGAGACACAGGAATGCAGTATGGGACCTGGAAAGGAGATTGATTGTGGGGCTTTCTGTGCGATGCCCCAGGGGTTGTATATCAGCTGTCTGGCTTTTAGAGCATCTTTTAGACTCCATGGCTGGGCACAGCAGCTGATGTTTCTCTTTAAAGTAGATCAATCACGCCATGGCTGACTAGGGATGCCCCACCGTGTGAACCCCCCAGATCGCCTGTAGACCTCTTACCTTTCCGGCAGCTGCATTCCCGGCAGGGCACCTCAGATCAGGATGCCCCAGGGGCAAGATACAGTACCAGGATTCTGGTAATTTGTCCACTTTAAAGAGAATCAAACCCAATTTTAGCCAATCAGACAGGCTGGGTGCAGGAGCACGGGATTGTCTGTAAAAGTTACCTCACTGGCGGGACCAACGGCTAGCGGGAATGTGGCAGATAGTGCACTTGGCACCTATTTGGGCCTCAATGAGACCACTTGACGGCTAGGAGGAGCCAAATAGAGCAAATTATGCCTATTTGCAGTGGATCAGTGGTCAGGTAAGTTTTACAGGGAAACGGGGGGGGGGGGTGGTCACATAGTGGGGCATCGCAAATCAAGTTGCACCAGGAGCAAGGACCAAAACCCAACATAGTAAAAATCCAGGGTTTTGGTCCACTTTCATTTGTGAGCTGAGAATTCTAGCGATCACAGGGGGGTTCACAGAGCGCAACATGTGACACAAGGGGGCCCACTGAGACACTTTTGCCCAGAGGCCCACAAGATCCTGGAGCCAGCCCTGGTCACCAATATCTTATATGCACTGAAGATCCCAGGAACATACAACAGGAGTGCAGGGCTACACCTACTTACACACATGAGTAATAGAATTCTGTGGATATTTGTTTCTCAAAAAGCCCCAACACACTCATCCCACTTTGAATCCTGTGATAAATGATCAGTTATTGCAAAGGTAAAGTGGTATAAAACTCATCAGCGGCCGGCCTGGAAGAGATTTCAGGGCTGGCTGGTGGCTTTTTCTGATTTGAGATGCCCCTCTGTGTAAAACCCTCCAGGGTGCCCATAGAAACAAATCGCATAGAAACTTTCCCAGCTCCCAACAGCACATGTGCATTTTTTCGCCCAATCAGAGCCACTTGCTGCATCATGCAGGCTGGGGCTGGAGTGCACATACCACCAGGGATACAGGGGATCCTGCAGGACATGCTCCACATTGGATTCAATCAGATCCATTTTCAAGGCAAAGAACTCGGGTTGGACAAGAGCCCGCAAATGCGGGGCTGGAGTAAGCGAGTTTTAGTAGGAGAACTGGAGGGTTTCACACAGAGGAGCATGGAACAAAAATTCATGTGTTCTACTTTAAATGTATTTATCCCTGAGCTGTCTGGTATGTTCTATGTTTCATGGTGCGGCTAGTTCACTAATGTTCTCTAACAGAACACATCTGTAGTTCTACTCCAAATGGACACATGCTTGTCCAATTTTTTAAAATACACATAAAATCCCTAAAAATCTATAGCTGCAGAGAGAGGCAGCCAATCAGGACGTCTTGGGAGAGAGTGGGGGGTGTTTCCGTTCTCTGTCCACTGAAGGTTGATTGAAGGACAAGGTCAGCAGGGTGGAGACTGCAGGCTGAATGAGGAAGTGATTTCCTCACTATGAAGACTGACAGATGAGGAATCACAACTCCCCAGCCACTTGGAGTATGGAAATCTACGGATATATATTTTTTTAAAATTTTGACTTGCCAATTAATTTAATTTTGAGGTTGTAATGTTTAAATGTGGAAAGGTTCAGGGGATATGAGTACTTTTTCAAGGCACTGAATGTATAAATAATGTGCACATATGACCAATGTATGCTTGCGCACACAAGGGAGTTTGTGCTCCGCTTTTTACCCATCTGTGCAGTGAGTCAAACTACAATCCAGTGAGCACACAAGTGAAATGCACAAGTGAAGATCCTGGTGCAGAAGTGGGGCTGCTCTATCCATGACGTTTGGGGAACATTTGGGGGGTTAGGTGTCTTGCTTCTGGTCACAGGTTATTGTGATTACCGTATTTTTAGCACCTGGGCTACCCCTAATTGTGTATTGTATTGTGCTGTATGGGACAATGTACAGTAAATAAACACCAGTCACTATGAATTAGGAAAGCCACTAAAAAGACACCTGAAAAATGGATATTGTCAGTGTGCCACACACCCCGCTTCCCCTTTAATTCTTACGATCGGGTTACTCCACCGCCAGGTGGCGACGTTGCAGAGAGAAGTCTTGAAAACGAGCCCCCTTCCGGCCTATATATACCTGGGACCTCCCACTTAACACCAGTGATTTAAAAAGCAGAAAGACAAGGTACCAGGAAATCCAATGGTAACCTCAAAAGAAAGAAAAAGCTTCACCATATAAAGGAACCGGGATACCGAAAAGGGCGGGTGAAGCGGGGTGTGTGGCACACTGACAATATCCATTTTTCAGGTGAGTACTCACAAAATGGTATTATTCTCAGTGTGCCACACACCCCGCTTCCCCTTTAATTCTTACGATCGGGACATCCAAAAGCAGTGTCCACAAGGGATGGGTATCCGAAGGCAAAGTGAAGCATAACTTAAATGACTGCAGTCTGCAGAACTTTGTGGCCAAACACAGCTTCCGCTGAGGCCCGCACATCAACCTTGTAAAACTTATAAAAAGTATGAACAGAAGACCAAGTAGCGGCTTTACAAACTTGTTCAACAGAAGCTTGGTGCTGAAAAGCCCAAGACGCTCCAACGGCGCGAGTAGAATGAGCAGTGATACGAAAAGGGGGAACTTTCCCCTTAGCAGAATAGGCCGCAATAACGGCCTGACGTATCCATTTGCTAATGGAAGATTTGGGCGGCGCCAAACCCTTCCTTGGCCCACAGGGCACAACAAAAAAGGCATCAGTTTTACGAAAAGGAGAAGTAACAATCAAATAGTACTTAACACAGCGTACTACATCCAAACAATGCAAAACCCTCTCTTTGTCATTCTTAGGCTTAGGACACAAGGAGGGAAGAACAATATCCTGATTCAAATGAAAAGCAGAAACAACCTTAGGAAGAAAGTCCGGTTTGAAGCGAAAAACCACTTTATCCTGATGCCTCTCAAAGTAGGGCGCCTGAATAGACAAGGCCGCCAACTCCGAGACACGCTGAACCGAAGTGATAGCTACTAAGAAGACAATCTTCTGAGTCAGGGTAGACAAAGCAATATCTTGCAAAGGCTCAAAGGGAGGAGCCTGAAGAGCAGAAAGAACCAAATTCAAGTCCCAAACAGGGAGTAAAGGTTTCCTGGGAGGCCGCTCATGCGCCACCCCCTGGAAAAAAGTTTTAACTAAAGGATGAAGCGCAAAACGCTTCTGAAAAAAGATAGATAAGGCAGAAACTTGCCCTTTCAAAGTACTCAGCTGAAGACCAGAGTCCAGCCCTGATTGCAAAAACTCCAGAATCCTGGAAACCGAAAAGACCCTACAAGGCAAAGATCTAATCTCACACCAAGCGATATAGGCTTTCCAAGTCCTATAGTAGATGATAGAAGAAGACCTCTTCCGGGCACTGATCAGAGTCTTAACGACCGAGTCAGAAAGACCCTCCTCCTTCAAGATGGAGGTTTCAGCAGCCAAGCCGTCAAACCTAGCGTTGGTAAATTGGGGTAACACAGCTGACCCTGAGTGAGCAGATCGGGCCGAAGAGGCAGAACGAGCTGGTCCACTGCCAGCCGAACGATGTCTGCGAACCATACTCGCCTTGGCCACCCTGGGGCCACGAGAATGGCGGAAACCTTTTCCAGAGCCAGCTTCCGTACCACCCTGCCCTGCATGGGTATCGGGGGAAACAGGTACAGAAACCCCAGATCCCCCCAGCTCAGGGACATGGCGTCCACTGCCAGAGCCAGAGGATCCTGGGAGAGCGACACGAAGTTCGGGAGCCTGCAATTGTGACGAGAGGCAAACAGGTCCACCTCCGGTGTCCCCCATCGGAGACACAGTGACCGAAAAACCTGAGGATGGAGAGCCCATTCTCCCAGACGGGAAGAGGTCCTGGTTCCTGGTTCTCCACCCCTGGGATGTAAACCGCCGAGAGACAAGGAACATGGGCCTCCGTCCAGGTCAGGATCAGGGATACCTCTCTGAGAGTACCCAGACTGCAAGTCCCTCCCTGATGATTGATGTAAGCAACCGCTGTTCGATTGTCTGAACGGACCTGGACCGGAAGGCCCAGAACATGTTAAGTCAGAAGAGCCAGAACCAGACAGATGGCTCTCAGTTCCAGAATATTGATGGGTAAGTGGGCCTCTTGAGGTCCCCACTGCCCCTGGAACTGAAGATCCTTCCAGAATCCCCCCCATCCCGAAAGACTGGCGTCCGTGGTGACAATTTCCCAAAGAGGAGTCAGGAAAGACCTGCCCCTCGAGAGATTGGTCGAGACCAACCACCACTGGAGGGACTGCCGGACCCGGGAGGACAACTGGAAGGGCCGATCCAACGACCATGGTCGCCGGTCCCAGGACGCCAACAGATGAAGCTGCAGCGTCCTCGTGTGAAATTGAGCGAAAGGCACTGCCTGGAACGAGGCAACCATCAAACCTACCAGCCTCATCCCCAGACGGATGGACGGCCGAGGATTGGAAAGAAGGACCCGAGCCAACTCCTGAACCAGATACATTTTGGACTGAGGGAGAAACACCCTGTGTTGACAAGAGTCCAACTGCATTCCCAGAAAGGACACCACCCTGGCCGGAGCGAGGGAGGACTTGGGAAAGTTGATCACCCAACCGAAGCTTTCCAGCCATGATGAGAAGGTCGTCCAAATAAGGTACGACACGAATGCCCCGAGATCTGAAGATGGCCATCACCCCTGCCAGCACCTTGGTGAACACCCTTGGGGCCGAGGTCAGGCCAAACGGAAGTGCCACGAATTGAAAATGCTGGTCGTTCATCATGAACCGAAGAAAACGCTGATGAGCTCGGCATATGGGAACATGAAGGTAAGCATCCTTGATGTCTATGGACGTCATGAAGTCCCCCTGCCGAAGAGAACCGATGGCTGAACGCAAAGTTTCTATGCGAAACTTCCGGAAACGGATAAACCTGTTGAGCAATTTCAGGTCCAGGACGGGACGAACCGACCTGTCCTTTTTGGGGACTGCGAAAAGATTGGAATAGAAACCGAGGCCCACCTCTAAGCGCGGCACCGGCCGGATGACCGCCATTTCCAAAAGATTCCTTACCGACGCCAGGAGCCCCTGTGCGGCCAAAGGATCGGTGGGCACCCGAGACCGAAAGAACCGTGAAGGTTCGAGGGCGAGACTCAAACTCCAGTTTGTAACCGGACGACACCACCTCCGGGCTTCAATCGGTCCGGAACCTCCTGGTCCCAGACCAGGGAAAAGTGTCGCAATCGTCCCCCCACCCGCACGGGTGAGGGCAGCCCCTCATTGCTGAGCGGGCTTACCAGCAGGTTTGGGCTTGGTGCCCCAGGACTGACCTGGACGGCCACGGCCCCTCCCCCGGGTCCAACCTGTACGTCTGGTAGCGGGAAAGGAAGCCCCCCCTGCCCGCTCTGACTCCCCGAAAGGAAGGATTAAAGGCACTCGCACCCCGAAAGGGAATCTATTTTATCACCAAACAGGCGCAAACCCAAAAAAGGGATCGCTGTAAGCACCTTTTTAGAGACAAAGTCCGCCGTCCACTGGTGCAGCCACACTGACCGACGAATTGCCACCAGCAGCGCCGCTGTCCTGCTACTCATTGCCAGAGCATCGTCCTGAGCGGACAAGACAAAGGAAATAAACGACTCACACCGTTTAAGAGTACAAAACTCATCACAAGCGAGATCAAGACCTGCGTACAGATCCCTAATCATGGACCTAACTGCCAACAGAAGAAGCGCCGAAGCACACACTGGCCGCAGTGTCGATCCGGCACTGATAAAACCATGGCGAGCAAATTGATCAATCCAACGATCCTCACTATTCTTAATGGCAGTGGTCTCAGAAGATTGTACCACAGCCGTGCTAGACAGCCCTAACACAGGGGTATCTACGTCAGGGGGAACTGACCAAAGCTTCACCAAATCCTCCGGAAAGGGATAGCGTTTATCCCAACTAGGAGGAATTCCAGCCAGTCGCGTGGGTTGTTCCCATTCCTTAAGGACAACCCTCACAAAGTGTTGTTGCCTGGGAAAAACCAAACGCGGCTGGGGAACATCAAATAACTCACCCTTTGGCAGGGCGACTGCCTCAGGCGTATCCAAATTAAAAATTTCAAACATTTGAGCCAGAATGGAAGGGGTGTCAAAGGACACCCCCGTAGCCTGATCGCCAGCAGCGTCAATCCCTAGCTGATCTGCAGGCTCATCCGACTCCTCAAGGAGTTCCCCCTCCTCATCAGGGGGACAATCGGACCAATCCACTATTTCACACGTCTCATCCTCTGAAGCAGGTGCTGCTGGAGAAAGGTGTTTCCGCTTCGCTGTAGCCTTCTGAGCTACTTAGGCGAAAATTATTTTCTCGAGGTTGGCCAATCGTGCACACACCTCGGCTTGCGAATCCCCACCCTTGACAATGTCACATGGGGACCGGAATAAGGGAGGGGGGGTAGGAGATGACGGAAGTTGCGAGGAGCCAGAAGCCGGAGCGACAGACTGGCGCGCAATGTTTTGCTTTGCACATGGAATGCATAATATGACATCATCGCCTGGGAGCGGAACCCCACAGCCCCCACACAGCCTGGATGGCCCCGAAGAGCCATTTCCGGTATTGTCGGAAGCCTCCATATGGTGAATTTATGGTATTCGCAACGACCCAGGGTTTTACGCACTAAGCCACCCGGGATGCCCCTTTATAATAAATGTCCCGGGAAAGGGAGGATTTTTTTTTTTCCCCCCCAAATTTTTTTTTTTTTTAAAAACCTTAGGACAAAACCCAATTTAGAGCACTAAGGCTAGCCAGGTAAAACAGAAGCGGGAGAGCCACTGCAGTGAGGGGATCCCAGGATCTGTGGGGGGAAAGAGACAACAGTCAGACCCCCAGAAGAAAAGGCAGCATGCAGCATAGTCATTCAATACAGAAAAAGGCATAATAAATAACAATAGCAAAGCCCCAGAGTGGCTTAAGAGTTAAACTGAAGCCAGCCAACATACACTTTTTATAAACATGCTGAAGCAAACTGAAAGTAAAAAGGACGGCCCCACACACGAGGTGGGGACCGTTTACCTGTACGAAAAGCAGCAGCAGCAGCCACCAGCCAGACAGCAACCTGCAGCCGAGTCCCCCGCACCTGACTCCTTGATTAGAAGGAGGAAGTGCCGCGGGGCCGAGCTGCAAAACAACCAGCTCAAGCCACGCCGACGCCCTCGGAGTCAGTGGGGCGGGGGAAACATGCCAAACATATCACAGCCCTAGCAGTCCAGGCCGCATGAGCGCTACCCGCAGCACTGAGACTGCCAGCACTCTTTAATCAGCACTAACGTTAAAACACACATGCACACAGTATAAGAACCCCCCCCCCATAGTGAAGGGAGAAGGGACCGTAACGGGAGAGAAATGGCCAAAGAGGAACCTGGGGACAGGGGCATCCCTAATCCGGATCACCATGCCGGATAGCCGCATTGCCCCACGTGTGGGGTCGAGCGGAGGAGATAAGCTCCTAGGCACCTATAGTGCCATCTACCGTTGCCCAGTGAGCAGCCTAGGCTGGGAGGCTTCCATTAACCATCTAGGTAAACAAACAATCAAAACTGGGCAGAAATAGACCCAAAGGGGGTGCCGGGGTAAGACCCCGGCTACCTGCAAGCAGGAGATTCTTTCTTCTGTCTTGTCGCCTCATGCAGAGAGAAAACACTGGTGTTAAGTGGGAGGTCCCAGGTATATATAGGCCGGAAGGGGGCTCGTTTTCAAGACTTCTCTCTGCAAGGTCGACACCTGGCGGTGGAGTAACCTGATCGTAAGAATTAAAGGGGAAGCGGGGTGTGTGGCACACTGAGAATATAAAGCAAGTCCAGTTTCCTTAGTATATAGGTCAAGCATAAATTAGAGACTGTTAATCCATAGGGAGGAAAAGGATACACGCTCTTCTCACCCCACAGCAGCTACCTGCGAGTATGATGCTCAAAATGACAATTCTGTGAGTACTCACCTGTAGAATTGCTTTTTCCATGCATGGCACGGCCTGCTTCACGAAGTCATTACATCTGGGTATTCCGCCACAAGGTGGTGCAGTGCACTGCAGAAGAGTTGTGGCTCCGCCCGGTACCATATAAAAAAGAATCACCATAGACTTATCCATTAATTGACAAGCAGTGATACAAGAACCGGGAACTATTAAAGATAACAACCCCAACTAATTTGGAACAATCACCATAAAGAGGAAACCAAGGACAACGTAACAAGGGTGGGGTGAAGCAGGCCATGCCATGCATGGCAAAAGCAAATCTACAGGTGAGTACTCACAGAATTGTCCTTTTCCCAATGCATGGCATGGCCTGCTTCACGAAGTCATTACATCTGGGACTTCCAAAAGCAGTGTCCATAAAGTAGGGTGGGATCCCCAAAGAGTAACAGCAGGCAGTTTAAACCAACACTGCCTGAAGTACCTTGCGGCCAAAAGCAGCAACAGCTGAGGCCTTAACATCAACCTTGTAAAACTTGGAAAAAAGTATGAACAGAAGACCAAGTTGCGGCCTTACAAACTTGTTCAACAGAAGCTTGGTGCTGAAAGGCCCAAGATGCACCAACAGCACGAGTGGAATGAGCAGTAACCCTAAAAGGAGGAACCTTCCCCCTGGCAGAGTAGGCCTGCTCCACCGCCTGACGGATCGACTTGCTGATAGTGGATTTAGCCGGAGGCAAACCCTTCCTAGGTCCAGCAGGAAGAACAAAAAGAGCGTCAGATTTCCTGAAAGACTCAGTAGCAACCAAATAAAACTTCAGAGCCCTAACAACATCCAGAGAACGAAGGGTCCGCTCCTTGGCTTTAGCAGGTTTAGGACACAAAGAAGGCAAAACAATGTCCTGATTGAGATAAAAAGCAGACACAAAAAAAATTCGGCTTAAGCCAAAACACCACCTTATCCTGATGCCTTTCAAAATAAGGAGGTTTGATGGAAAGCACCGCCAGCTCAGAAACTCGCCTGACAGAAGTAATGGCCACCAAAAAGGCCACTTTAAGAGTCAGAATGGGCAAGGCAGCCCCACGTATAGGCTCAAAGGGAGGACCCTGCAGAGCAGACAACACCAGATTCAGGTCCCAAACAGGTAGCATAGGCTTACGTGGTGGACGCACATGAGTAACTCCCTGGAAAAAAGTCTTAACCAACCGGTGATTGGCAAAGGATCTTTGGAAAAAAATTGCCAGAGTTGACACCTGTCCCTTGAGGGTACTAAGTTGTAGACCCGAATCCAAACCATGTTGCAAAAATTCCAGAATCCTGGGGATAAAAAACACCCGACAAGGAAGAGACTTGGACTCACACCAGGCAATTTAAGCATGTCATATCCTGTAGTAGATAAAGGAGGACTGCTTCCTATCCCTAATCATGGTATCAACAACAGAAGCTGGCAAACCCTTATCCATCAAGATGGAGGTTTCAGCAGCCAAGCCGTTAAAGCCAGCGTTTGTAAATTGGGATGGCACAGTTGTCCCTGAGTGAGCAGATCTGGATCCTTGGGCAGGGCAAACTGATCTACTGCCAACTGCACGACGTCTGCGAACCACACCCTCCTTGGCCAACAGGGGGCCACCAGAATGGCTGGTACCCCTTTCTGGGCTATCTTGAGCAGCACCCTGCCCAGCAGAGGGAACACAGAGGAGCCGAAACTCCGTCCAAGGCATTGCTAGCGCATCCGTGGCGAAGGACAGAGGGTCCTGTGACAGGGAGACAACCCTGGGAAGCTTGTGGTTGTGGCGGGACGCAAACATGTCCACATCCGGCTCACCCCAGCTGTGACAGAGGGAGTGAAAAACCTTGTTGCTGAGGGATCATTCCCCCAGCCGAGACGCCCCCCTGCTCAGGGAGTCTGCCTCCTGGTTCTCCACTCCCGGAATGTAAACCGCCGAGATGCAAGGGACATTCTCTTCCGCCCAAGACAGTATCAGAGACACTTCCTTGAGGGATTGCTTGATCCGAGTCCCTCCCTGATGAATGATGTAGGCAACCGCCGTCTGGTTATCCGAGCGGATCTGAACAGCCCGACTCCGAAGGTGTGAGGTCAGCTGAGAAAGAACCAACCTGATCGCCCTCAGTTCCAGGACATTGATGGGAGCATGGACCTCCTGGGGGCCCCACTGACCCTGGAACTGCAGAGACTTCAAAAAGCCCCCCCAACCGGTCAGACTGGCATCTGTGGTGACAGTCTCCCAACACTGGGGCAGAAATGTCCTGCCCACCAGGAGGTTCCTTGAGTCCAGCCACCACGAGAGGGATTGTCTGGCCAGGGGGACAGAGCAAATTCCTGATCCAGGGACACAGGGTCCCGATCTTAAACTGACAAGAGGTGCAATTGAAGAGGTCTCATGTGAAACTGAGCAAAGGGGACTGCCTCGAAGCAGGACACCATCAGGTCAACTGCATCCCTTGCCAGATGGAGGGATGGGGACACAAGAGCAGAGCCCGTGCCTGCTGCTGAAGGCCCTCCACCTTCTGCTGAGGCAGGAATACCTTGACCTGAGAGGTATCCAGAGTCATGCCCAGAAAAGACCTCACCAAAGACGGAGACAGTGATGACTTGGTGTAGTTGATCACCCAGCCGAAGGACTCAAGTGGAGGTCACCACCTGAGTATCCCTCTCGGCCTGAGTAAGAGACTGAGCCGCAATCAGAATGTCGTCCAGGTATTGGAGAATGCGAATGCCCTGATGCCGCAGCAGAGCCATCATGCCGCCAGCACCTTGGTGAACACCCGAGGTGATACCGAATGGTAAGGCCACAAACTGGTAATGCTGATCCTCCAGAGCAAACCTGAGAAATCTCTGATGACCTGGGAAGATTGGCACGTGGAGATAAGCATCCTTGATGTCTAGGGAGGTCATGAAATCGCCCGGGCGAAGGGTACTGACAGCCGAGCGAAGGGTCTCCATGCGAAAGTGCTTGAACCTGACAAACCTGTTGAGACCCTTCAGGTCCAGGATGGGCCTCAAAGACCCGTCCTTTTTAGGGGCCGTGAACAGATTGGAATAGAAACCCTGACCCCGTTCCTGGGGAGGCACCAGGCAAATGACTCCTGACTCCAACAGACGTTGAACCACAAGGCGCAACCCCAAAGCTGACAGAGGGTTGTGAGACATCCGGGATCTGATGAATCTGGGGGGCGGCCAGGCTGCAAACTCTATCTTGTAACCGGAGGACACCACCTCCTGAATCCACCGGTCTGAGATGCGTAGCCTCCAGACATGAGCAAAGAGCCGAAGCCGCCCCCCCACCCGGATGGGTGAGGGCGCCTCCTCATGCCTGAGAGGGCTTGGGAGAAGGTTTGGGCTTGGGGTTCCATGAGAGCCTGGGACGACCACGGGATCTGCCACGGCCCCAAGAACCCCTGCGGGTACCTGAAAAGAGGGGGCCTCGACCTCCTCTAGGGGCACGAAAGGAGGAGAAGGAAGTGGAGGGCCCACGAAAAGGCTGAGGCAGCCTACCATCCTTGGCTAAAACATCCAGACGCTCACCAAAGTGCCTCAGCCCCACAAAGGGGAGCCCAGTAAGAGCCTTCTTAGCAGCAGCATCAGCTGCCCACTGACGCAACCAAACAGAGCGGCGCATAGCCACCAAAAGGGCAGAGGCCCTACTACTCAGCCGTACCACATCATCCATGGCAGTAAGGATAAAGGCAACAAATTCAGAGCAAAGCAAGAGGGCCCTATACTCCTCCCTAACAGCTGTAGCGCCATCAAGGAGACGATTGATCTGTCTCTTAAGAGCAATGACTGTTATGGCAGAGGCACAGGCCGGACGCAGCCCAGCCCCCACAAATGTAAAAGCATGGCAGGCCAGCTGATCCATACGCCGGTCCTCGCTGTCACACAGTGTAGTAGTGTCAGGGGAAGGCATGACTGAGGTGTTGGACAGCCCTAGAACGGGAGCGTCCACCTCGGGGGGACCCGATCATCGCTTAACCAGATTAGCAGGAAATGGGTATTTCTTATCCAACCCTTTGGGCACTGCGGGCAATCTACTAGGATGTTCCCACTCCTTGAGCACCAAATTAGTGAATTGACTCCGCTCAGGGAACTCCAGACGCTGCTTAACAGTACAAAAAAGCTCACCCTGTTTCCTCTTAGCCACCTCAGGGGGGACAATGTGCAAGATTTCAAAAATGTGAGACAACAGATTAGCAGTGTCCTCAGGGAACCAGGAATCCTCAGACTTAGACCCAGGGTCACTGTCGCAGCCCACCTGCTGGTCCCTTTTTAATGGTACCAGGCGGAGCCACAACTCTTCTGCAGCGCACTGTGCCAACTTGTGGCGGAATACCCAGATGTAATGACTTTGTGAAGCAGGCCGTGCCATGCATTGGGAAAAATGTACCGATTTCTTTAGAGGAGTTTTTTAGTCCTTTGTGTCTATGCATCCTTCTGCCACATCCACCTTGGATGAAGTAAATGGAATGGACATGCTCAGTCACTGTGACATGGGGGATGGGGCCAAGGAATCCTGTCAGACTTTAGGACTGGCAGAAACCCTTCCCTTAGAGGCATCTCAATTTAGCATGCCCTCTAATTTAAAACAGCCTGGCTCATACTACATACTCACCTCAGTGGTTATATGCAGCAATAGGCGCAAGAGTGGCAGTGGAAGGCCAAGTAGAGGGAGCAGGGATGCCACAGCAACATAAAGCCCATTGCCTATCCCCAAATAGGACTGCAGTGGATCCCAAAAAGGTTAGCATGCAGCACGGGCAAGGGTTTTCACACCAGACAAAAAGTCTTTTGGATAGTCCCTTCGGGGCATGCACTGCTTTATAAGTAATCAGCAGATAACTTCTTCAACATTTAGAAATAACCACCCACCCTAAAATCTTAAAAAAAATTAGTTCCTGTTTGTAAGTTGTAGACCTGTCTCCATACTCTGACAGACAACACTCTCAGCCCAGGATGATATGCAGAAGCACCTAGTTTGGATTCCATTCACCTCTGATGTAAGCCAGTGAGATTAAGCAAGGTAATAGATAAATTGGGATTAAATCAGCACTTCTCCCACCAAAAAAAAGATCTTATCTTCACCAGGCTTACAATATTCTAATTGAATCCAGGAATCTCAAGGGCCAGGTAGCCAACTCACCTATAACATAACTTTACATTATTAATATAAATGTTACATTTAAAAAACAACAAAAAAATATAAAGATAGATGTGTGACTTCTTTGAAAATACACAGTAGCGTCCTATTGGAAATCATTATCCCCTGTTATTTTCAGCTTTTTTTTAAATTCCCCCCAAAAAATAGGGGGGACCCTATGTCGTCTTTTTTTTAATTAACCCCTTATGCCCAGCAGCAGCTAATCGCCCAACAGCTATAAAAGGCTTCCAGCAGCAGCAGGAGAGCAGAAGCCAGAGTGATCAGCGTGGGACACAGCGCTCCAGGATGGATGGGAGACAAGTATAAAAAATAAAAAACAAATAAAATATTTTTTCTCAATGTGTCTTTTTTTTTTACTTTTAATCCCTTGTGAACTGGTAAGGGGTCCATGAGACCCCCTAAACCAGTTCACAAGGCTGGGGGCTGGCAAGTCACATGCGGCTAGCGGGTGACTTGCCATTAACCCCCGTCACCCCCAATTACCTGCCTCCCCAAAGCCCGGGGGGGGGGGGGGCAGAAGAGCCTGGCCCACGGAGCTTGTAGTCGGCAGGGTGGGGGGCCACTAAAACTGGCCCCTTCGCCCTGTTCCTACAAGCCCCTATAGCTGGTCCCGGGCTGGTTATGATGGGTAAGGGGGGCCCATGTAATTTTTTGGGGGATTTTTAAGGGTTTTTAACCCTTAAAATTCCCCCAAAAATGCGCCCCCCCCCCCCCCCCAGGAGGGGGGGCCCTATGTCATTTTTTTTAATTAACCCCTTATGTTCATAGTGCGGATAGTAGTATTTTATTTGTAAATGTTATAAAGTGCTCTTTTCAGTTTGGGGGGTCTCCTGGGCAAGAATGGGGTGGCTACCGATACATATGTGGTACCGTTGTAATCAGGAGAAATGGGGCTTTCACATGCAATATGGTTTTCATTAATAAAATAAATGTTTTATTTAAAATAAAGGGGAAAATTGTCTAAAAAATTTTTATTTTTTTGTTTTTTTTATGCAAAAATATTTAAAAAGCAGTAGAAAAATTACAAACAAGACATTTCATGTCAAAGCCTAAACTCTACTGCAAAATATATATATATTTTCCTGAAAATTCCAGCAAAAATCACGGTTAAACATGGCGCAAAATGGGGAAAAATGACCTGTCAACAGGTGACAAAACTTCAAGTAGGCTGGCAATTAAAAGAGTTAATAGTACCAATGCATGTTGGGTATTGTTCTGCTTATTCAGTTTTTTTATTCATTTTTTTAGGGAAACCCTGTGCAACCTAAGAATTCCTCGAAGGTTACTTCCAGAAAGGTGAGCCTACTACAACAAGCTGGGTACTCTTAGAAAGCGTACCATGTGTACTTTCAGGGAATATATGGTTTATTGGGGATATTCCAAATGTAAAGGGTTGTTTTGGTTGAAAAATTGCAAGGTGCGCACTTTGTCTGCAGAGTTGAAATTTTCAAGTAAAATTACTGTTATGCGCACACTTTACTTTGTGGTGTTTGCCAACTCTTCCCTTGACAGTAGCTATGCATGTTGGGTATCGTTCTGTTCAGGGCATGTTGCTTTTTGGAGATTTTACTTGTTTTTTCTTGTTTGCATATAGTTTTTTTTTTTTTTTTTTTTTTTTTAAGGGAAATGTGGCTTGTTTCTTCCTTTTTATTCTTTTTTAGGGAAACTTTGTGCAACCAAAGAATACATTGAGGAATTACTTCCAGAAAACTAAGCCCACATAAACAAGCTTGGTACGCCTAGAAAGCTTGAGGCGTGTACTTCCAGGGAATATAGAGTTTGTGGGGGGTATTTCAAATGTAAAGGGTTGTTTTTCTGGAAAAACTGCAAGGTGCGTATAGTGCAGTTGTATTTTATCTGAAAATCTCTTAAAGTTCTGTTTCAGTTTGGGGGAGTCTCCTGGGCTGGAAAGGGTGTCTACCAATACATATGTGGTACTGCTGTGACCGGGAGAAATTGGGGTTTCGCACGCAATAAAATTTTATTGAAAAACTTACATTTTTTATTACAAAAAAACACTAAATTGCAAAAAATAGTTTTTATTTTTTTTTTTTGCACATATTTCACCAAAAAGTATTGAGAATACACTAAAAAAAGGCCAAACAAGACATTTCATGTTGAAACCCAGGCTCTTGAAAAAAACAATATATAATTTTCCTGGAAAATCCCTGGAAATCCTTTCAAAAATCACAGTTGAACATGGTAGCGCAAAATAGTGGAACATGGTCTGCAACAGAGGGTGACAAAAGCTGCAGGTAGGCTGGCAGCGAACGGGTTAAAGGCAGAAGCAGGGGTGAAGAGCCTTTTCTCTTTCTACAATGTAGCAAAGTGATTGCAGATCTGGCCTCTGTCCAGTCTGTTAAAGGACAAGGAGTGATCTTGCCAACTACATGAAATGCCTTGGGTTATATTAATGTCTTACTATAGCATAGCTCAGAAGCCCAGCTTCTAACCTCCACCCACTAGTTCGTGAGAAAGATCTACTCGACAACAAAAGTCCCAGTATACAGAGTAAAAAAAATCCATAAAACAATGCCTGCTAAAGCAAAGCACAGCCATCAACAGCAGAAACACACTAAGTGCAACATAAAACAAAACCTCTATATAGATTTATGAAAGCTTCTATTCAAATATTGTATATGTCAATAGTTATATTTAATAATTAACTTTTCATTTTTTTAAGGGTATTTACATACATTTTAATGCAGGAGTCAACATATGAATGAGGTTTGGGGTCAAATTTTGTTTCTCGATAAATGCTGAAGATAACGGTAGTTATAGTTATAACTACTATATATAGTTATAGCTAGAACTATAACTATATAGTTATAGTCTCTGAATACAGTGGGGGTAAAGGGTGGATTTAGGGACATTTTTGGGCACAAGAGAAGACCAAAAGCAGGTTGCATGTAGGGTTTCAGATCAGTTAGCAGTCAGAACAGATTCCAATAATCCAAAAAAAAAAAAAGTCAATAAAAAGCGTGCCAATACATATGTATCAAGGCACAATACACAAAGTAAAAACGCAAAGTCCTCTTTATATATTTCTTACATTTATCATAAATCAGTTTTTGTATACTGCTTCATGCAGAGCGCTGCAAGGTCAGAAGTGTAGTAAAAACACGTGTGCCTGTATAAAGTGGGTGTCCTTAACACAGCTAATCCGCAGGAGATCATCTCTAAAGCCCCTTACACCCATACACATGGATAAGGCATCCCACTGCAGAGTGCCATAAAGGAGCTAAAAATGTCTAACATACTATATATGATCTATCACATGTTCTGGTAACAAGAACCAAACAAAACCGTTCATACATTTCAAAACCGTGAAAAGTAAAATGTCGCACAAACCATTTATATTGTGTGCATTGCCTAAGAAAGTCACTGTTCAAACACACACCACTGTTCTGCCTTGAATACACTTATTATATTTCCTCTACTAAACTGCAGCAATACAACATATCAATGCAATCTATTCAAAGCTCAGCACAAAAAATCCCACTGATGACACACATCCACGCAGATAAAAGAAACATTGATGCTGGTACTGTACCTTTGTGACGGGATATTTTACTTTTCCTTCTCCATTTCCCTCCTGTACAGTTCCCTCGGGCAGAATCATATGCACTATGATGTGTGGGCTGGCTATCTCCCTCCCTAATCCTCACCTCAGCATAAAAATCCCTTGCACAAAGCACAAGCTGCTGCGTGAGAAGGTACCACAATGTTCTCCCTTGCCAGCAAATCGTAACATGTAAGCAAATCTGCTATTGGCCACACTGGAAAAGTTCTATTGGCTCTGTCTTGCTTCTCTAATTGGCCATTGTGTCTATTCCCTGTGTAGAGCTCTTATGCTAGCTCTGCTGTACTGAAGTGCACTGTGTTTCATAACCCCATCGAAAATTCAGGATCAAAATTTTACACATTGGCAGAAGCCATAAATACATTTCTAAAACTGTACGGCGGTACTCAACAGGACAGAAACATCTACTCCGCAGGCAAGTAACAGCCCCACGAGCAGCTCTACAAATTTCCTACTGTCAATCAGCTAATACTGTAGGTTTCAATATTTTAATTAAATTGTCACTGCTAAAGGTTACATAAAAAGGCATAGTCCAGGAAATGATAAAAATAGGCAGCAATGAGCTTACCAGAATCCCAGCCTATATGCCCCTCCTCCCTTTCCTGCAGTGCACTTTAGATGTAGCATGGCTCAAAATTTTTCCCATCCTTTCTATTCCATTTCTCCAAATGTGGTTGCACAGACACCTCTTTCCATTCATGGTCACATTTGCCTGGCTCGCTCATGCTGGGAGTGCCGAGGGACTGGGGGCGGCCATGCGACCACCTTTTGATTATGGTTTTTGTGGAAAAATAGAATGAAAGAAGGGACAAACATTGACAAACTGCTATATGATTCACAGCTTGCTGTAGGAAGTAGAGAAGAGGTAAATGGGGCAGACTTCAGGTGAGCTCCTTGCAGCTTTAACCCTTTCACTGTCAGCCTATATGGATATTTAAATGGATGCTAAGCAATTCTGTTTGAGATATTTGGAACTGAATGTATTTAGGTTTAGAACAATGACTGTTAGACCACTTACAATATGGAGGACAATTCATAACGTCTTTGCATTTCTCACCCGAGTGCCTTTATCTTTAGTTGCATTAAATACGGCTAATCTTGATGTTGCATCAAGTTTGATAAGGACTTGTAAATAGCACTGGCACCAGTAGACCAATCATTAAAACCAATTTAAAACCTATTTCTAGGCCCATTTGCTACACTAGCAGTTAGCTTAAATCTTTCAGTGCCAGCCTACCTAGATGATGGCAAGCAATGCTTTGCACAATATATGTTTAACTGTGATTTTTGCAGAAATATCCACAAGCGGTACATATTGTTTTTTTTCAGCAGAGTTTTGAAATGCCTTGTTTGTAATTTTTTGACAGTGCTTTCTAAATATTTTAGGTGAAATAATGCAATTTTTTTGCTTTTTTCCAAGAAAATGATATTGCTTGTAAAAACACCCTTTCTCACAGTTGCAATACCACATGCTGTATGTATCGATAGATAATTGACCATGCCCAGGAGACACCACTATCTGAAAAGAGTGCATTATGAGATTTTCCTGTATCTTGCAGTTAACCTGCAATAACTATCAAGGGTTAAACCCCTTAAAATTGGAGAAAATGAAAGCGGGGTCCCCCTTTTACAGCAAAACCAGCCCGGGCACCAGCTTTGTGAGCTGGAATCCCAAGCAGCCAGCCCCTGGACCCAGAGCCTACCAGAATGTAATCAAATGGGGGTTTTGACAAGTCATCCCTTACCAGTTCACAAAGGGTTAAACCGGACCAAAACCCACTAAAAACTTGTGAAATGCATTTGACAAAGTCTCCGGCCAATACTCTCTTCTTAGGGTGTAGAACTACAAATGGATATTTTTGCTTATCAAATCGCCCTGAAACACTGACGTTTGCTCTATTTCTCTGTAGGACTGCAGGCGATTAGTCATTGCATAAGTTTGGCAATGACATCATTGCCACACACAGCAGTAGCAATGATTGGAGGAGGCAGAGCTTTACAGCTAAAACAGGTGGCATTATCTGGGATTAGAGTGAAGTGCTATCGGTAAAAATAGGCAAAAGTTACTATTCGTGAGGGGAGCATTTCAGCGGATGTTGGCTAAAAATGTGAGTTTTGGTCCACTTTTAGGGGACAGTCCAGGCAATGGCAATATTAAAATCATTCAAAATCCAAACAAAATGGTAACCTTATTGATTGGTGCTAGTATGTTGATTAGCAACTCACCTAAACGCTGGATGCAAGCCTGCGCCGCAGCCCTCACTTCCCACTTTGCCCCAGGCCGGAAATCCATTCAAATCGCTTCTGTGCCGGCTCCCGCCCCCCACCATCAGGGGCACGGACAACCCCTCTCTATTTATTCTAATGAAGAGGCGTGTCAGGCCTCCGTACACCGCTCCATTGCAATGAATCGAGAGCCCATTGCCCTGAGACTGATAGCAGGTCTTGTGCCTAACACCATCAATACCAAACCCTCGTTCCAGTCCACAGGGAGGGGCTATTTACACCAGTGGAGTGAGCTGAAGTCTGCTTATTCTGGTGGTATAAAAGCCGCCTCCCTGGTGCGGGGCTGAGGACACCGAACTCCGCCCCGCTTCCAGCTTCCGACCCTCACTGAAGACAGCAGTGACCGGTGTGGGACAGCATCTGGCGATGGAAAGGCATAAGTAGTGGTGAAATAAAAATATTAAAGAACATTTTGAAGTCTGTGTTTTTCACTTAAATCTAGGTTAAGAGCGGGACACAGAATGAAGAACTTTTTTACCAAAAGAAGGCAGACAAAAGATCAATCCGATAATGCTTAAGAAATGTATACAGGAAAGACCAAGTGGCTGCCTTACAGATTTTCTCCAAGGAAGCGCCAGAGGTGGACACTGCCCTGGTTGAGTGTGCTCTAATATAAGGAGCTGGAGTATCCATACATGTGTAACCTAAGGGGATTGCCTGTCTAATCCACCTGGCTATTGAGGCCTTGGACGTGGCTAAACCTCTATTCTTGTCACTAAAGGAAACAAACAACCTGTCCATCTTCCTCCAGGTATGTGTGCATTCTAAATATAAAATAAGGGATCTTCGGACAACTAGAAACTGTGTGTTCTCCATCACAGTCTCTTGGTTGCCACGAAAGGATGGGATGACTATTTCTTGTGACCTGTGGAAGTTATAGGTGATCTTGGGTAGGTGAAGTGGATCAGGCTTAAGAATAGCCCTATTCGGTAGAATTATACAAAAGGGCTCTCAAATGGAGAGGGCCTGTAAGTCACTAACCCTGCGTGCTAAGGTAACGGCAAGCAGAAAAGATATCTTTAGCATTAAAATTTTGTCTGACCCTTCAGCAAGTGGCTCAAAAATACCATTTTGTGAGTACTCACCTGAAAAATGGATATTGTTGGTGTGCCACACACCCCGCTTCACTTCTTAAATATTCATTACTTAATGGGTTAATCCACCTCAGGTGACGTAGTGCAGAGAGGAAGTCTTGTAACGAGCCCCCTTCCGGCCTATATATACCTGGTACCTCCCTTCAATCGCCAGTATATTCAAAAAGCAGTAATACAAGGTACCAGTATTCCACCAGTAACCTCCAAAATCAATTTTGATATAAATAAAAAAGGGCTTCACCATATAAATGCTTCGGTAATACTGAAAAGGGCGGGTGTGAAGCGGGGTGTGTGGCACACCAACAATATCCATTTTTCAGGTGAGTACTCACAAAATGGTATTATTCTTGGTGTGCCACACACCCCGCTTCACTTCTTAAATATTCATCACTTAATGGGACATCCAAAAGCAGTGTCCACAAGGGAAGGGCATCTCAAGGCCAGGTGAAGCATAACTTAAATGACTGCAGCCTGCAGAACTTTGCGGCCAAAAACAGCATCCGCTGAGGCCCGCACATCAACTTTGTAAAACTTAGAAAAAGTGTGAACAGAAGACCAGGTGGCGGCCTTACAAACCTGTTCAACAGAAGCTTGGTGCTGAAAAGCCCAAGACGCCCCAACAGCGCGAGTGGAATGAGCAGTAATACGAAAAGGGGGAACTCTTCCCTTAGCAGAATAGGCCGCAGTAACGGCCTGACGTATCCACTTGCTAATGGCAGATTTGGCTTGTGCCAAACCCTTCTTAGGCCCATGGGGCACAACAAAAAAGGAATCCGTCCTACGAAAAGGAGACGTGATAATCAAGTAGTACTTAACACAGCGTACTACATCCAAACAATGCAAAACCCTCTCTTTGTCATTCTTAGGATTAGGACACAAGGAGGGAAGAACAATATCTTGGTTCAAATGAAAAGCAGAAACAACCTTAGGAAGAAAGTCTGGCTTGAACCGAAAGACCACTTTATCCTGATGCCTCTCGAAGTAGGGCGCCTGGATAGTTAAGGCCGCCAATTCTGAGACACACCGGACAGAAGTGATCACCACCAAGAAGACAATCTTCTGAGTCAGGGTAGACAAAGCAATATCTTGCAAAGGCTCAAAAGGAGGAGCCTGAAGAGCCGAAAGAACCAAATTCAAATCCCAAACAGGGAGTAATGGTTTCCTGGGAGGCCGCACATGCGTAACCCCCTGGAAAAAAGCCAAGTCCTATAGTAGGTGACGGAAGAAGACTTCTTCCGGGCACTGATCAGAGTCTTGATGACTGAATCAGAAAGACCCTCCTCCTTCAGGATGGAGGTTTCAGCTGCCAGGCCATCAAACCCAGCGCTGGTAAATTGAGGTAACACAATTGACCCTGAGTGAGCAGATCGGGCCGAAGAGGCAGAATGAACTGGTCCACTGCCAGTCAAACGATGTCTGCGAACCCTATTCGTTTTGGCCACTTTGGGGCCATGAGAACGGCGTACACCCTTTCCAGAGCCAACTTCTGAAGAACTCTGCCCAGCAAGGGCCACGGAGGAAACAGGTATAGAAATCCCAGAGCTCCTCAGTTCAGGGACCTGACGTCCACTGTCAGCCAGAGGATCCCGGGAGAGTGACACGAAGCTCGGGAGCCTGTGATAGTGATGAGGGGCCAACAGGTCCACCTCCGGAGTCTCCCATTGGAGACACAATAAGAGAACCACCCGAGGATGGAGAGCTTATTCTTCCAGACGGGGAGAGCACTTGCTCAACCGGTCCGCTACCTGTTCCATCGCCTCTGGAATGTAAACCGCCGAGAGACAGGGAACATGGAACACTGCCCATGTCTGGATCAGGGACAATTCTCTGATGGGTAAGTGGGGCCTCCACTGCCCCTGAAGCCGCAGCTCCTTCCAGAATCTGTCCCATCCCGACAGACCGGTGTCCGTGGTGACACCTCTCCAAGGGAGGGTCAGGAAAGACCTGCCCTATACAAGATTGGTCGAGACCAATCACCACAGGAGGAACTGCCGTACACGGGAGGACAATCGGAAGGACTGATCCAACAACAGAGGTCGCTGGACCCAACACGCTAGCAGAAATAGCTGAAGTGTTCTTGTGCGAATTTGGGCAAAAGAAAGACACACTCCGTCTTGATGAGAGTTCAGGCCGGGATGAACCGACCCCTGAATGGACCGCGAGGGAGGGTGAGACTCGAATTTCAGGTTGTGACCTGTCGACACTACCTCCTGGATCCATCTGCCTAGAACCACATGGTTCCAATGGTAGAAGTGTCGCAATAGTCCCCCCACCCGCACGGGTGAGGGCAGCCCCTCATTGCTGAGTGAGCTTATCAGCAGGCTTGGGCTTGGTGCCCCAGGACTGAGTGGGCCGGCCACGGCCCCTCCCCCGAGTCCAACCTGCGCCACTGGTAGCGGGAAAGGATGTACCTTTGCCCGCTCCGAACCTTTGAAAGGAAGGCCTACCGGAACTTGTCCCCCTGAAGGGACCACGAGGCCTTTTGCGTTGTGGCATCTTACCATCTTTTGCGACCGAATCAATTTTCTCCCCGAACAGACGCAACCCCAAAAAGGGGAGAGCTGTGAGTACCTTTTTGGAAGCCGTGTCTGCTGACCACTGACGCAGCCATACTGACCTGCGAATAGCCACCAGCATAGCTGCCGCCTTGCTACTCATAGTCAGCGCATCGTCCTGAGCGGCCAGGACATAAGCCACAAAAGATTCACACTGCTTAAGTGCAGTGAACTGTTTGCAAGCGGGATCAAGATCCTCATATAGCCCCTGAATTAGGGACTTAATTGCCAATAGAAGAAGGGCTGAAGCACATACCGGGCACAATGCTGACCCGGAATAGATAAAACCATGTCGAGCGTATTGGTCAATCCTGCGATCTTCCCCATCTTTGGGGACAGTGGTCTCAGCAGATTGTACCATAGCCGAGCTGGAGAGTCCTAGTACAGGGGTATCGACGTCCGGAGGGACAGACCACAGCTTCACCAATTCTGGTGGAAAAGGATAACGCTTTTCCCAACTGGAAGGAATTCCAGATAACCGTGTGGGATGTTCCCATTCCTTAAGAACCACCCTCTCAAAGTGGTGCTGTCTGGGAAAAACCAAACTCGGCTGAGGCTCTTTAAATAACTGACCCTTTGGCGGGGCGGCCGCCTCAGGCGTATCTAAACTCAAAATTTTAAACATTTGAGCCAGAATGGAGGGGGTGTCAAAAACAACCCCCTCTGACCAATCGCCGATCTCATCAGCCACATGCTGACCTGTCGGCTCATCTGACTCCGACGGGAGTTCATCCTCGTCAGGGGATCCATCGGACCATTCCACAGGTTCACAAAACTGGTCCTGTGGAGCCGAAGGTACCGGAGTCAGGTGCCTACGTTTTGTAGTGGTCTTCAACGCTGCTTTAACGGGCATCATTTTCCGGGGGCAGGGCTGTGCTGCCGCCTCGGAATGCGAATCCCCACTTTTGACAGTGTCATGCGGGGTCCGGAATAGGGAGGGAGAGGTAGGAGATGATGAAGGATGCGATGGCACCGCAGCCGAAGCAACGGACTGGCGCGCAATAGTCTGTTTTGCACAAGGGATGCAAATAAAGATATCATCAGCTGGGAGTGGAACCCCACAACCTACGCACCCCCCAAACGGAACAGCAGAACCGTTTCCGGAATCTACGGAAGCCTCCATATGGTGATTTATGGTATTCACAATAATAGGACTTTTAAGGCATAAGCCGACCCGGGATGCCCCCTTTATTTTAGTAATGTCCCGGAAGGGAGGATTTATATAAAATTTGTTTTTTTTTTTTTTTTTTTAAGTTTAGGGCTAGCATAAGCAGGGATCCCAGGATCTGCAAGGCAAAGAAACAACCGTCAGATCCTTCACATGTGTATAACATATAAGTATGGCACCAAGTGCCCTTAAATGACGCCCCCTTAATAACAGTGATTTCTCCCTGTATTATTAAAAAAATATTCCCCATTTAACGGCCCCAACGGGAGGGGCCGCTTACCTGTACAGCAACCAGCCGGTAAGCCTGCAGCCAGCACCCTGAGCCGGCATGAAGACAAAGTGCGGCCGTGCGCCCACGTGCCTTCCTGTTTTGAAGGAAGCAAGGACGCTGGGCCCGCCGCAGACGCCGCATGACGTCGGCGCCGCGCCCCCGGCACCCGCCCCCCCCCACGCCGATCAGCTGGAACACTTTACAGCTGATCACAGCACGCGCGCCCAGGCGGCGGAGGGTAAAAACCGCATGTGCTGACAAAGCTCAATGAATGCCAGGCGAGGAGAAGGGAGAGGGGGTAGGGGGCCACAAAGCAACCAACTGCCAGAGAAGTGGCCAGCCCATACCCAGTGCAAGCTGCCCTCAAAGCAGACCCAAAATATACACATGCTACAGTGAAAGTATAAACATGACATATATGTTAACATGCAGTGATACAGTGAAACACACATACTAAAAGCACACCCTCACCACCCCCCCTCCCCCCATAGTGAAGGGAGAAGGGACCGAACGGGAGAGAAGGGGCTACGGGGACCCTCGGGACAGGGGCATCCCATTTCCGGATCACCATGCCGGTTAGCCGCATTGCCCCACGCATGAGGTCGAGCGGTAGGAGATAAGCTCCTAGGCACTTAAAGTGCCATCTACCATTTGCCCGGTGAGCAGCCAAGGCTGGGAGGCTTCCATTTCACCATAAAGGTATACAAACTCAAACTGGGCAGAAATAGACCAAAAGGGGGGTGGCGGGGTAAGAATACCCCGGCCTACCTGTAAGCAGGAGACTTCCATCTTCTGACTTGTCAGCAAGCAGAGAGAAAAAATACTGGTGATTGAAGGGAGGTACCAGGTATATATAGGCCGGAAGGGGGCTCGTTACAAGACTTCCTCTCTGCACTACGTCACCTGCGGTGGATTAACCCTTTCAGTGCCAAGCACGTAGATTCTACGTGCTCGCTTCCACTCCACTTAAGTGCCAAGCACGTAGAATCTACGTGCTTGACTTTCCCCCCTGACAGTAAAAAAAATATAAATCAAAAATACTCACCTGACCCCTCGTTGGATCCGGCCGGGTCTCCCCTTTAATTTGGTGCCATCCGATCCCCCGTGGGGGGTCGGATGGCTCCAGGAGAGCCCCCGGAATAGGCCCCCCCCCCGCTTCGGCAGCAGCAGCTGCTAAATGTAAAAAAAAAAAAAAAAAAAAAATGACATTTCCTTACCTGAGGCCGCGCTGTCTCCCGATGGGTGTCCTCTTCACTGGGGGGCCTCCGATCGCCCCCCCAGCCTCTTCGGTGGCGAGGAGAGGGCAGAAATTGCCCTCCCCCCCCCCCCACTTCCTGGAACGGGTCTGCTAGCCCCGCCCCCTGACATCTTATGATGTCACCAGCAGCCCTCTTAATGCCGGGACGTGAGACAGACAATCAGTCTGCTCGTGTGCCTGGAGGAGGGCAGATGGGGAGGAGGAGAGGGCTAAGATCGCCCCCCCCCCCCCTCCTCCCCGGGCTCTCTCCTTCAAACACACGAGCAGGCTGTCAGCGGAGATCGCCGGGGGACACAGGATCGGAGGTGAGTAAAGTAAAAAAAATAAATAAATAAAGATCTTTTATATCTTATGTCTCTGTGTCTTTTTATTTAACATTTAACCCCTTGTGGACTGGTAAGGGGTCCATGAGACCCCTTATACCAGTTCACAAGGCTGGGGGATGGCATGTCACCCGCTTGCCACAGCGGGTGACTTACCATTAACCCCCGGCACCCCCAATTACCTGCCTCCCCAAAGCCCAGGGGGGGGCAGAAGAGCCCGGGCCCACACAGGCTATGTGGGCTCGTAGGCTGCAGGGTGGGGGGGCCACAAAAGCTGGCCCCCCCACTCTGTGCCTACAAGCCCCCATAGATGGTCCCGGGCTGGTAATGATGGGTAAGGGGGACCCCATTTCATTTTTTTGGGGATTTTTAAGGGTTTTTAATGGGGTCCGCCCCCCTGGGAGGGGGGACCCTATGTCATTTTTTTTTTTAATAAACTCTTTGTGTTCTGTCATCCAGCAGCTATAAAAGGCTTCCAGCAGGTGAGCAGAAGCCAGTGATCGCCGAGGGACACAGTGCTATAGGATGGATGGGAGGTGAGTACAGTGTAAAAAAAAAAAATAATAAAATATTTTTTCTCTTTTGTGTGTCTGTTTTTTTTTACATTTAACCCCTTGTGAACTGGTAAGGGGTCCATGACCCCTATACCAGTTCACAAGGCTGGGGGAGGTGGCAAGTCACCTGTGACTAGCGGGTGACTTGCCATTAACCCCTGGCACCCCCATTACCTGCCTCCCCAAAGCCCAGGGGGGGCAGAAGAGCCCGGGCCCACGGGCTATGCGGGCTTTGTAGCCTGCAGGGCCAGGGGCCACAAAAGCTGGCCCCTGTGCCCTGTTTCTACAAGCCCTGCATAGCTGGTCCCGGGCTGGTTACTTTGGGTAAGGGGGACCCCATTTCAATTTTTTGGGGGATTTTTAAGGGTTTTTAACCCTTAAAAATCCCCCCAAAAAATGCCCCCCCCCCCCCCAGGTAGGGGGACCCTATGTCATTTTTTTTCTCGATTTAACCCTTTGTAGTGTGGATGGTAGTTGTATTTTATTTGTAAATGTTATAAAGTACTTGTTTCAGTTAGGGGGGTCTCCTGGGCAGGAACGGGGGGTTACCGATAAATATGTGGTACCGTTCTAATCGGTAGAAATGGGGGTTTCACATGCAATACGGTTTTCCTTAATAAAATATATTTTTTATTTGAAATAAAGGAGTCAATTTTCTAAAAAAAATTTTATTTATTTATTTATTTTTTACTTAATAATATTGTAAAAAACAAAATAAAATTTACAAACAAGACATTTCTTGTTAAAGCCTAAACTCTGCTGCAGAAAATATATGTATAATTTTCCTGAAAATTCCAGCAAAAATGGCGCAAAACATGGCGCAAAATGGGGAAAAATGACCTGTCAACAGAGGGTGACAAAATCTCAAGTAGGCTGGCAATTAAAATGGTTAAAGGTAGCTATGCATGTTGGGTATTGTTCTGTTCGGGGGACCTTGCGCTTTCAGACTTAGCTTGTTTTTTTCTGGTTTGCATATTTATATTTTAGGAAAAGGTGTTTTTTATTCAGCTTTTTTATACATTTTTTAGGGAAACCCTGCGCAACCAAAGAATTCTTTGAGGGATTAATTCCAGAAAGATGAGCCCACTACAACAAGTTGGGTACGCTTAGAAAGCTTAACATGTGTACTTTCAGGTAATATATGGTTTATGGGGGATATTCCAAATGTAAAGGGTTGTTTTGGTTGAAAAATCGCAAGGTGCGCACTTTGTCTGCAGAGCTGAAATTTTCAAGTAAAATCACTGTTACGCACATACTTTACTTTGGGGTGTTTGCCGACTCTTCCCTTGACAGTAGCTATGCATGTTGGGTATCGTTCTGTTCGGGGGATGTTGCTTTTTCAGACTAAACTTGTTTTTTCTTGTTTGCACATAGTTTTTTAGGAAAATGTGGCTTTGATTCTGCTTTTTTATCCTTTTTTTAGGGAAACTCTTTGCAACCAAAGAATACAATGAGGGATTACTTCCAGAAAACTATGGGCACATCAACAAGCCTGGTACGCCTAGAAAGCTTGAGGTGTGTACTTCCAGAGAATATATAGTTTGTTGGGGGTATTTCAAATGTAAAGGGTTCTTTTTCTGGAAAGACAGCAAGGTGCGCTTAGCGCGGTGCATAGCTGTATTTTATCTGAAAATTCCCTAAAGCGCTGTTTCAGTTTGGGGGAGTCTCCTGGGCAGGAAAGGGTGTCTACCTATACATATGTGGTACCGCTGTAACTGGGAGAAATTGGGATTTCACACGCAATAAGATTTTATTGAAAAACTTACATTTTTTATTACAAAAAAAAATACAAATTGTAAAAATGTATTTTTTTTTTATTTTTTTTTCACATATTTCACCCAAAAATATTGAGAATACCCCTAAAAAATTACAAACAAGACATTTCATGTTAAAGCCCAGACTCTGCTGAAAAAAACAATATATCATTTCCCTGGGAAATCCCTGGAAATCCCTTCAAAAATCACATTTGAACATGGGGAGCGCAAAATAGTGCAAAACGGTTTGGCACCAAGGGTGACAAAAACTCCAGGTAGGCTGGCAGCGAAAGGGTTAACCCATGAAGTGATGAATATTTAAGAAGTGAAGCGGGGTGTGTGGCACACCAAGAATATTAGCTTTTATTAGACCCTTAAGAACGATGGTTAGATCCCACGTAGACATCTGGAGATCGAGACTGGTCTTTTTCTAGTAATAACTATGAAGAATCTATTAATCAGGCTATACTTTTAGAGCTTGATCTAGGAAAAACTAAATTGCTGATGTCCGGCTCTTAAGAGTACTTACTGCCAGTTCTGGAATTTCGGCAGGTTTTGGAGAGGCAACAATTTGTTCCTATTCAACTTCACAGAATGAACTTAACGTCTTAGGTTTTCAGGTAAATACATCTAGTGGGCTCTTTCGTGCTTCCTATAAGGGTTTTGATTACCCTTGAGGACAGCCTCTTCTTTCTTTGAGTCCCCTCTCAGGATCCAGGCTGTTAAATTTAGATTCTGTAGATTTGGGTAATAAATTGGGCCCTGAGCCAGTAGGTTTGTGGCTCTGTGGAAGTTGTCACGTCCCTGAAAATGTTCTTTAGAGCTACGAACCAAGTGAGTGATTGGGATCACTGTTTTTTCTTCCTCGATATTTCGTATCACCCAAGGTAACAGCTGAAGGGGAGGGAAGGCGTAGACTAGAGAAAAGCTCTACCACCCCTAGATCCCTGCCTCCCCCCTCAACACAGAGAGAAGAAGGTTTTGCACTTTGTATATTGGGCTGTCGTTTAGAGATTTATCTGGGCAACTCCACACCTCTGGGTTATTTGGAAAAATACCTCCTGATTTAGCACTCATCCTGACTGTGAAATTTTTGTTCAGCTCAGGTAGTTTACCGCCACATTTGGGTATCCTTTCAGATGTACAGCTGATCGGTATCGCAGCTGGTGTTGAGAGGGGAGAAGGAAGGCATGCGTCAGCTCCTGATGAGCTGCGGATCCAGTTCCCCCCCGTCGCTTTACATACGCTACTGTTGTGGTATTGTCTGATCTACATTCAGTAGATGACGGAAATGGAAAGGGGCTGTTCTACCGAGTTTAGTTCTTTGAAATTCAAGGATCTGGTCTGAACATCTATTGGCCAATGGTCCTGAACCTGTAGGGTGTCTAGGTGGGCGCCCCAACCCCAGGCACTGGCGCCTGTTATAATGACTGGGTGGGTCTGTCTCCAAGGCCTGCGCTGTTGCAAGATCCATGTGTTCATCCACCAGAATATACTGTTTAACATACTTGGAAAATATTACCCTGAAGAATAAGGAATCTGGATCTTAATACCAGGTCTGCAGCAGGAAGGACTGGAGGAGTCTGGAATGCAGCTGTGCCATGTAATAGCTGGGATTGCCAAAGCCATGGACGCCCAGTATCCTCATGATTTCCCGGAGCGAAGCAGATTGATGGTGGATTAGCCAACCAAAATGGGCTACCAACCTTTCTTGCTTGTCTGGCGGTAAAATGATTTTTTGTTCTACACTGTCTATGTAGAAAACAGAGGAACCTGCATTTCTTAGAGGGGACTAGATTGGATTTCTCTAGAAAGACTGAAGAAGAGAGGCTTCCGTGGGCCCTGTTATCAGGAGATTGTCCAAGTAATGAAAAATTTAAATCCCCTGGCTCCTCAGGAAGCACATGGCTTCCGCCAAAAACTTTGTGAATATCCTGGGAGCAGAGGAGATTCCAAACGGCATTGCCCTGTACTGAAAGTGCAGTACTTCTGAATCTAGGTGGACTGCGAACTTCAGAAATCTGCGGTGAGACTGCAAGATAGGTATGTGTAAATAGGCATCTTGAAGGTTGATATTCACCATAAATTCCCCCGGCCTGAGCTAATTTCTTTTCGTGAATATTGACTCCATCCTGAGTCTATTGTAGACAAAGTGATTTAGGACTTTTGCGTATCATTCTGAAGGCACCAGAAATACGTGAGAATCATACCCTTTGCCCTTGCTGACATAAGGGACTGTCTATTACTGTTTAGAGAAAACCTAGGGAAAAGCCACCCTCTTTCTGGGGTCTGGTGGCAACCTCATGATCTGAAAATTTTGTGGAGGTCTGGAACGGAGTTCCAGTTGCTACCTCTGAGACACCACTGTCAACACAAAAGGATTTGACGTTACGGACTGCCATGCAACCAGAAAAAAAAGGTCACCTGCCCCCAACCTATCATTTTTTATGTATCCATTCAGGTTCTGAAGTCAGACTCCTAAATTTCTGGCAACACAATCCGAAGCCAGAGTTAGTTTGAAGGTAAAGGAAACCGCATACGAAGTCCTTTTTGATGATTTCATCTGTCCATAGGGTTTCTAAGCGTATCGGAATCTTTGAAACTCAGGTCCAAAGCTCTGGAGACCTGTGCCAGGGAGGCATCCAGCTTTGGACATTTGGGCCAGAAGGCACACACGTTCTCTTCAAATAGGAATTTACACTTAATGGAGTTCAAGAGAAAAGGGGATCTCTGGGGGAACTGCCATTCCCTTTTTTTTTTTTTTAAACAGGCAAGGAAGAGTGAAACGGAAAAGAGCTTTCCATTTTACTCATGAGTTTATGATATATCATATCCTGAGTGGATAGAGTCTGTTCATCGCTAGGAATTTTCATAGGGTCATAAATATCAAATAAATAAGCGTCAGTTTCCTCCAACATCTTATTCTTTGGGTCTTTTGGGGTTCCTTCTTCCTGAGACCCTTTCCCTCCAAAACCCTCATTTAGTGAATCATTTGAGGAGGCTATAACTTCACTCTCATTGGTTCCCTGACTGTAACTGGTAGCAGGGGGAGGGTGAGACAGAGCAGGCTGAGGTGGTGCTTGAGTAGCCGGTGGCATCATAGGGGCTGTCTGAGAATATGTTATGGGAAAATCTTGTATCAGAGGAAATGTGGCTACTGAGGGGGCTGTCCTGGCTAACAGAGCTGCCTTCCAAATTCTAAGTGTCGAGGCCATATGCATTTTCATGGCAATCTCTAATATAAATATTTCAGGATTCCAGAAGGACCAAGTAGCGGCCTTACAAACTTGTTCAACAGAAGCCTGGTCTTGAAAAGCCCAAGAGGCACCAATAGTACGAATGGAATGAGCAGTAAGGTGGAAGGGAGGTTCCTTCCCCTTAGCAGAATAGGCTTGCGCCACCGCCTGACGGATCCACTTGCTGATAATGGATTTAGCCAGAGGCACACCCTTCCTAGGTCCAGAAGGGAGAACAAAAAGAGCATCAGTCTTAGTGAAAGATTAAGTAGCTATTAAGTAAAACTTCAGAACCCTGACCACATCCAAGGAATGCAGAGTCCGCTCCTTGGAATTAGCAGGATTAGGACACAACGAAGGCAAGACAATGTCCTGATTGAAATGAAAAGCAGATACAACCTTAGGCAAGAAATCTGGCTTAAAACGAAACACCACCTTGTCCTGGTGTCGCTTAAAATAAGGAGGTTTGATGGAAAGCGCCGCCAACACAGAAACACGCCTGACAGAAGTGATAGCCACCAAAAAGGCTACCTTAAGAGTCAAAATGGGCAAAGCGGCCTCACGGAGAGGCTAAAAGGGACGACCCTGCAGAGCAGGTAACACCAGATTCAAATCCCAAACTGGTAACATAGGTTTACGTGGCAGACGCACATGAGAAACCCCATGGAAAAAAGTCTTAACCAAACGGTGACTGGCAAAAGATCTTTGGAAAAAAATTGCCAGAGCTGAAACATGACCCTTGAGGGTACTAAGTTGAAGGCCCAAATCCAAACCATGTTGCAAGAATTCCAGAATCCTGGGAATAGAAAACCCCGACAGGGAAGAGATTTGGACTCACACCAGGCAATGTAAGCATGCCAGACCCTGTAGTAAATTAAGGACAAGGACTTCTTCCTAGCCCTAATCATGGTATCAACAACAGAGGCAGGCAACCTCTTTTCCATCAAGATGGAGGTTTCAGCAGCCAAGCCGTCAAAGCCAGCGTTTGTAAATTGGGAAGGCGCAGCTGCCCCTGAGTGAGCAGATCTGGATCCTTGGGTAGACGTACTGATCTACTGCCAACTGCACAATGTCTGCGAACCACACCCTTCTTGGCCAACAGGGGGCCACCAGAATGGTTGGCACCCCTTCCTGGGCTACCTTGCGCAGAGGAAACGGGGGGGGGGGGGGACACAGAGGAGCCGAAACCCCTTCCAAGGCATTGCTAGCGCATCCGTGGTGAAGGCCAGAGGGTCCTGTGACAGAGAGACAAAGAATGGAAGCTTGTGATTGTGACGTGAAGCAAACAGGTCCACATCCGGCAGACCCCAGCGATGGCACAGGGAGTGAAACACCCTGTTGCTGAGGGACCACTCCCCCAGCCGAGACATCCTCCTGCTCAAGGAATCTGCCTCCAGAGATGTAAACTGCCGATATGCAGCGGACATTCTCCTCCACCCAAGACAGTATCAGGGACACTTCCTTGAGGGCTCGCTTGCTCCGAGTCCCTCCCTGATGATTGATATAGGCAACCGCCGCCTGGTTGTCCGAGCAGATCTGAACAGCCCGACCCTGGAGGTGTGGGGTCAACTGGGAAAGAACCAACCTTATCGCCCGTAGTTCCAGAATGTTGATGGGGGCATGAGCCTCCTGAGGGCCCCACTGACCCTGGAACTTCAGAGACTTCCAAAAGCCCCCCCAACCTGTCAGACTGGCATCCGTGGTGACAGTCTCCCAGCACAGGGGCAGAAAGGTCCTGCCCACTAGGAGATTCCTTGAGTCCAGCCACCACGAGAGGGACTGACTGACCAGAGGGGACAGAGCAAAGTCCTGATCCAGGGACACAGGGTCCCGATCCCAAACTGACAAGAGATGCAACTGAAGAGGTCTCATGTGAAACTGAGCATAGGGGACCGCCTCGAAACATGACACCATCAGCCCCACCAACTGCATCCCCTGCCGAATGGAGGGATGAGGGCAAGAAAGTAGAAACCGTGCCCGCGTCTGCAGGCTCTCCTCCTGCTGAGGCAAAAAAACCTTGACCTGAGATGAATCCAGAGTCATGCACAGAAAGAACCTCACCAAGGACGGAGACAGAGAAGACTTGGGATAGTTGATCACCCAACCGAAGGACTCGAGTGTGGAGACCACCATTTGGGTATGCAGCTCGGCTTGACGGAAGGACTGAGACGCAATCAGAATGTTGTCCAGATAAGGAAGGATACGAATGCCCTGAGATCTCAACAGAGCCATCACCCCCACCAGCACCTTGGTAAAGACCCCAGGGGCTGAGGTAAGACCGAAAGGTAAGGCCATAAATTGTTAGTGCTGATCCTCCAGAGCGAACCTGAGAAGGTAAGCATCTTTGAAGTCCACAGAAGTCATGAAGTCGCCCGGGCGCAAGGTACTGACCGCCAAGCGCAGAGTCTCCATGCCAAAATGCTTGAACCTGACAAATTTGTTGAGGTGCTTCAAATCCAGGATGGGCCTCAGGGACCCATCCTTTTTGGGAACCGTGAACAGATTGGAGTAGAAGCCTCTGCCCCTTTCCTGGAAGGGCACCGGGTAGATGACACCCAATTCCAAAAGGCTTTGGACCGCAAGCCCTGAGCTGACAGGGGGCTTTGAGCCATCCGAGATCTGATGAATCTTGGGGGCGGCCAGGCTGCAAACTCTATCTTGTACCTGGAGGACACCACCTCCTGAATCCACCGGTCTGAGACACGCAATCTCCAGACGTGAGCAAAGAGCCGCAACCGTCCCCCCACCCGGATGGGTGAGGGCGCTTCCTCATGCCTGAGGGGGCTTGGGGGAAGATTTGGACTTGGGACCCCAAGAGAAACTGGGGCGCCCACGGCCTCTACCCCAGCTCCAAGGGTCTCTACGTGTCCCCGTAGCCCAGTAAAGGGGAAGCCAGTGAGAGCCTTCTTAGCAGCATTATCAGCCGCCCACTGACGCAGCCAAACAGAGCGGCGTAAAGCCACCAAAAGGGCAGAAGTCTTACCACACATCCTGACCGCATCATCCATAGCAGAACGAATAAATGCAACAAATTCATAGCAAAGCAGGAGGGATCTATACTCCTCCCCCCTATTGGCATCCGAGGCATTATCCAGAAGGCACTTGAGCAGCCCTTTAATAGCAAGAGCCGTGATGGCAGAGGCGCACACAGGGCGCAGCGCAGTCCCTGCACAAGCAAATGCGTGACAGGCCAGCTGATCCCCACACCGGTCCTCGCCATCCCTTAGAGTAGAAGTGTCAGGGTAATGCATGACAGAGGTATTGGACAACCCAAGCACGGGAGCATCAACCCTGGGGGGGGGGGGGGGCGACGACCAGCGCTTAACCAGATCAGCAGGGAAGGGATACCTCCTGTCCCAACTCTTGGGCACCGCAGGCTATCTGCTAGGACGTTCCCACTCCTTGAGCACCAAATTATCAAAGTGATTCTGCTCAGGGAACTCCAAGCGTTGTTTAACAGTATGAAAAAGCTCACCCTGCTGCTTTTTAGCCGGCACAGGAGGGGTAATACATAGCACTTCAAAAATGTGAGCCAACAGCCTATCAGTATCCTCGGGAGACCAAGGATCTTCTCCAAAGGGAGACCCAGTACCGCCATAAATCTCCTGCTGTTCCTCAGAGGAATCAAAATCAGAGAAGAGTTCCCCCTCTTCTAGGGGATAATGGTCAAACAGAGTGTAATGTCCCTCATCCTCAACAGGAAAAAATACAATTCTGTGAAATACTCACCTGTAGAATTGGTATTATACGTATACAGTACGTCCTGCTCCAGATAGAATACTTACACTTGGGTAATCCTCAGCCAGAGGGCGCTGCACTGCAGAGACACGAAAAACAGGCTCCTCCCGGCCCCTCAAATACCCGGGGACCTCCCACAAATCCCCAGCATTGAAAAGCAGTGAACGAGAAGCCAGGAGAATTTAACCACCAAAAAACTGTTAACTACAACAATGGTACCAATCACCATACAGGGGATCCAGAAAAATGCAAAACCAGGGTGGGTGAAGCAGGACGTACTGTATACGTATAATACCAATTCTACAGGTGAGTATTTCACAGAATTGTATTATTCTAAGTATACAGTACGTCTGCTCCAGATAGAATACTTACACTTGGGACATCCAATAGCAGTGTCCATAGAGTAGGGTGGGATCCCCAACAAAAAAGGCAACAGCAGACAGTTTAAAGCACTGTCACCTGCGAACCTTGCTACCAAGAGCAACATGAGCAAAAGCTCTAACGTCAACCTCATAAAAACCTTGGGAAAAAGGTATGAACAGAGAACAAATAGCAGACTAGGAAAACTTGTCCAACAGAAAACCCGGTGCTGAAAGCCCAAAGGCACCAAAGCACGAGTAGAATAAGAAGTAAGGCGAGAAGAAGATTCTTCCCCTTAGAGGGACAGGCCTGAGTAACAGCCTGACAAGTCCAAATGCTAACAGTAGCCCTGGCAGAAGCCGAAAACCTTTCCTAGGACCAGAAGGGACCATCCCAACCAAGTAAAGGCCAAGCCCAAGCCGCTTAACCCCCAGAGATCAGACAAGATCAGGCACATACAGGAAGGAAATGGCCATAGACCCAAAGGGGCATCAGTTTCCCTAAGGGGCAAGAGACAATCCAGGAAACACTTCCAACACCTGTTGAAGGAATGTAGACCCCTTTCCTCAGCGTTGCTAGGAATAAGGCACAGAAGGTAGAAGAAATACCTTGAATCAATGAAAATAAGACACCACCTTAAGGAGAAGGTCCGGCGTAAAGCGGAGCACCACCTTATCCTGGTGTGTCTCAAGAAGGAGGGCTAGCTAAACAGAGCCGCCCGTTCAGACCACGTCTGACTGAAGCAACAGCCACCAGAAGGACAACTTTGAGGTAAGAACAGTCAGACCGCATCCTGAATAGTTCCAAGGGAACACCCCACAAGGCAGACAGAATCAAAATCAAATCCCAACAGGGACCATAGGATTACGTGGGGGACGCACATGAGTAACCCCCGAAGAAAGTCTTATCCAAGGAAAACTAAGCAAAAGACTTCTACAGGAAGGCGGACAGGGCAGAACCTGACCCTTCAGAGTACTGAGTTGGAGAACCCACTCCAACCCATGCTGTAATAACTCTAGAACCCTGGGAACAGAGAACGTCCAACAGGGAAGAGACGTAGACTCACACCAATCAATATGGGTACGCCATACCCTATAATAGATGGAAGAAGAAGAAGAAGAAGAAGCTTGTTCCTAGACTTCCAATAGTCACAATCACCGAGAAGATAAGCCTGTCTCCATTGAGATGGATGATTCAGCAGTCAGGCCGTCCAGGCCAGAGTCTGTAGATTGGGGTGACATAAAGGGGCTCAGAGTGAGCAGATTGGCCCTCCTGGCAGAAAGTACAGATCTACTGCCCTCAGTACCGCGTCTGCGAATCCACACTCCACTAGGCCACCAGTATCACTGGTCCCCCCCTTCCAGAGCAATCTTGCGCAGAACCCCGCCTAGCAGGGGGAATGGAGATAAGACATACAGAATAGAATGTCCAGCCATAAAGTTACTAAGCCTCATGACCACGGTCAGAGGATCCTGGGACAGGGAAACAAGGGCAGAGTGCTTGTGAAAGTGACGGGCCCAAATGGATCCACACTAGTTGTACATCATAGTGACACAAGGATTAGCACATCCTGCCGCAGAAGGACAGCCACCGGAGCGAATACCACTGATAAGCAGGGAACGTTGTCCTCCACCCAGATCAGGATCAGATACCTTCCTAGAGGATCATCCTGCTACAGGTCCCACACAGATGATTAATGCAGGTCACTGTCGTCAGACAGACCAAGCGCCCCAAAACATACCAGTCCAGAAGAGGAGTAGTCCAGCGAGATAGAGCCATTCTGAAAGCTCACTGTTCAATAATCGATAAGGGTATGGACCCCTTAAGGGCCCCACCTCCCCCGGAACCACAGGGGGGTTTCAGAAGAAAAAAAAAAACGTCAGCCTGATAGATATAGCATCCATGGTGACCATCTACAGGAAGAGGCAAAGGAAGGGGGTACCCCCAGACAGGTTCCTTGAGTTCGACCGCTTCAAGGGGGACCACCGTACCAAGGGGGAAGGCACACAGACCCAGCTCCAGGGATGCTGGATCCCTGTCCAGTATTAACAATAGAAGGTGCAGAAGGGCCCAAGGGAACTGAGTATAAGGGACGTCCTCTGAGCAAGCCACCAACGGGCCCACCAGCTGCAATCCTGCCTGGTGAAGGGATGGGTACAGCAATGAGGGACTGAGCCCATGCAACCCAATTGTCCACTTTATTGCCGAGGAAGGAAGATTCTCGCCTGAACCGAATCCAGATTCATCCCTAGGAATGGAGTTACCAATTAAGGGGACAATGAGGACTTGAGGTGATTGAACACCCATCCAAATGACTCCCAATAGACATAACCAGCCGAGTAACCAACTCAGCTGGACGTAGAGATTGGGAAGTGCAAAAGGACGTTCGGGTAGTCCTTGCACGGACGCCCCTTGGTCTCATCAGAGACATCACTCCCGTCAGCACCTTGGTGAGCACTCTGGGAGCAGAAAAGAAGCCAGATAACAAGGCCACAAATTAGCAGTGTTGGGCCTCCAACACGAACCTGAAGAGCCTCGGTGTCCAGAAGACACAGGGATGAAACATAAGCATCTTTGATCTTCACAGATGGCAAGAAGCCCACTGGGTGCAGGGCGCTGGCGGCCCATCTCAGTTTCCAAGCAGAAACTGCCTGCAATTGTAGAAATGCCAAAACCTGTGAAACCAGAATGGGCCAGACTGATTCATCCTTTTGGGGGAAAGCAAACTTTATCCTGTATCCGGAGGAAACTACCTCCTGAATCCACCAGAATGAGGCATGATGCCTCCTGATAGGAGCAAGGTGCTGCGGCCATCCCCTCACCCAGATGGGCGAGGGCACCCCATCATGCTTGAGGGGTTTTGGTGGAAGATTTGGACTTAGTCCGGCCGGAGGGGCCAGGGCGTTGTCTGCCGCTCCTGGGGCAGGAGTCTACACAAAAAATCTGGAAGGACACCCCTGGTTCGTGTTTAACACTAAGGTGGGGGGGGGGGGGGGGGTCCGAGACGGCCATCTGCGTAGGGGTGTTTTGCCCTTTTTACCAAACAGGTCCAGACGGGCCCCAAATAGGCGTTGCCCTCTAAAGGGAAGCCCAGTAAGAGTCTTTTTAGTAGCATCGTCAACACCCCACTGTCGCAGCCAAACCAAGCGACGTATAGCTACCACAAGGGCAGAGGTTTTTGCACACATTCTAATGGTGTCATCCAGCGCTAATAGAATAAATGTTACAAATACATCACAACTGGAGAGTGCATTAAACACCTCCCAAGGGAGATCCTCAGGGTGATGATCAAGCATCTTTCTGATGAGGGTTCTAGCGGCCACTGCAGTGATGGCCGCGGCACAGACCGGGCGCAGCGCCGTTCCTGCACAAGAAAAGGCATGTGAAGCCAGCCTATCAATGCGCCGGTCCTCAGCATCCTGAAGGGTACGGTAAGCAGGGGCCGTAATAAAGGGGGGGTTAAGAACCCCTATGATCGGTTCATCCACCACGGGAGGTGATGACCAACAATTAACCACGTCAGGGCGAAAAGGGTATTTCCAATCCCAGTCCCCTGGAACCCCTGGAAGTTTACTAGGGGATTCCCATTCTTTGAATACAAGAGCCTGGAAATGATCCTGCTCCAGAAATTCCAAGCGGTGTCGCTGTATGGAAACTCTCCCCTCTAGGCTTGGAAGCCTCACCAGGGAGAGAGATAGACAGGACCTCAAAGACCTTTATCAATAATTCGTCAGTGTCACACTGGCCCCAGCATTCAGGACCAGTATCATCATGACTCCTCGGCCCCTCATCAGATGAGCCTGAGTCAGAGAACAACTCCCCTTCATCAGAAGGGGCAACAACACACGGAGTAGTAAACTCCTCAGTTCCAGTAGGAAAAGGCGAAACAGAAGGTGTCAGGGGCTGCTTCTTAAGAGGGCCCAAGCGCTCCAACAATCTCAAAATAATCTGATCAGCCGTAGGCAGTCTGCGCGGCACGACCTGCTGGTCATCCCCACTCGAGTGCGACTCATCAGGAGTGAGATTTAAGCACGGGGAGACAGGTGTATTGAAGCGAGGTGCAGCCACTGCCAACCCTGATTGCAGGGCCAGTGCTTGTTCGGCACAGGGTCCGCAGACCCGTGCTCTGTCAGCATCCGCATGGGGTTGTCCACACGCTGTACACAGCCGGTCTTGTCCCAGGGGGACCCCGGTCACATAATTCTGAGATGCCTCCATATGGTGATTAACAAGGCAAATATGCCAGCAGGGATTTATGCAATAAGCAACCCTGGATGCCCCAAAGACCTGCTAGGAATGTGGGAGAATTTTTTGCAAGCCCGCTATAATTTATGTCAGGCTGGGAGAAGCCACCGGAGTCTTTGACGTCTGAAAGACATAAGGAGAATAAGGGGTGTCAGAGCCATGCACAGCAGAAACATTTTTAATAATGAAATCACCCGCGAGGGTACTTACAGACCAAGGGAGGAGGAGGGCCGCAACCACGCGCGCGAAGATCATCAAAATGGCGCCAAGCGAACCTCGAAGGGCGGGCCCGATCAGGCCGTGACGCGGAACCCGCCAAGCCAGGTCCCCGCCTCCCCCAAAGAGCGCGAAGCTCTGAGGCAGCAGTCAAGCCTTGACAAGCAAGGGAGAAGATACTCTTAGTATAAGCCTTTGCTAATGGAGACGCCGTAGCGTCTGAACGATGCCGCCGCAGCACACTTTAGTAAAAGAAAGAACACACACACGGCGGCAGCCAAAAAACTATGAAGAGCAAGCAGCGAGGCTCTGACACCCAGTTGCAAGTCAAGGGCAATACTACGGCCATAAGCGTGACAATACAGTACACTGAGACCGCCACACACATACCCCCCCTTTTCCCCCGGACTACGGGGGAAACGAGGGAGGATGGCGACCCTTTACACAGGGTCCACCGCAATAATGCGGGAGGGGCATCCACTAGAGGCTCACCATCAGCCTAAACCGCCTACCCTTTGGTGGGGGACTGCGGTGGAGCGTGACTCCATAAGCACACATGGTGCTGCCTACCTTCACCCGACCAGCGCAGCCCAGGCTGAGAGGCACATCTGAAAAGGACGGGTGGGAGTAGTCCAACAGGACCGCAGGCTGTAATAGCCCCGCTCACCTGCGAGAGAGTGATACTTCATGTCTTCGCAGTCGGCACTGCAGAGAAATCTGGGAGGTCCCCGGGTATTTGAGGGGCCGGGAGGAGCCTGTTTTTCGTGTCTCTGCAGTGCAGCGCCATCTGGCGGCGGATTACCCAAGTGTAAGTATTCTATCTGGAGCAGGACGTACAGGACGTACTGTATACTTAGAATAGGGAAACAGCGGGGGTTAGGTGCCGCTTCTTGCCAGAAGCCAGGCCCAGTAATATGCCTTTCCAGGCTGGCCACCCGCATAGCCAAATTGTAATGGGATTCCCCGCTAGCATGTCCCTCACTGGGGGTCAGAGGCAGGCGCGGGGGGATAGGTGATGCAGAAAGGGGTGCAGAGCTAGGAAGCGAGGCAGGCAACCCAGACTGCCGCGCAAGTACCTTCTGAGCGCAGGGCACACATACCCTGACATTGTCACTCACAAGGGATACCCCACACACAGCTGGGCTTGTCCCGAAGGAACCCCAAGCACATTAACAATCCCATAGTGTTGGCGAAAATGCAATAAGACAACACCGAAGGGGACTCAAGGACCAAGAGACAGAATCACCGAAATCCAGACAGGAAAGGCAGCGCGCAGCACCACACGAGGGCCCCAGTACACCGCAGAGCCAAAATGGCGCCAGAACGGACCTTGAGGGGCGGGCCATGGACGAATTTGATGCAAAAAACGTCATCCGCGGGACCTGCCCCCCAAGAGTACAAAACGCGAGCCACGTGACCCCCCAGCGCCAATGACAGCGCAGAGAATCACCACAGTATATGTCGCCACCCGCCGCGGAGCGCTGCGGCGCGAGCGCACATAAATACAGTAAAGAAAAATACAGTAAAAAAGTCATAACTACTCAGGTCACCCCCGCCTACCCCCCCCCCACCCCCCCACCCGGAGAGCTCCCTAGGGAGAGAGCGAGGCGGGAGAGAGCAGCGGCAGGGGCACCCAAGACAGACGTATGGAGGTGGGGGGGGGGGGAGGAAGGGCCCACAACTACAGATAAAAGGAAGGGGCATCCCACAAAGGCTCACCATAAGCCTGAACCGACTACCCTAGTTTGGTACAGGGATTGCGGTTGGAGCAGCGCTCCCCAAGCACCTGACCCTGGTGCTGTCCTACCTTCACCCGAACCAGTCAGCCGAGGCTGGGAGGCAATGGGTCCAGAACGGGTGGAAATAGTCCTGCAGGGCGCAGGCTGGTAAACCCCTCTCTCCTGCGCAATATAGAGAGCCATCTTCTATCTTCGCAGTCCTGACTGCAGAACGAAACTGGGAATTTGTGGGAGGTTCCTGTTCCTTTATAGGGCCGGGAGATGCCACAAGTCTTTTCTGCAGTCCACTGCGCCACCTTGTGGCGGATAACACAGACGTAAAGAATTTAGTGAAACAGGACGTGCTGTATACTTGGAAAATAAACATATGTGTTAAGATTGTGCCCCCTTACCTGTGATTAACTTATCAGCATGTTTTGTCAGAGTTTCTTATATTCCTGTGTGTCTATCTTGCTAAAGTAGAATCCTTCAACTGTAACAGGTGTGTTTATTAGCAACTTTGGCTGAACAAAGCAGCAGCAGTCCCCCTTTTCACCTAAGAACACTTCTAGTAACCCTTTGGCTTCTTGAACACAAGACTGATGCCCCATATCTGAAGAGATTGAAATAATGTAGATGGTGTTAAATTTGTCATGTCTGCCTTGGCCAATCAAATGATTAACAAGCCATAGTGAGGACGCTTCTGAAATGTACATCTGAAGAATACTTTGATTTAAATTTCTAAGGTAAACACATTGTTGCTATGGAAAACTTGAGCACATCATATTGGTAAACTAGATTGGAAACATTTAACAATGCCATCGAAAGTGGAATTACCCTCTAAAGTTGTTTTTCTAGAGCGTCTATTATTAGATTGCGGTAAATGTGCCTAAGCTCTATGTGAAGATATCCTGAAATGTTCCTATAAATACAATCTGAGGAAAAATGTTTTCCCCATGAAAAGTGTAATCAACATTTCTTCGGATCACAAAAGACTTTTGTAGGAAGACAATTGAAGCCAGCATCTAGCCACATGCTAACTGCGATCTGTCAGGAATAATAAGCAATAGGCTAATCATGTGTAGAGTAATGCATTTTGCAGACATCTTAACGTAATATACTTTGTCTTTGCCACTTTAAATTGGAAATCCTTTATTACACTGTTGTGCTATACATTGTTTTGTTTCTGGAAATTATATTTCAGGTTAAATAATCTGGGAGTACACATTCTTTTACATATTCTTTAAAAACTGGACCATTTTATATCTGCTTTAACCCTTCTAGTGCCAGCTACGTGAGTCTCACGTAGCTGCCTCTCTAACCCTTAAGTGCCAGCTACGTGAGACTCACGTAGATGACTTTAACCCTTTAACTGCCAGCCTACCTTGAGATTTTGTCACCCTTTGTTGCCAGACCATTTTGCACTATTTTGCGCTCCCCTTGTTCAACTGTGATTTTTGAAGGGATTTCCAGGGATTTTCCAGGAAAGTGATATATTGTTTTTTTTCAGCAGAGTCATGAAATGTCTTGTTTGTCATTTTTTAGGTGTATTCTCAATATTTTTGGATGAAATATGTGCAAAAAAGCCCCCAAAAAACAATTTTTTTACAATTTGTAGTGTTTTTTTGTAATAAAAAATGTAAGTTTGTCAATAAAATCTTATTGCGCTTGAAACTCCAATTTCTCCTGGTTACAGTGATACCACATATGTATAGGTAGACACCCTTTCCTGCCCAGGAGACTCCCCCAAACTGAAACAACGCTTTAGGAGATTTTCAGATAAAATACAACTATGCTACGCGCTAAGCGCACCTTGCAGTTTTTCAAGAAAAACAAGCCTTTACATTTGAAATACCCCCAACAAACTATATATTCTCGGGAAGTACACACCTCAGGCTTTCTAGGTGTACCAGGCTTGTTGACATGGGTGCAGTTTTTTGGAAGTAATCCCTCAATATATTCTTTGGTTGCACAGGGTTTCCCTAAAAAAAAGTATAAAAAAGCAGAAAACCATATTTTCCTAAAAAAAACTATATGCAAACAAGAAAAAAACTGAAAATCTGAAAAAGCAACATGCCCCGAACAGAACAATACCCAGCATGCATAGTTACTGTCAAGGGAAGAGTTGCCAAACATACCAAAGTAAAGCATGTGCGTAACGGTAATTTTACTTCAAAATTTCAGCTCTGCAGACAAAGTGCGCACCTTGTGCTTTTTCTACCAAAAAAACCCTCTACATTTAGAATATCCCCTATAAACCATATATTCCCTGAAAGTACACATTTTAAGCTTTCTAAGCATACCCAGCTTGTTGTCGTGGGCTCATCTTTCTGGAAGTAATCCCTTGAAGAATTCTTAGGTTGCACAGGGTTTCACAAAAAAATGTATAAAAAAGCAGAATAAAAAACACCTTTTCCTAAAATATCAATATGCAAATAAGAAAAAACAAGCTAAATCTGAAAGCGCAAGGTCCCCCGAGCAGAACAATACCCAACATGCATAGGTACTATTAACCCTTTTAATTGCCAGCCTACTTGAACTTTTGTCACCCTCAGTTGGTCATTTCTCCCCATTTTGCGGCATGTTTAACCGTGATTGTTGTCGGAATTTCTTGGAAAATATATATATATATATTTTTTTGCAGCAGAATTTAAGCTTTAACAGTAAATGTCTTGTTTGTAATTTTTCTACTGTTTTTTAAATATTTTTGCGTAAAAAAACTATAAAAAATATTTTTTAAACAATTGTCTCCTTTATTTTAAATAAAACATTTTTTTAGTAATAAAAACCATATTGCATGTGATAGCCCCATTTCTCCCGATTACATCGGTACCACATATGTATCGATAGCCCCCCCATTCTTGCCCAGGAGACCCCCCAAACTGAAAAGAGCATTTTATAACATTTACAAATTAAATACTACTACCCACACTATAAACATAAGGGGTTAATTTAAAATGACATAGGGACCCCCCTCCCGGGGGGGGGACCCCAATTTTTTGTTTTTTGAATTTTTGGCTAAGCCTAACCCTAACCCTTAAAATTAAAAAAAAAAAAATAGTGCCCCCCCCCCCCCCCCCCCATGTCGTTTTCTTTTTAATTTTAATTCTTTAAAATTTTTATTTTTTTTTTATTTTTTCTTTTTAATCCCAGGGGGTGGGGGGCCCCATTTTTGGGGGGGAATTTTAAGGGTTAGGGTTAGCCTAACCCTAACCCGTAAAGTGGACCAACACCCAGGATTTTCACTATCCTGGGTTTTGATCCACTTCCGCTGCGTAAAACCCCAGAGAAAGGTATAAAAAACTCACCTCAGCCCGCTCCTACGGCGCAAGCGTGAGCGCTCGTCCAATCAGAGTGCTCAGAGCCACTGTGGTATGCACGGACAAGGGACGGACAACCACAGCGGCTCTGAGCACACTGGCGGCCGCATCTCGCGCTTCCCTCTAACAGGGAGCGAGCCCGCGTTGGCCATTCACAAACGACCGGCGCGTGTGCGCGCCCTGATAGAGAGAAGCGCGAGATGCGGACCGCGCATGCACCGTTGGAACGGGGATAAGGTAAGGCGAATGGGGCGTCCTGGGGGGTTTCACACAGCGGGGCACCCCAGATCCCTCCAGGCAATAGACATGGCGTGCACTGCCAGGGCCAGAGGATCCTGAGACAGAGACACAAACGTTGGGAGCTTGGGATTGTGACGTGAGGCAAAGAGATCCACCTCTGAAATCCCCCACTTGCGACAGAGGGACCGGAACACAGTGTGGTTGAGCGACCAATCCCCTGCTCAGGGAGTCCGCCCCCATGTTTTTCCACTCCCGGAATGTACACTGCTGAGATGCATGGGACATTGCTCTCTGCCCATGCAAGAATCAGAGAAAACTTCCCCGAGGGCACTCCTGCTGCGAGTCCCTCTTTGGTGATTGATGTAAGCGACCACAGTCCGATTGTCTGATCGAACCAGTAAACCCTGGAGGAGATGCGTTAAGCGTGACAGTACCAAACGAATGGCTCACAGCTCCAAGACATTAATGGAGGACCCCACAGCCCCTGGAACTGATGTTCCTTCCAGAAACCCCCCCAGCCCGACAGGCTGGCATCCGTGGTGACCGGCTCCCAACAAGGGGTCAGAAAAGACCTGCCCCTCAGAAGATTGACTGATCCAATGACAGCAGGTATCTGTCCCAAGCCAACAGTAGATGGAGCTGGAGCTATCTCATGTGAAACTGAGCAAAGGGAACTGCCTTGAATGAAGCCACCATCAATCCCACTAGCCCCATCCCTAGCTGGATAGACGGCCGCAGGTTTGGATAAAAGAAGGCGGATCAGGTCCAGAATCATCTGCACCCTTGACAGAGGCAAGAACACCCTGGTCTGAATGGTATCCAGATTCATGCCCAGAAATGAAAACTCCCTTGAAGGGGGGAGAGAGGACTTGGGGTGGATGACCACCCATCTAAACCTCTCCAGCGTAGTCACCACCGTCCTGGTGTCTAGCTCCGCCTATCTGAGAGAGAGATGTCGTAATGAAAAGGTCGTCCAGAACCGGCACAATGTGAATGCCCTGGGCTCTGAGAAGGGCCATTATACCCGCCAGCACCTTGGTGAACACCCTTGGTGCCGTGGTCAGCCCGAACGGGAGGGACACAAACTGAAAATGCTGATATCCCACCATCAACCTAAGAATTCTCTGGTGTGCTGGGAAGATCGGTACATGAAGGTAAGCATCCTTGATGTTTATGGACGTCATGAAGTCCCCCTGACAAAGAGAAATGATGGCTGAGCACAAAGTCTCCATGCGGAACTTCTTGGTTATGATGAACCTGTTTCAAATCCAGAATGGGTCTTATGGATCAATCCTTTTTGGGCACCGCGAAAAGGTTGGAATAATAGCCCCGGCCTCCCTCTGAGAGAGGCACTGGGCATATGACTTCCATGTCCAGAAGATTTTGCACTGCCAACCGGAGCCCCTGCGCAGCCCAGGGGTCCGAGGGGACCCGAGATCTGAGGAATCTGGGAAGGAGGCCGGTACTTGAACTCCAGTTTGTACCCAGAAGAGACCACTTCCAAGGCCCAGTTGTCTGTGACCTCCCAGGCCCATACCTTGGTGAAGTGCCGCAGCCGTCCCCCGTGCCGCAGCCGTCCCCCCACCCGCTCCTCTGCCTGCTCTGGCACCTTGAAAGGAAGATTAAAAGGAGCCTGCCCCCCAAAAGGAGCGACGCTGCCTCTTGCGTTGTGGTAGCTTTCCTCCTTTCGCTACCAAATCTAATTGATCTCCAAACAGCCGCATACCCAGGATAGGTAGCCCTGTAAGTGACTTCTTAGCCGCAACGTCAGCCGCCCACTGGCGCAGCCAGACCGATCGGCGAATAGCCACCAGCAACTCCGAGGTTCTGCTACACATACCTATTGTGTCATCCAAGGCCATGAACAATTCACACCGCGTAAGCGCTGCCAATTCATCACTGGCCGGGTTAAGCTGGGAACCACTCAACAGGCCCCTAATCACAGACCTGGTAGCCACAGCAAAGAGCGCTGAAGCACAAACAGGACGCAAGGCCGAACCTATGCTGGCAAAGGCATGACATGCCATTTGATCAATACGGTGGTCCTCACCATCCTTTAGCGTGGTGGCCTCAGGAGAGTGCACAACAGATGTGTTGGACAATCCCAGGACGGGTGCATCGACTTCGGGAGGAGACGACCAGCGCTCGACCGCGTCCACCGGAAAGGGATACTTTCTATCCCATCCCCGAGGAACACCGGGAAGCTGGCTAGGCCTTTCCCATTCTACAAGAATCAGATTGTCAAAGTGCTTCTGATTTGGGAACTCCAATCAAGGCTTAGAGGTCCCAAAAAAATTCCCCCTTCTGCGGAGGGGCTCCGCTGGAGGAGAGAAAGCCAGCACCTCAAATAAATGGGCCAGAATCCTGGGGGAATCCACAGCATCTCCATGCTCCTGCCCAGCATCAGCATCCAAAAACTGCTGATCCTCAGAGCCATCAGACTCCGCACACAATTCCCCCTCCTCAAGAGAGGAATAATCAGACCAGTCAAGGGAATCCTAATCCTCAAGGCCCAGAACCGGCGCGGCCGGTGACAAATGTCTCCTCTTAGCCGGGGCCTTTCTGTCCGCAGAGCTAGAAATCAATTTCTCTATGTTGCCAATCAAGCACATACATCAGATTGCGACTCCCCGCTTATGGCAGTGTCACTTGGGGTACGGATCAGGCGGGGTGGAGTAGGTGATGAGACCGGCGGCACTGACCCAGACGCCTGGGACCCATACTGCCGCGTTATGGCCTGCTGAGCACATGGAATGCAAACCAGTACATTATCCCCCACAAGGGATACCCCACAACCCACACACTGCCGGGATTGCCCCGAAGGGAGCCCGAGCCCGGTATCCTGGGAAGCCTCCATATGGTGATTTTTATGGCAGTCGCAATGACCAACGGGAATTACGCCATTAAGCTACCCGGGGTGCCCCTTAAGTCCACTAGTGGGAGGATTTTGTAAAAACCCAATTAATCCAAGGGACCCTAGGAACGGGAGAACCCCATTTTTTAATGGGAACAGAGAGTCCTCCTGAAAGACACAAAGAGAAAAAAGGGGGCCCCATAAGAAAAACACAGGTCAAACACAAAGGTCACACACAACACACAAGCTAATAAGACTTGCTATATAAAAAATTATATATATCCAATGTAATATATATATATAAATATATATTATGGTAAATTGAATCAAAATGTCTATTCCTTCCCTGCTTGGCTGTATAAAGCACAACCGGCCTGGGTTTTCAGGACCCGGGTCACTTCCACAATTCCCTAATGGGTTGTTACATGTTCTAAGGCCCTCCACAAGTGTGCACGCTGATAACAGGGGAAGCCTGTATAAGAAGAGAGCACACGGCCTTTCCTTGTGGAGATGACCAGCCTGTTGGAGTGAGCCCAGGCTGAGCTGCACCGTGGTGAAGGATAGCACTGGACATTGAGCAGAGGGCTGATACGCCCTGTAAAGTGGACTGGAATTGTTCAGCTTGCTGGAGTACCCAGCCCAGGACTATTTGGTTGGTGAAGTAACCCTTTTTGTTTACTGCATTTATGCTGCAATCTTTGGACTGTCTACTGAACTTTGCTGAATAAAAGCCGTTTTGCCGTTCAAATCGGTTGTCCGTCACTGCTGATTGTTTGCCCGCTTACAATTGGTGGAGGATGCGAGGGGCACAGTGACTGTTGCTAGGGGCAACGGAGTGACAAAACGTACTGCATTTTGCTTGTCACTGGCGAAGGCAGCAACCAAGATGTCTCAACAAAAGCAAATGGAGGAGGTGATAAAACACCTAATACAAGCTGACCTGACAAGCTGAGCAAGCTCTGGCCCAACAGCAGCAGGCCCTCGCACAACAGCAGCAGGCCCTCGCACAACAGCAGCAGGCCCTCGCACAACAGCAGCAGGCCCTCGCACAACAGCAGCAGGCCCTCGCACAACAGCAGCAGGCCCTCGCACAACAGCAGCAGGCCCAGCAGCAGGCCCTGGCACAACAGTTCCAAATGCAGCAGCAGACCGTGGCTAACCAGCAGGAGACAAATCGCCTATTGATTGAACAGATGGCCGCGCTTAGAGAGACTGTTGGTGCCAAAGTTTCACAACCGGAGAGAAGCCCAGTTGAGTCGGAGGGTGCGAGGAGAGTTGTACAGCGGGTCCTACAAAAGCTGACCCATGAGGATGATGTGGAGGCCTACCTCACGGTGTTTGAGCGCATGGCTGAGAGAGAGCAGCTGCCAGTCACGGAATGGGCTGACGTGATTGCACCGTTCCTGTCAGGTGAGCCGCAAAAAGCATATTTTGATCTCAGGGAGCAGGATGTGCGGGAGTATGCCAAGCTAAAAATGATCCTTGCTCGCCTAGGAGTCACGCCAGCGGTTCGGGCAAGGTGAGTACACAACTGGACTTTTTCTGTTGATAAACCTGCCCGATCGCAGATGTATGACCTAATTCATCTGGTCCAAAAGTGGTTGGAGCCAGAGCGTTTGACCCCTGCGCAGATCATCGAAAAAGTCGTTGTGGACCGTTTTGTTCGGGAACTGCCACCGAAGCTACAGCAATGGGCTGGACAGGGCGACCCACAGACTGTTGAGCAGCTAGTTAACGTCGTGGAACGATTTGTCGCGACTGAGGACCAACTTCGGGATGCCCCTGACAAGACCGGCAGACCAGTGAGTAAACAAGTTCCCCTGGGAAGTGTGTGGAGCACTGTGAGAGGGCAAAAGACTGTCCCTGGCCCCCTAACCCTAGGGAAGACGTCCGGGCAAGGAGGTTCCGGGGTCCCCAGTGTTGGAGGTGCCGTGAGTGGGGGCACATAGCCGCGGATTGCCCCCTCGGCCCTGAACCCATGGAGTGTGACGCGGGTCGCAGAAAATCCCTGCTGGCAGACCCCGGTTGTGCCGCCAGTCAGCGGTCAAAATCTGAAACGCAGGTTGTGTCTTTAAAGATGAATGGTCGCCCAGTAAAGGCATTATTGGACTCAGGTAGCCGGGTAACTTTGGTCCGGGCCAACCTGGTGCATGGTGGTTGCAAACCAAAGAAAAAGCTGAGCGTGCTCTGCATCCACGGGGATATCGTGACTTACCCTGTTGCAGTGGGTAAGTTTGAGACCCCCGCGGGAACATTGTCCTATGAGGTTGGCGCAGTAAAACGCCTGGGCTATGATGTCGTGGTTGGGTGGGATTTCCCCTTGTTCTGGCCCTTGTGGGAAAGGTGTATCCCTCCTGCCAACAATGGAGTACCCCCGGCAGAACTGGTAACCCTCCTCGTTGAGTCCGTTAGACGTGTGGTCCCCAACACATTATGTAATAGGCCGACCAGGGTGAGGGCCTGTAATCAGGGTGACCGAGTGCGGAGAATAGTACCCATGGCTGAAAAAGTGAACTTTAAAGCGGAACATAAGCCGGGGAATGTAGTCGCTGTGTCCCGAACCCACTGTATGGCCGTTGTCAGATTGTCAGACCGTGGGTCTGAAGAAGAGGGGGGGGATATGTGGTAAATTGTATCAAAATGTCTATTCCTTCCCTGCTTGGCTGTATAAAGCACAATCCGGCCCGGGTTTTCAGGACCCGGGTCACTTCCCCAATTCCCTAACGGGTTGTTACATGTTCTAAGGCCCTCCACAAGTGTGCATGCTGATTACAGGGGAAGCCTGTATAAGAAGAGAGCACACGGCCTTTCCTTGGGGAGATGACCAGCCTGTTGGAGTGAACCCAGGCTGAGCTGCACCGTGGTGAAGGATAGCACTGGACATTGAGCAGAGGGCTGATACGCCCTGTAAAGTGAACTGGAATTGTCCAGCTTGCTGGAGTACCCAGCCCAGGACTATTTGGTTGGTGAGTAACCATTTTTGTTTACTGCATTTATGCTGCAATCTTTAGTATAATCAGTTTTTATTGGTTTCAACGGATACAATACAACAGTGGGGAAATACAGATGGTCGATACAGAGGGATACGGGGGGAAGCTAGGGGGTTAAATTTCCATCAAGCAGATACTGTACAGATTAAAGTAGCAACATTCTTGTCATTCACAATTGAACTATCTATAGAGACAAAAATAACATTGGTGAGCTCACTTCCACACAGGGTTAACACCCCATGCCACCCCCAAGTGAGGCGGCCAGGGTGGACCAACCCAATGTTCCAGGAGGTGGGCCCACCCACAAAACTACAGATTACGACAAAACTGTTGGTTTGGGGATGGTAAGGATAAAACCAAGGGTAGGGGCAGTGGGGTAGGGGGCGAGGAAAATAGGGGAGGTAAGGACACAGTTGAAGTACGGGAGGGCGGGGTAAGGGAGGCCAGTGACTGTATTAGTGAGGGATCCAAGGAGCCGCCCCGGATGGGCGTGTGCGCACTCTCACCCCGCGCCAGTAAGGCTACCAGGCGTCGGGGGCCCAGGCAGCCCACCCCCCCCCCCGGACACCAGAGCGGAGCCGGGCCGGGAGATGGGTGTCCCGGTACACCAGCCAGCACGTCCAGGTCAATAAAAACTGCTCTGTGGATTCTCAGTGGTCCGCGAAAATCACTTCCGTGCCACGGATCACCTCCAGTTCTTGGACCCAGTCCATTAGTGTAGGAGGGACCTGCGATTTCCATTTCCTAGGGATAATGGCTCTCATGGCTGATATGAAGTGTCTTAGGATGCCCTTTTTTATCCCAGATACCGGTCCGGGAATAAGGGAGAGGAGCGCCACCTGAGGTGTGTTTTCTATCTTGGTTCCAGTAACTTCCTCATAATTGAGAAAATCTGGTCCCAAAGCGCTTTAATAGGTGGGCAGCTCCACCAGATGTGAGTCATGTTACCAATATCCCTCTGACATCTCCAGCATTCATCCGACTGCTCTGTAGCAAACCGATGAATGTCGGCCGGGCACCTATACCATCTGGCGAGTACCTTGTAGCTCCTCTCCTGGGCGGAACCCACCAGCGATATACCCTTAGTGCATAAGAACATTTTTGTGAGATCATTAGCTGAAAATTGGGTTCCCAGCTCTTTTTCCCATCTGTCTACGAATTTCGGGGGGGGGATGATTGAGTTTTCTTGTTTAGAAGTGAGTAAAGAAATGATATCACTCGAGTTGGTGGTTCTTTTCCGCTGACTAGGGACTTTAACTCTGTGGGGGGGTCCCGGGAACTCCACCGGTTTTTACTACTTGGCCTAATGATGTATTGTCAGGGGTGTTCCTATGCTGCAATCTTTGGACTGTCTACTGAACTTTGCTGAATAAAAGCTGTTTTGCCGTTCAAATCCATTGTCCGTCACTGCTGATTGTTTGCCCGCTTACAATATGTATACACATAATGCATGCTTTATGGATAACAATGCGTTAAAACAATAGCCCCCGGTGCTATAATGGGGTACAAGGCATAATTAAAGGCACGAAAACCCAGCAGGGCACTCACAACCCAGGAAATGGCGACGGCACACCGAGGCAGAAAGACGGGAGGAGGAAGAAGGGCGGGCCAGCGCGGATCGCGCGCCGCGCCTGGCTCCGCCCCCTCCCCAATCAGCCCAAGCAACACGGATCCCAGCCAATAGGTGGGCGCCACAATAGGCACCATAGACAGGGCAGCCTCCGCAGTATAAGCACACACTAATAAAGTAAACAAAAGACATAGACAAACAAAAAACGGGACCGGCCGGCCCCGACACCCCCCCCCCCCACGCTGAGGGGAACGGAGAGACACGGAAAAAGGGGGGGATCCCATACCAACCAGAAGTGAAAGGATAATGGGACGGGGCATCCCAAACCAGGATCACCAACCTGGTAAACCGCCTACCCCTTGATATGGGGTCTCACGGTGGAGCATGGCTCCAAAATTACACCAGCTCGGGTGCAGCCTACCTTCACCCGGACCTGCAGCCAAGGCTGGGAGGCATAAAGGTATAAAATTTAATCCGGTCCGGGAAGAAATAGGGCAATAAATTGCCGGGTGTGACCCCGGCTTACCTGTAAGGAAGGATACAGCCATCTTCTGAATTGCTCGCCGTCTGCAGAGACGATTACTGGGGAATGTGTGGGAGGTCCCAGGTATTTATGGGCCGGGAGGGGCTTCCTTTTTTTCTAGTCATCTCTGCAGAAGTTCGCCTTCTACTGGACATAACCCAGAAGTGATTAATCATTCCGAAGCAGGATGTGAGACATACTTGGAATATATAATATACTGTACTTCTGTTCTCTTCCAATACATCAGTGAAAGTCTGGCAGATGAGATGGTAACCTTTGGGGATTTGTACCAGTTAGTAAGGTTCTCTTGGGAACAGGAAAGCTGTCCATGTCTAAATTGTTCCCCAGAATTCATAGCGGTGAAAAAAAAAAACACCCTGATTCTCTACCAGGACAGGGGTTACCATACCGGAACAGTGGTTCACCTCCTGAATGAAAATATAACCCAGTCATTTATCGATGGCAGTATTCCTATGAAGACTACATAGCAGCAATCCATTTTTTATGTTTTCTGAATGCTAATATTTTTTCCCACCACCTGCAAATAGCTCTTTGGCTATTTTCATGGCCTAATCATATAGAGGAAAAGTAGTACCACTGGTAATTTTACAGACCTTATCATGCTTTGTAAAAAGATGTAGACAACTGGCCAAAGCTGTGCATGTGTCTTGGGAAGCCTTAGATACTTTCCGGACTTGCTTCATAACTCCAGGTTCAAGATCTACAAAAGAAAAAGCATACAAGCCACATCAGACAGTGCTATGTAACAGGCTGCCACTGTACAAAGATTACTAAAAATACACAATCAAATATTATAGATGCTGAAACGAAGAGCTTCTTTTGTCTCTATGAAGTTTACATGCAGTCACACACTTGGTCCCTACCATCTAATAGAGCAGCGCAGACTATGTTGCCAAGTTGTAACAGGGCCTGGAAGTTATCAATAGTGATAACAAAAGGGAAATTTGTTGAAATTTATTTTCTCGCCATCTACCATTTCGGGTCACCACCAGTCAGCTACGCATGGGTTAACCTCAGCCATAGGCAGGAACTGCAAGATAACAAAAACTAAGCTCCTCCTGACCTATATAAGGCAGGGTGTGCCCTGATCTCCCTCGTTTAATCACACCCCCGGGAGGAGAAAAACCAATCACAAGCAGCGAATGAGCGCTCTTGGCTAAGACTGCAACAATCTAAACCAAGCATGACAAAGGTATTCCGAGCAACTGATGCAGTCACAGCCTAACATTAGGGTGGGTGTGGTGCCCCGGAATGGAAAATGACAAGAGCTGATGTGGTTGCCTCCACTCCGTAGAAAGTCGAAAAGGTGTGCCTGGAGCACCCAGTACAAGCCCTGCATAACTATATAATAAATCTGTCCCCCAGTAACTGTTGGATATCAGCCATACAAGGCTGCAATGTCCTGTAGTAAAGACAATTTCCGGTCATGAAACAAGGTTGGAAGACTGCAGAGGACCATATCCTCACTTCGCTGGGAGCTCCAATTTAGAAAGGATAGGAAGTCACCAAGACGGCTTCGCTGCCAGCTGCACCTGATTCGCAAAATCCACCTCTGATCAGTCTAGCAGGCGAGCAGGGTGAAAGGTACCCCTTGGCTGGGCATCCACCAGCAGTGGCAACAATGGATAGTAACTGGACCAGGGGACAGCCAGCGCACTGACCTTTATCGCCAAGGGGTCATTCCCCCTGTACATGAATTCTGAGCTTTTGGATGCATGGAGGTCCATGATGAATCCACACTTCATCAGGCCCCTGCGGTCACTCCCAGACCTTGCCTGCCATGGATTTGGCACATGCCAGTCACATGGCAGACCCACCAAGGAGAGAACATGAAAACAGACTGGGCCGTCTCCTATCTACAGCATCACCTATGTGCACACTGCTGATGTGAAAATCGAGTGTGCAGGTTAGGCCTGATAACAGGTCATCCCCAAATGGAGATGAATACCACATCTTGATCACAGCCTCCAGAAACAAACCTAGGGACAGACGGAAGCATATGTCCTATTATTATTACTTCCCCTCCCCATCTTGTCAAGGGACAACCCGGGAGGGGTTACCCCAATTGCCTGGAGGTTTGTAGGGTTCACTCCTCATCATCATCAGCATAGGCAGCAGGGACGCGCAACAACAAGATATGCAGCGTCGCTGCCAAAACTAGGTGATACAAGCCCTCCTAAAGTCTAATGTAGGAGCAGGCCCCGGGGTGGAAGCAAAGACTGGGTCATTGCCGGATGGCGTCTGCCCCTTCGAATAGCCGGAGCTTGCCCCAGACACAGAGAGGGCATCATCACCTGGGCTGAAGGACACCTGCACTTAGCAGAACCCTGGTGATGAGCACTACTATCTGAATCTCTAATCCCTACCCTCTTGTCTGCTACATCTGTAGTCGGATCCTGGGACAAAGCAGTTTAGGGACCCAGGCAGGGTATCCCATTCCAAAGACTCAGATTCGGCTGCTACAGGTGCTTCAGTGGCAGTATGTGGAAACAGGCAGCCGCAAACTGTGTAAAGCAACACCGAATGGCAGCCACCTTCTCATGCCCCAACAGGGGCCCCACAAAGGAGATCAACTCACCCCAATATTAGGGATAACAGAACCACTTCCTGTGATTCGGATGCCCTGGCATGGTTACTAAGAGCAGGTTCAACTGCTGGCACAGTCTGACCAGTGTGGCAGGACCCCCTCCGCATGGACAGGGCCCAAATGTAAATACTGTCCTGAGGAAGTGACGCCAGTGACGTCACGCAACGCGTAGACGTGGGGGCAGTGGGCGGGCGGTCACAGGCACATGTGAGTTTACCTTCTTTGTTTACTTTGGATTGTTTCTTTTGATCCCTCCTGGCTTTGTCCTCACATTGTATACTTTGGAGTTGCTAGCTTTATGAAATTCAGGTACCTTATGTATATTAGTTATTAGTATTAAGATGCACGGTGTTAGTGTTTTATCATTATATTGAAAGTTATGAAATAAGTTTGATTAGTAGATTAGGTATTAATTAGCACATTGCACTTTAAATAGCACAGCCAGGTCTCTGAGATAATGAACTGTGACTATAGTACTTAGAAACGCCATTCCCATTGCCCCCCTTCAAGTTTTGTTCCCCTCCCGACAGTGTGTTTTGTCTTATATGTTTTTTAATCATGTCCAAAGTTTGTGAATATGTGATTTTCTTAACAATAAAATAATACTTTTAATATAGCAGTGGTGCTGTGGTTTGGTGGGTGACGGGGAAGGAGTGGGACCTTCCTCATTTTGTTTGTATAAGAGTGTATTACACCCAGCTCTGCACACTGCTTTACACTTAGTGACAAATTTCCAGTGCAGTCTCACATTGTCTTTAACTAAATACTGTACCACGCGTGACAACCCTGATACCCCAGGATCTCCAACAACCCTCTGTCGGCTGAGATCAACCGCAAGCTGTGATCCAGACGTCTCTTATCCCACACCCTGTAAACCAGCAATACCTAAAAATAGCAGGGGTGCGCCCGAAGGGAGGCACCCTTACTAATGACTCCAGGCATTAGATGTTGGTCCTTCAGGAAGAGCCATCTGCGAGGGTATGGGAGACAAAGTCGAAGCCCCACTCCCGTCAAACAGCACACAAAAAAAAAAAAGAAATGGGAGGAAAACACAAACAAAATATTTGCAAGGAGCTTAGATTTCTTGCAGCTCCTGCCTACAGCTGAGGTTACCCCCACGTGTAGCTGACTGGTGGTGCCCCAGAATAGAAGGGATGAGAAAATACAATTCTGTGATTACTCACCTGTAGAATTGTTATTATGAGTATACAGTACGTCCTGCTACAGAGAAGATTCTTTACGTCTGGGTAATACTCCGCCAGACAGCGCTGGACTGCAGAGACCGCGAAATTGGCTCCTCCCGGCCCCTCAAATACCCGGGACCTCCCACAAATCCCCAGCATCGAAAAGCAGTTAACAAGAAGCCGGGAGAATAATAACATAACCAACCAGTAACTATCCAACAATGATAACAGTTACCATATAGGGGATCCAAAGATAATGAAACCAAGGGTGGGGTGGAGCAGGACATACTGTATACTCATAATAACAATTCTACAGGTGAGTAATCACAGAATTGTATTATTCTTAGTATACAGTACGTCCTGCCCCAGATAAGATTCTTTACGTCTGGGACATCCAATAGCAGTGTCCATAAAGTAGGGTGGGATCCCCAAAGGTAACAGCAGACAGGTCAGACCACCGCCGCCTGCAGAACCTTGTGGCCAAAAGCAGCATCAGCTGAGGCCCTAACATCAACCTTCTAAAACTTGGAAAAAGTATGAACAGAAGACCAAATAGCGGCCTTGCAAACTTGTTCAACAGAAGCCTGGTGCTGAAAAGCCCAAGAGGCACCAATAGCACGAGTAGAATGAGCAGTAAGGCGGAAGGGAGGATTCTTCCCCTTAGCAGTGTAGGTCTGAATCACAGCCTGACGGATCCATTTGCTGACAGTAGATTTAGCAGGAGCCAAACCCTTCCTGGGACCAGAAGAGACCACAAAAAGAGCATCAGTTTTCCTGAAAGGTGCAGTAGCCACCAGATAGTACTTCAGATTCCTGACCACATCCAAGGAATGCAAAACCCTCTCTTTAGTGTTACTAGGATTAGGGCACAAGGAAGGTAGAACAATGTCCTCATTCAGATGAAAGGCAGATACCACCTTAGGCAAAAAATCTGGCTTGAAGCGAAACACCACCTTGTCCTGGTGTCTCTCAAAGTAGGGGGACTGGATGGAAAGTGCCGCCAACTCAGACACACGCCTGACAGAGGTGATAGCCACCAAAAAGACAATTTTGAGAGTAAGAATATCCAAAGCAGCCTCCTGCACAGGTTCAAAGGGAGCACCCTGCAGGGCAGACAGGACCAAGTTCAAATCCCAGACAGGCAACATAGGCTTACGTGGAGGACGCACATGGGCAACCCACTGGAAAAAGGTCCTGATCAGAGAATGCTGAGCAAAAGGTCTCTGGAAGAAAACAGCCAGGGCAGAGACATGACCCTTCAGAGTACTGAGATGAAGCCCCAGATCCAAACCATGTTGGAGGAACTCCAGAATCCTGGGAATACAGAACACATGACAGGGAAGAGACATAGACTCACACCAGTCAATGTAGGCACGCCAAAACCTATAGTAAATGGAAGAAGAAGACTTCTTCCTAGTCCTAATCATGGTGTTAACGACAGAGGCAGACATCCCCTTTTCCATCAAGATGGAGGTTTCAGCAGCCAGCCGTCAAAGCCAGTGTTTGTAAATTGGGATGGCGTAAATGTCCCTGAGTGAGCAGGTCTTGGGCAGAGCGTACTGATCTACTGCCAGCTGCACTATGTCTGCGAACCACACTCTTCTTGGCAACCTGGGAGCCACCAGGATTGCTGGCACCCCTTTCTGAGCTATCTTGCGCAGAACCCTGCCCAACAGGGGGAATGGGGGAAAGACATACAGAAGCTGAAAATCCTGCCATGACATTGTCAGAGGATCCTGGGAAAGGGAGACAAAGGCTGGGAGCTTGTGATTGTGACGGGACGCAAACAGATCCACATCTGGCTGACCCCAACGGTGAAACAGAGTAAAACACCCTGTCGCAGAGGGACCATTCTCCCAGGCGAGAGGTCCCCCTGCTCAGAGAGTCTGCCTGCAGATTCTCCACCCCCGGAATGTACACAGCTGAGATGCAGGGAACATTGTCCTCTGCCCAGAACAGGATCAGAGACTCTTCCTTGAGGGCCCCCTTGCTCCGGGTCCCTCCCTGATGATTGATGTAGGCAACCGCCGTCTGGTAGTCCGAACGTACCTGAACAGGCCGGCCCCGAAGGTGCTGGGTCAAGTGAGCCAGAACCAACCTGATCGCCCTCAATTCCAGAATGTTGATGGGTATGTGGGCCTCTTAAAGGGCCCCACCGCCCTTGGAACTGTAGGGATCTCCAGAAGCCCCCCCAACCTGTCAGACTGGCATCCGTGGAGACCGTCTCCCAGCAGGGGGCCAGAAAAGATCTGCCCGCCAACAGGTTCCTGGAGTCCAGCCACCACAAGAGGGACTGTCTGACTGGGGGGGGGACAGAACAAGGACCTGGTCCAGGGACGCAGGATCCTTGTCCCATACTAACAAGAGGTGGAGTTGCAGAGTGCTCATGTGAAACTGGGCATAGGGAACCGCCTCGAAGCATGACACCATCAGGCCCACCAGCTGCATTCCCTGCCTGATGGAGGGATGAGGGCAAGATAGAAGGAACTTACCCTGCATTAGCAGACTGTCCACCTTCTGCTGAGGAAGAAAAATCCTTGCCTGAACTGTATCCAGATACATTCCCAGAAATTGAGTCACCAAGGAAGGAGACAGGGAAGATTTGGGATGGTTGATCACCCAGCCAAATGACTCCAGGGTGGACAATACCCGCTGAGTATCCAGCTCTGCCTGTTGAAGGGACTGAAGTGATGAGAATGTCGTCCAAATAGGGCAGAACGCAAATGCCCTGAGACCTGAGCAGAGCCATCACTCCTGCCAGCACCTTGGTGAATACTCTGGGAGCTGAAGTGAGACCGAAGGGCAATGCCACAAATTAGTAGTGCTGATCCCCCAGAGCGAACCTGAGGAATCTTTGATGACCTGAAAAGATAGGAACATGAAGGTAAGCATCCTTGATGTCCACAGAAGTCATGAAGTCCCCTGGACGCAGGAAACTGATAGCAGAGCGCAGAGTTTCCATGCGAAAGCGCCTGCATCTGACAAATTTGTTGAGGATCTTCAAGTCCAAGATGGGCCTGACTGACCCATCTCTTTTGGGCACAGTGAAAAGGTTGGAATAAAAACCCTTGCCCCTTTCTCGTAAAGGGACCTGACAGATGACCCCCAGCTCCAGAAGGCTTTGCACCGCCAGAATCAGAGCCTGAGCTGACATGGGGTCCTGAGACATCCGGGATCTAATGAATCTTGGGGGCGGCCAGGCAGCAAACTATCTTGTAACCGGAGGACACTACCTCCTGAATCCACCGGTCTGAGACATGAAGCCTCCAGACATGAACAAAGAGCTGAAGCCGTCCCCCCAACCGGATGTGTGAGGGCGCCCCTTCATGCCTGAGGGGGCTTGGGGGAAGGCTTAGGCTTGGAGCCCCAGGATGGGCCAGAGCGTCCACGTCCTCTGCCCCTATCCCAGAATTCTCCTCAGGCCCCCAGTAAAGGAGAGCCCTCTCCCCGTTCTGGATCCACGGTAGGTGGAAGAAAAGGAGCCCGGGCCCCAAAAGGGCAGAGACTGCCTTCTGCGCTGGGGTAACCTGCCTCCCTTAGCAAACAGGTCCAGGCGGTCCCCAAATAGGCGTAGTCCTTTGAAGGGAAACCCAGTGAGAGCCTTCTTGGCAGCGTTGTCAGCTGCCCACTGGCACAGCCAAACCGAGCAGCGAATAGCCACCACCAAGGCAGAGGCTCTGCCACACATCTTAATGGTATCATCCAAGGCAGACATAAGCAACAAATACCTCACAACGCGAGAGTGCATTATACTCTTCACTAGAAACATCATCAGGAGCTCCATCTAGGACACTTTTAAGCAGAGTCCTAATAGCCACAGCTGTAATGGCAGACAGGCAAAGGAATGGGAAGCCAGCTGATCAATACGTTGGTCCTCGCTATCCTTTAAGGTAGTAGAGTCAGGGGAATGCATGACAGAGGTGTTAGACAAACCCAGAATTGGGGCACCCACTTCTGGAGGGGATGACCAACCTTTTACCACATCAGCAGGAAAAGGATATCTCTTATCCCAACTCTTAGGGACTCCAGGGAGCCTGCTAGGACTCTCCCATTCTTTGAGCACTTCAAAAATCGAAAGCACTTCAAAAATCTGAGCCAAAAGCCTATCAGTATCATCTGGGGACCAGGAATCAGAGCCAGAATCCTCATAACCCTTGGGCCGTTCATCAGATGATTCTGAGTCAGAGAACAATTCCCCTTCCTCCAGGGGGGTATAACCAGACAGATCAAGGAACTCTTCAGCCTCCATAGGGAAAACAGTGACATCAGGCGCCAAATGACGCCTCTCAGCAGAGGCCTTACGTGCCATAGTATTAGCAAGCAACTTTTCAACACTGGCCAGTCTAGTAGACACATCAGGCTGAGACTCCCCACTGGTATGCAGCTCACTGGGAGTCAAATTTAAGCTTGGGGGAGTAGGCGAAGCCATACATGGCGCAGGCCCAGCTGCTGGTAAACCAGGCTGCAGCGCAAGCACCTGCTGGGCACAAGGTACACAAACCCGCACATTGTCAACACTTGTAGGGGACACCCCACACGCCACACACAGCCGAGCTTGTCCCGAAGGAACCCTGAGCACATTATCCTGAGACTCCGCCATATGGTGATTATAGCGCACAATAGGGTGAAAGGGATTCACGCTATAAAAGCAACCGGGATGCCCCAGTAGCGCGCTAGGGAAGTGGGAGGAATTAGCACACTAGGCCTCAATAAGTTTAATAAACTAAATAGAGGGGGTAGGACCGGGAGAAACCAATTGAGTTTGACCCGCCTGTAAGACATAAGCAAAAAAAACCCCGTAAGCGACATGCATACATGACATTAAAAATATATACAAACAGCCCGCGAGGGCACTTACGGACCACAGTAGATAGGCACCGGCCACGCAGCACGAAGAAGCAAAAAACGGCACCGAGTATACCTCGAGGGACGGGCCGCGGAGACAGTGATGCGGAGCGCGCCACCCGCGGACCCCGCCCCCCTGAAGAGCGTGAAGCCACACACGTGACAAAATCAACCAATGAGCGCCTGAGGTAATGGCGCCGCCGACCGCGGAACGCCATAGACGCGTGCGCGGCGAATTATTCTACAAGCAACCGGTGCAACCAAATCTGTGCGGTGACAGAACTAAAGGCAACCAAGCACACCAACAAACAAGTGAATGGTACAAAACACACACTCACACCCCCCCCCCCGAGAACTACAAGGGAGAGCAGCGGCCACACACGTAGGGCCCACCGATAGACAGAGGCAAGGGGCAATAGTGCGGGAGGGGCATCCCATAAGGCTCACCATGTGCCTATATCACCTACCCTTTGGTGGGGGATTGCGCTGGACAGCGCTCCAAAGCACCTGACAGCGGTGCTGCCTACCATCACCCGCACCAGCGCAGCCAAGGCTGGGAGGCAAATTAACAATGGAATGGGGTGGGAATAGTCCTACAGGGCCGCAGGCTAATAGCCCCACTCACCTGCGAGAAGAGAGCCATCTTCTTGTCCTTCGCAGTCCAGACTGCAGAGAAAATCTGGGGATTTGTGGGAGGTCCCGGGTATTTGAGGGGCCGGGAGGAGCCAATTTCGCTGTCTCTGCAGTCCAGCGCCATCTGGCGGAGTAATACCCCAAGAGTAAAGAATCTTATCTGGAGCAGGACGTACTGTATACTAAGAATATGCCTTCTCTTTTCTTAAATTATTGTGACAGGGACTTCAACTAATTTAAAACTAACTTATAATAATTCTAAGTGACCAAACTATGAATTAAATAAGTACTCACCAACGTGGCCCCAAAGCGTTGGACTCTGCTCCCAAGCCTACACGTTAACTCCACTTTACGGTACCGGGACACATTGGTCTTACATCACGGTTCTCTGTAGTTCCTCACCAAACAGAACCGCCAGCGAGTGTAAGGAAATAACACCAAATAGCGTGTTGGTCTTCAAAGTAAAAATCTTTTTTTTTCAACAACTAATAAAAACAGCCACTGCTGTGCCGATTAGAATAGCGGAATCTAAATTAATCCAAAAGGTCCTTCCCATTATGATTGTCCTGCAGGTCGTTTTAATCCATCTTAGTCCATAAAGTGGAACAGGAATAATTATCACTTTTACGGATTTGAGAAGTGTTACAACTTTCCCCAACAGGGACTACAACTTGCGCAGGAAAAGACTACAGATCCCGGCATGGCTCACATTATCTGACTGACAGTTGAGTTGCACTGTCAGGGTAAAAGAGTAAGAGTGCACAGGTCGATGGGAGATCACCATACAAAACGCGCGGCAGGCACAGCAACTAAACGCTTTGGACCAAACGATGGACTAAAACAACTAGCAGGACACTCATAACCGGAAGGACCTTGAGACTAATTTAGCTTCCGCCATCAAAATCGGCACATCAGCAGTAGTTGTTGAAAATTAAAAAATATATATTTTTAGACCAACACGCTGGTGTTATTTCCTTACAAATTTCAACGGCTCTATTTGGTTATAGAGGAACTACAGAGAACTGTGAATAAGACCAACGTGGCCTGGTGCCATAAAGCAGTTAGTGCGGAGGCTTGGGAGCAGGGTCCAATGCTCCCAGGCTGTGGCTGTGATTACGGATTTCATTTATTATTTGCTCGCTTAGAATTTTTAAAACAAGCAGTAGGAAGCTTTACCCTGATTAGTTTAAGTCCCTGACACAATAATTTAAGAGGGAAGAAGGTATTTTTTAGCGGAGATGTTTCTCAATACACCTTCAGCAGGTCTCAGTACTGTCATACAAAATATAAAAAAATAAAATTCTGTGAAGTACTCACCCGTAGAATTGGTATTATACGTATACAGTACGTCCTGCTCCAGATATAATACTTACACTTGGGTTATCCTCCGCCAGAGGGCGCTGTGGCACTGCAGACATGCAAAAACAGGCTCCTCCCGGCCCTTCATATACCCAGGGACCTCCCACAAATCCCCAGCATTGAAAAGCAGTGAACCAGAAGCCGGGAGAAACCAACCACCAAAACAGATGGTAATGATAACAACAACAATCACCATACAGTGGATCCAGAATAATGCAAAAACCAGGGTGGGGTGGAGCAGGAAGTACTGTATACGTATAATACCAATTCTACAGGTGAGTACTTCACTTATTCTAAGTATACAGTACGTCCTGCTCCAGATATAATACTTACACTTGGGACATCCAATAGCAGTGTCCATAACAGTAGGGTGGGATCCCCCAACAAAAAAGGCAACGGCACGTAGCTTAAACTACAACCGCCTGCAAAACCTTGCGGCCAAAAGCAGCATCAGCTGAGGCCCGAACATCAACCTTGCAAAACTTTGAAAAGGTATGAACAGAAGACCAAGTAGCGGCACCGATAGCACGAGTGGAATGAGCAGTAAGACGGAAGGGAGGACTCTTCCCCTTAGCAGAATAGGCTTGAACCACAGCCTGACGGATCCACTTGCTGATAGTAGACTTGGCAGGAGCCAAGCCCTTCCTAGGCCCAGAAGGCACAACGAAGAGAGCATCAGTCTTCCTGAAAGCCGCAGTGACAACCAGGTAGTACTTCAAGCACCTGACCACATCCAAGGAGTGCAGAACCCTTTCCTTGTCATTACTAGGATTGGGGCACAAGTAAGGAAGAACAATGTCCTGATTCAAATGAAAGGCAGACACAACCTTAGGCAGAAAATCCGGCTTAAAGCGGAACACCACCTTGTCCTGGTGTCTCTCATAGTAGGGAGACTGAATGGATAGAGCCGCCAGCTCAGACACACGCCTAACCGAAGTTATGGCCACCAAAAAGACAACCTTGAGAGTAAGAACAACCAGAGCAGCATCTTGAATAGGCTCAAAGGGAGCACCCTGCAAGGCAGATAAAACCAAGTTTAAATCCCAAACGGGAACCACAGGTTTACGAGGGGGACGCGCATGAGTGACCCCCTGAAAGAAGGTCTTAACCAAAGGATGATGAGCAAAGGTCTTCTGAAAGAAGACGGACAGGGCAGAAACCTGACCCTTCAGAGTACGGAGTTTTAGACCTAACTCCAAGCCATGCTGTAAGAACTCCAGAGCCCTGGGGACAGAGAACTCCCTACAGGGAAGAGACCTAGACTCACACCAGTCAATGTAGGTACGCCATACTCATATACTAATAGATAGCAGCAGAAGTCTTCTTCCTAGCCTGCACCCTAGTGCCCACCACAGAGACAGACAAACCCTTCTCCATCAAGATGGAGGTCTCAGCAGCCAGGCCGTCAAAGCCAGCGTTAGTAAATTGGGATGGCGTAGGGAGCCCTGAGTTAGCAGGTCTGGCACCCCTGGCAGATCGTACTGGTCTACTGCCATTTGAACCACGTCTGCGAACCACACTCTTCTTGGCCACCGGGGGGCCACTAGAATCACAGGCACCCCTTCCAGAGCAAGGGGAATGGTGGAAACAAATACAGGAGCCGAAACTCCTTCCATGACATGGACAGGGCATCCGTGGCCAAGGCCAGAGGGTCCTGAGACAGGGACACGAAGGCCGGGAGCTTGTGGTTGTGGCGGGACGCAAACAGGTCCACATCCGGTAGACCCCAACGGTGACACAGGGACTGAATACCCTGTTGCAGAGGAACCACTCTCCCTGACGGGACGCCCCCCTGCTCAGGGCATCTGCAAGCAGATTCTCCGCCCCCGAAATCTAAACCGCCGAAATGCATTGTACATTGGCCTCCGCCCATGTCAGAATCTGAGACACCTCCGGGAGGGCACTCTTGCTCCGGGTCCCTCCCTGATGGTTGATGTATGCAACCGCCGTCTTGTTGTCTGAGCGTACCTGGACCGACAGTCCCCTCAGGTTTTGGGTCAAATGCTCCAGTACCAACCGGACTGCCCGCAGTTCCAGAATGTTGATGGGTAAGTGGGCCTCTCGAGGACCCCACGTCACCTGGAAGCGCAGGGACTTCCAGAATCCCCCCCAACCTGACAGACTGGCGTCCGTTGTGACTGTCTCCCAGGAAGGGGCCAGAAAGGACCTGCCCCCTGTCAAGTTCTCGAGGTCCAACCACCACGCAAGGGACCGTCTGACCGAGGGGGGAAGCACTCAGACCCCGTCCAAGGACGCTGGGTTCTTGTCCCAGAAGGTGAAAGAGGTCTCAAATGGAACTGAGCAAAGGGCACCGCCTCGAAGCTCGCCACCATCAGGCCCACCAGCTGCATTCCCTGCCTGATAGAGGGCTGTGGGCACGAGAGCAGGAACCTGGCCTGCGCAGTCAGAGCTTCCACCTTCTGTTGAGGAAGGAATATCCGTGACTGAACTGTATCCAAAATCATCCCCAGGAACGGGGTCACCGAGGATGGGGACAGAGAGGACTTTGGGTAATTGATCACCCAACAGAAGGACTCCAGGGAGGACACTACCAGTTGGGTGTCCAACTCTGCCTGCCGCAGAGACCGAGGTGATGAGGATGTCGTCCAGGTAAGGCAGCACGCGTATGCCCCTTAGCCTTATCAGGGACATCACCCCTGCCAGCACTTTGGTGAACACCCTGGGAGCCGACGTGAGGCCGAATGGCAGAGCCACAAATTGGTAATGCTGATCTTTCAGTGCAAATCTGAGAAACCTTTGGTGTCCTGCAAACACCGGAACATGAAGGTAAGCATCCTTGATGTCTACTGACGTCATCAAGTTCCCTAGGCGCAATGAGCCAATGGCCGAGCGCAGAGTTTCCATGCGGAAATGCCTGTTCTTGACAAATTTGTTGAGGATTTTTAAACCCAGAATGGGCCTGACTGACCCATCCTTCTTGGGTACTGTGAAGAGATTGGAGTAGAACCCCATGCCCCTGTCTCCAAAGGGGACCTTGCAAATGACCCCTAGATCCAGGAGACCCTGCACGACCAGCAGCAAGACCTGGGCTGAGGCGGGGTCCTGAGGGATTTGGGACCCAATGAATCTGGTGGGGGGCGTACAGCAAATTCTATGTTGTATCCGGAGGACACTACCTCCTGAATCCACCGGTCTGAGACGCGGCGCCGCCAGACGTGCTCGAAGTGCTGTAGACGTCCCCCCACCCCGACGGGTGAGGGCGCCCCCTCATGCCTGAGGGGTCTTGGGAGGGGCTTTGGGCTTGGGCCCCCAGGAGGAACCGGGACGGCGTCCTCTATTCCTGTGCCAGGAATCTGCGCGGGGCCCCGCGAAGGACACCCCTTCTGTCTGTGCCGTCGAGTACATTCCTGACCATGGCCCTAAGCGCTACTGCCGTAATGGCTAAGGCGCAAACCGGGCACAAGGTCGCTCCCCCAAATGCAAAGGCATGGCATGCCAATTGATCAATATGCCGGTTCTCAGAGTCCCGTAGCGTAGTAGTGTCAGGGGAGTGCATAATAGAGGTGTTAGACAACCCTAGAATAGGAGCATCGACCTCGGGAGGCGATGACCAGCACTTAACCAAGTCAGCCAGGAAGGGATACTTTCTATCCACACTCTTAGGGATCCCGGGCAGTCTGCTGGAGTGTTCCCATTCCCTAAACACGAGGCTATTGAAATGAGTCTGCTCGGGGAATTCTAGACGAGCCTTAGCAGTATGAAAAAGTTCGCCCCTTTGTCTGGGAGCAGCAACAGGGGGAGAGATGGACAAAACGTACGACCCAGAGTCAGAGAACAGCTCCCCTTCGTCCGAGGGGGGTTGGCCGTAAGGCTGCAACAAGTCATCAGATTCCATAGGGAAAAGGGCAGAGTCAGGGGTTAAATGCCACCTCTTAGCGGTGGCCTTACACGCTAGCGAGCTAGCAAGCAATTTTTCAACACTGGCCAGTCTAGTAGCCATATCAGGATGAGAATCCCCGCTTGTATTGGGGGTTAGACTCAGGCTTGGGGGAGTAGGTGAAGTGAGGCGAGGTGCAGGCCCAGCCACGGAAGAGGCGGGAAGAGCCGATAGCACCTGCTGTGCACAAGGAACACAGACCCGTGCATTGTCACCGCTGCTAGGTAAGACCCCACAAGCTACACACAGCCGGGCTTGTCCCGAAGGAACCCCGTTCACAATATCCTGAGACGCCTCCATATGGTGATTGTATCGGCACAATAGGCCCGTAGGGATTGACGCTGTAAGCTACCCTGGATGCCCCAATAACCCGCTGGGAAGTGGGAGTAAATTTTTATAGTCTCAACCGGGGGATACACCGGGCCGGGAGAAGCCGCCGGAATTCATGGTCTGAAAGACAGAAGAGGGACAGGAATGTCAGAGCCAAGCGCAAGGAGTAACTAGGTAAGATATATTATAAGGGTAAAATATGGTCGCCCGTGAGGGCACTTACAGACAGCAGGGGGAGGGCGGTCTTCACCACGCGCGCGCGAAAATGAATGGCGCCAAACGATCCTCGAAGGGCGGGCCCGAGCTGAAGGTGACGCGGAGCGCACCAAAACGTGGCACGGGGCGCATCAAGTCAGGACCCCGCCCCCCCGCAGAGAGCGCGAAGCTCCGAAAGCACGATGCAATAGAGAAGAAGGGAACAGGGCAGTGACGAAGTCAGGACAAGCCCCTGAAGGATGATCAGTGTTACCGCAGCGGAGCCACTGCGGATTAGGAAAAAAAAAAAAAAAGACGCCGCAGCATCAACAAAACCACCGCCGTCTGTGCAATATAGAAATTGCGCGGAGGCTGCCAATAAAGTAAAATACATAAAGCGGCTCTGACATCCATTCCCAATCAAACACGACACCGAGGCCATAAGCGTGTAATAGGGTACACTGAGGCCGCCATACTCACAACCCCTCCCCCCCCCCCCCATTTCTTTTCCCCCTGGCTAGGGGGAAACAAGGGAGGATGGCTACCCTGTACACAGGGTCCACCGCTACACGGGGCATGGGACAATTAAGCGGGAGGGGCACCCCCAAAGGCTCACCATCAGCCTAAGCCGCCTACCCTATGGTGGGGGACTGCGGTGGAGCATGGCTCCGTCAAGCACGCATGGTGCTGCCTACCTTCACCCGACCGTAAAAAGAATTGACTCAATGGTCAGCCAGACCAGTGAGTCACACAAAGAAGCACCACCAATGTAAATTCATGAACAGTTTATTCGATTGGTATCAAAAACAGACACATTTAAAACCACAACAACACAACAGACAAATTAAAATCACCTCAACCTGCCCTGAAAAAGTATATATGTATACCTGTCCTAATGGTACCCTTATATCATATCAAATACTGAGGGAATGGTTGTCAAGGCCTATTCCCTAAACCGAGTATACTCCCCTTTATTTAAGCCTTATATTTGTGCCGGCACAAATTAAATTAATCCCACAAATAGAGTGTATAAAAAAACCTTACATACAAAATACATCAGAAACCTTATTAGTAAAGTGATATGTGCTTTGTGCAAAACATATAGCCAGGCTCCAACCGGGCCAACAGAATAAACAGATATTAAAGCATCATACAGCAGTGACAAAAAACTAAAAATGCAAAAATCATCAACACCAAATTAGAATGAACAGTAAACAGCAGCTCAAAGTGAAACAAGTAACACCATAGCAATGCGGGGGATACTCAGCTGTACAGCAACAAGTGTATCAGTCATCAAGGAGGACAGTCAGGGCGGGAGGCAGTTCCACCTGCGCTTCGCGGTATAAGAAACCGCTTCTTGCTTGGGTGCAGGCGTTGTAGCTATAGGCTTCCCCTTTTAAATGTCTCAGAGGACGTGCAAAGGGAGGGAGGAGGGTGGGGGGGGGCGGAGGCGGGACGGACATTTCCGGCGTCACGTACGCGCACCTCGCCACCGCCACAGTCTGTCCACATAGGCTACACAGACGCTGATGCGCCCATTGGTCAATATTTCGCATCAGGTGACACGCATCATTCATCCTGCAGAGGGCCTCTCCCATGAGACCCTCTGTGTGTAACCATGTGAACATAGCGTCAAGTGACGCACACCAATCAGGTGCCACTGTTGATTATGAAGTCCGGCGCAGTGAGCCCGTATCCATGGACGCTCACGCGCCTGACGACCACCGCCTCCAGCCCGCCGCGCTGTCTCCCTAAGACTGCAGCTGCTGACACAGTTATGAAGCGGCGCGCGCACCCAGGTGCTTACACCCGGTGCTGCGTTCGCACTTCTCAGTCAGCCTCTGAGACCAAAAGGGGAGAGCAATAAAAACACTTATACAACATTTTCAAAAGTAATTTTCATTTTCAGCAAGTAAGACTAAGTCCACATTATATCATTAAACTAAGAGGATCTATTTATAGGCTTGTATAACTAAGTGGCAGACATACTCATATCTGCTATCCTTATTTGTTATTAGTATGTTCGGGGGCAATAATATCTGCCCGGTACACACCTGCTATATCCATCATGTTCCTTATTTTATATCTATACTACGCCAAGCAGGTAAAGTTATATAAGAAAGGACCCAGATATCCTTGTTGGTTTGATAGTAGCGGATATTTCAATGAGGGAACTTCTTATGGTTGGTCTCCAGATCTTCTCTTCCTTAATTAGTGTCCCAGTACCCTGAACGCATTTTCCCCAGAGGGTAGGCGACACTCATGTCCCAATCTGTAAGGACAACAACAATAACAATAAACACAAACACAAAACAAGTGATCAATAGCTATGTCTGAAATAAGCCCAAACGACATAAGGGGCCAGAGAAACGGAGGATGAATGAGGATTGGTCCTTTTCCCCCTTTCTGGGTTGAGATGGGGACCTATTGGTTGGATCATCCTCCTGGCTTTAGATCATGTGGTCCCATCTTACCTGAAGTGATATATCCTGGCATTTTCCATGGGGATAAAAGCAACACTATTTATTTTTTGCAGTGTAAGAGAGATAGTTCACCTCTCTATATCACTACATCTTCATGGTTGGAGGAATATGCTCCAACCCTGATTCGTTTGATCACTTTTAGTTGCACTGGTTGGACTTCTTTTTAAGTCGAACCATTTCTATATATATTTTCACATAATTCTTTAGTTGTTGGGTAGGGCCCGGACATATGGGTACATCATCTGTCCGTTTCTCTGGCCCCTTATATGTCGTTTGGGCTTATTTCAGATATAGCTATTGATCACTTGTTTTGTGTTTGTGTTTATTGTTATTGTTGTTGTTCTGGGGAAAATGCGTTCAGGGTACTGGGACACTAATTAAGGAAGAGAAGATCTGGAGACCAACCATAAGAAGTTCCCTCATTGAAATATCCGCTACTATCAAACCAACAAGGATATCTGGGTCCTTTCTTATATAACTTTACCTGCTTGGCGTAGTATAGATATAAAATAAGGAACATGATGGATATAGCAGGTGTGTACCGGGCAGATATTATTGCCCCCGAACATACTAATAACAAATAAGGATAGCAGATATGAGTATGTCTGCCACTTAGTTATACAAGCCTATAAATAGATCCTCTTAGTTTAATGATATAATGGGGACTTAGTCTTACTTGCTGAAAATGAAAATTACTTTTGAAAATGTTGTATAAGTGTTTTTATTGCTCTCCCCTTTTGGTCTCAGAGGCTGACTGAGAAGTGCGAACGCAGCACCGGGTGTAAGCACCTGGGTGCGCGCGCCGCTTCATAACTGTGTCAGCAGCTGCAGTCTTAGGGAGGGCTGGAGGCGGTGGTCGTCAGGCGCGTGAGCGTCCATGGATACGGGCTCACTGCGCCGGACGTCATAATCAACAGTGGCACCTGATTGGTGCACGTCACTTGACGCTATGTTCACATGGTTACACACAGAGGGTCTCATGGGAGAGGCCCTCTGCAGGATGAATGATGCGTGTCACCTGATGCGAAATATTGACCAATGGGCGCATCAGCGTCTGTGTAGCCTATGTGGACAGACTGTGGCGGTGGCGAGGTGCGCGTACGTGACGCCGGAAATGTCCGCCCCGCCTCCGCCCCCCCCCTCCTCCCTCCCTTTACACGTCCTCTGAGACATTTAAAAGGGGAAGCCTATAGCTACAACGCCTGCACCCAAGCAAGAAGCGGTTTCTTATACCGCGAAGCGCAGGTGGAACTGCCTCCCGCCCTGACTGTCCTCCTTGATGACTGATACACTTGTTGCTGTACAGCTGAGTATCCCCCGCATTGCTATGTTGTTACTTGTTTCACTTTGAGCTGCTGTTTACTATTCATTCTAATTTGGTGTTGATGATTTTTGCATTTTTAGTTTTTTGTCACTGCTGTATGATGCTTTAATATCTGTTTATTCTGTTGGCCCGGTTGGAGCCTGGCTATATGTTTTGCACAAAGCACATATCACTTTACTAATAAGGTTTCTGATGTATTTTGTATGTAAGGTTTTTTTATACACTCTATTTGTGGGATTAGTTTAATTTGTGCCGGCACAAATATAAGGCTTAAATAAAGGGGAGTATACTCGGTTTAGGGAATAGGCCTTGACAACCACTCCCTCAGTATTTGATATGATATAAGGGTACCATTAGGACAGGTATACATATATACTTTTTCAGGGCAGGTTGAGGTGATTTTAATTTGTCTGTTGCGTTGTTGTGGTTTTAAATGTGTCTGTTTTTGATACCAATCGAATAAACTGTTCATGAATTTACATTGGTGGTGCTTCTTTGTGTGACTCACTGGTCTGGCTGACCATTGAGTCAATTCTTTTTACTGTTGCATGCATTAGTGAGCACGCCTATATTGATTGGCGATTAGTGGTGCACCATTTCTTAGATTACCTTCACCCGACCAGCGCAGCCCAGGCTGGGAGGCACATCACAAGGACGACGGGTGGTAATAGTCCCACAGGGCCGCAGGCTGTAATAGCCCCGCTCACCTGCGAGAGAGTGATACTTCATGTCTTCGCAGTCAGCACTGCAGAGAAATCTGGGGATTTGTGGGAGGTCCCTGGGTATATGAAGGGCCGGGAGGAGCCTGTTTTTGCATGTCTGCAGTGCCACAGCGCCCTCTGGCGAAGGATAACCCAAGTGTAAGTATATCTGGAGCAGGACGTACTGTATACTTAGAATATTATACACAGAAAATGTTAAGCGCACCACGAACAAACGTCGGGAGGGTGTTGCTATTAGTGACCACCTTTCCTAACAACGCTTTATATCCTAGAAAAGAATATGAATTCACAAATATTCAATTCTTCTGCTGTTTTGGCATAACCCTAGCGTAAATCTTAGGAGTTCTCAAGTGAAAAAAAGGTCAATACAGAGAAACAAGCTATCAATATTAAAGTTAATTCAGCATCAGTGTAGATATAGGTTGTGCAAATGGGAGAACTTGCACTAGTCCGAGGAAAGAATCCTACCACATCACACCACAGGAAACAACTTCTGTCACATTGAAGCAGTCACCCACAACCAGTTAGATTGGACTTTTGCTTTAAATCATGTGTCTATTTTGGTTCTATACAGTATGTACAACTATCCCAAGCAGTACAGGATTTATCCATCATGGTTTCCAACTATAATATACAAGGGTTTGAATAAATACCAGTTTGTAATTATTTACTGTACACTGGGCTCCCACAATTCATGTTGCTATATACGTGGTCTAGTCAAACAGATCCAACAAGCCAAGTACTTTTGTAAGTTAATCAAATAAAAGGTTTATCCTCAGAGGATTAGGATAGCTTTCTCTGCTTAAAGATTGAGGTCATCAATTCACAACCTAGTAAAGCTACTTTTCAATCAAGCTGTGCAGGTCCTGCATCGGTACCCATATGAAAAAACGAAAGCTTCAATACGCACATGCGAAAATAGTCAAATGTAAGGACAATGTTTATTCAGAAGTGACACTATCAAAACATTCTTTGGGTGTAAATATATCCAGTGCCCTTGCTCGTTTTAAAGAGAAAGTTGTTTTTTGATGGAACTTTCTCCATATCTTTATATAATTTGAAACTGGTACTGGACCAAATAGGTTTAGGATTTTTTTTATTTTTATTAGAAATATAAAAAAATAAATAGAGGAAGAAATAATACAATTCTGTGAGAATCTCACCTGTAGAATTGGTATTATATGCATACAGCACGTCCTGCTCCAGAACATATTCATAACGTATGGGTATACCTCCGCCTTCAGCGCCGTGCACTGCAGATCACGAAGAAAACAAGCTCCTCCCGGCCCTACATATACCGGAGGACCTCCACAATCCCCAGCATTGAAAAGCAGTTATCAGAGAAGCCAGGAGAAGCACAACCACCCAGAATTTCTGGTAATAACACCAAGTGAGTACAATCACCATACAGGGGATCCAGAACAAAGTGAAACCAGGGTGGGGTGGAGCAGGACGTGCTGTATGCATATAATACCAATTCTACAGGTGAGATTCTCACAGAATTGTATTATTCTAAGCATACAGCACATCCTGCTCCAGAACATATTCATAACGTATGGGACATCCAATAGCAGTGTCCACAATAGGGTGGGATCCCCATGAAAAGGCACAGCCAACAGTAAAGCGCTGTCACCCTTAACCATGTAATCAACAACGAGAGCAATGCTCAAACCTCAACCTTTGAACCTTGTAAAGGGAGAATAGAACTCAAGCAGCGGACTGGCCGGCTTGATCGCCAGAACATAGTGCTACAGGGCAAGCCCAGCACGAATGGTACAAGAACTAATACTAATAATAGGCTAATAATTCCGCTACAAGAGGGGAATACATGTCATATATTTCACAATGAGGACGGGTGGAAATAGTCCCGCAGGGCCTCGGGCTGTCAAGCCCCGCTCGCCTGCGAGAGCGTGATACTTCATGTCTTCGCAGTTCCAGCACTGCAGAGAAATCTGGGGATTGTGGGAGGTCCTCCGGTATATGTAGGGCCGGGAGGAGCTTGTTTTCTTCGTGATCTGCAGTGTACGGCGCTGAAGGTGGAGGTATACCCATACGTTATGAATATGTTCTGGAGCAGGACGTGCTGTATGCTTAGAATATATACCTTTTAGAACACTTACAAAAGGTAAAAAAAATAGACTGCATTAGAGTGGAACAACACCCAGGATTTTGACTATCCTGGGTTTTGGTCCACCTCCTATCGGTGTGTGAAACCCCCCAGAACCCCAGATCAACTCACATCACCCCCCTCCTATGGTGCATGCGCGGCCGCTTGTCCAATCAGCGCGCTCGGTGCCGCTGAGCTATGCACGTCAAAGCAGCGTCAAAGCTCAGTGGCTCCGAGCACGCTGGCGGCCGCATCTCGCACTTCCCTCTAACATTCACAAATGGCAGGCGCGGGTACGCACCCTGCTAGAGAGATGCGCGAGATTCGGCCGCGGCCTGCGCATGCGCAGTTGGACCGGGATTCAGGTAAGGTTAGCGGGCATCCTGGGGTGTTTAATGGGGCATCCCAATTTTGGATGCCCTGCGGGGAGGGATTGGATCGGCGAATCTTATAGATTCCGGGGCCGATCCAGCTGGGTGTTGGTCTACTTTAAGAGTTTTTAGCATTCCTCCCATTGAGCTATTATCGTCCTCTATGTCTAGGGTCAGGTGGCCACAGCTATGTAAGAATCAGCAACAATTAAACCGGACCAACAGCCTGGCACAGCTAAAAGAGAAAGGTAGCGGCCATTTTGGAGCTTCCTCTCCCAGTATCGCATCTATGATGCTGCAAAGATTCAACTGATAAAACTGAAAATGCACAGTAACAGGAAGCCCAGCAGCACTGTTTGCAGGCGACCTGCAGATGCATGGGCCAGCATTTTGTTTTTACCACAGCAGTAAAAAAAGAAAAAAAGAAAGGTAAATTGCTTTTAATGTGCAGCAATCTAAATTGTCCTGGCGATAGATGCATATGAGCACTGTTTGTTGTGTTGGTCTGGTTTAAGCCATTTTTGACTGTTGGTCTGCAGAACAAAACCACATGTAATAATGCAAAATAATGCAGCCATTACACATAGTGCAAACCGTTAAACATTTAAGTGAATATGTGGAGTGACAGATTTTACAATGTGTAAACCAAAATTGGTCATGGTTTCAATCATTTTAGGGCCACAGACATTACTTCGATTAGCTTTTCTGCCTTTCTCAGACAGTGGACTTTACCAATCCATTAACCTGATAATCTAATTGTTCTACAAAGAGAACTGGATAGGACTTGGACAATCAGATCTGCCAAATTATGCCTACATAGATAGTGCCTATATCATGCCACGCTTTCACTTATATACTGGCTATATTTTGAGGCATTTACAAATACTTGCTTTAGTTTCTGCATCAGCCCTCTCTGGGCTGTGGAGCCGAATTCAGAGTTGTTGAGTAGGAGCTAGTTTGGGCTGGAATCGAAGCTGGAAAATAGGTACTGACTCCAGCATAAAAAAGAAATTCTCTTAATATTGTATAATAAATGTAACTTTCATAGGAATTTTAGAAACTTTCAATCTAAGGTCCTTGTAAATATCAGTGTTAAGCAGCAGCAGATTGATCTAGTGGTGATAGAGGAGTTCTCCAGTCTCCCCAGTCCCTTAAACTTTGTGTCTTCATGTCCTTCTGAGGCCCTTAGCTACAATGCCCGAAACTTAATGGTATGTAAAAGGTATTATCCAGGTAAAAACAAGTCTTCTCTGTGCAGATCCAGTGTGGCTCCGCAGCTTCTTCATGCAGTGATGGCATCTTCAGACTTTCCAAAGGCAGCGAGCCAGCATTTTTGTGTTTCCAGCACTGGTGGCCTCTAATGGGGGCATCCATGGAGCCTTGTAGGAATGTTAGGAGATGTAAAGCCATAGTAATGGACGACACCATGTATGCCCAGTGATGGAGGATGTAATTGCTTGTTCTCCCTCATTTGTAAATATGAAGATGCCAGCACTGCATCTTTAAAGGGGCATTCCAGACCAAGGATTAAATTAGGCTGTTCTCTCCTATCTGTATTTGAGGGATTGCATCTTTTACAGCGTGACAGTTCTCTCGGAAGTGCATTCATTTTGGGGACTGAGAAAGAGGATTCAGCACAAAGGAGCAAGTTCAGCAGGGTTCATCCGGAAATGCAAAGTGCTGGTGAAAGAGTCAGCCCCTAATAGCCAGCATGAGGCAAGCAGAAACCAGTTAATTTAAAACTTTACTTTTAGGAAGACAGGTCAAATGTTTTGGATGCACAAGTATTAAAGGAGCCACAGCACTCAACCCTGTTAGCTTGCAGACCAGCCTACAATCTGTCTCTAAACGTAGTTAAAAACAGAGGGCTCGGTCACACACATCTGCAGAAGTATGCTTAAGCTGCACCACCACGCCAAGGTGCCTCTGTGGGGTGCAGTCCTAACTCTAATCTCTGAGAGCCTCATTTGGGACATACAATGCAATAGATACATTGTTTTGGATGGGTCTAAATGCTAGACAGCGCACCTTGGAGTGAGGCACTTGGAACAAATTAGGGATAAAAGCGGCTTTGTCGCCTGGTTATAGGTGGTGTACAGAAATGCTGATACAGAGCAAAGGTGTGTACAGAATTTTCATATTATTCAGTATTATGAGAACCACTCGTTACATTGTACAGAAGAAAAAAAGAGAATTCTTGAGTACTCACCTGTAGAATTAATTTCTCTTCCATTATTACTTCAGGAAATCAGACTTAATCCAGAGACGATTGGGTTAGCCTCTCCCGAAGGGTGTGGTCTGCAAGAACAAAGGTGTGTCTCCCCCTCCCGGGCCTATATCACCTGGCAGACTTGATGCACTTCAGTTTAATTAAAAAGCAGTAGAACCAGCCGCCCGGGAGGCATACCTATCCTATTGGAAACAAAAGGCTGAAGACAAAATACAAGACTCCTCTCTCTGTTTAATTCTTTTTTTTTTTTATTATTATGCTGATCATCATTTACAGCAATTATTTACATATTTACCACTCCACTAAAACTAGGCATCCAACACATGGACATAGTAACCTAGCCGACAGGGAGGGTCTGATGTCCTGAAGTAATAATGGAAGAGAAATTAATTCTACAGGTGAGTACTCACAGAATTCTCTTTTCTCTTCCATTTTACTTCAGGCCATCAGACTTAATTCAGAGACGATTGGGACCTCCAAAACAAGTACCAGAATTTGTGTGCGATCCCCAAACCTTATTCCTTTAAGGAACAAGACATTCCAAAACCCTTATTCCTTTTAGGATTAAGACATCTCAAAAACCCTTATTCCATTCAGGAATAAGACATTCCAAAACCATCTAATTACCACTGTATGTAATTCCTTCCTACCAAAGGCTGTACCTTATAGAATTTGGTAAATGTATGAGCTGAAAACCAAGTAGCAGCTTTGCATACTTGTTCTATTGAAGCTTGATGCTAAAAAGCCCAAGAAGCTCAAATAGCTCTTGTCAAATGAGCAGTAGTCCTAAAAAAAAAAAGAATCCTTCCCCCTAGGGAATATAGGCTCTTACCACTGCCTGTCTAATCCATCGCTGATGGTAGACTTAGATGGTGGAAGGCCTTTCCGTGGACCCTCAGGTATGACAAAATAAGAGTCCAACCTACGGAAAGATTGTGTAGCAGTGAGATGGTATCTTAGTGCTTTTCCCTACATCCAGCAATGTAGAATCCTTTCTCTATCGGACACTGGAGTAGGACATAAAGGAAGGCAATTCACCTCTTCATTAAGATGGAAACCACCTTAGGAAAAACATCCTGTTTAAAACAGACAACCTTGTCCTTATGTAACATGAATAAGGAGACTTAAGTGATAAGCTGCTAATTCAGAAACCTTCATTACTGAGGTTATTGCCACTAAAAGAACCTTAAGATTCAATAAACTTATTGATGCATCTGCCAATAGTTCAAAAGGAGGACGCTGATAAAGAGCTGATAAACTAAGTTCAGGTTCCAAACCGGCAGAAGTAGCTTACAAGGAGGCTGCACATGAGCGACTCCCTATACAAAAAGTTTTGATACATTTATTTACAGCAATGGGTTTCTGAATAAAAAGAAAGATAAAGCAACTATCTGTCCCTTTAAAGTACTCAATTGAAAACCTTCATCAAGACCTTTCTGCCAAAAAAAACAAATATTCTGGGAACCGAAAACATTCTACCAGCGAGCATTCTGGATTCGCACCAAGCGATAATGCTTGCCAGACTCTATAGTAGATCATTGAAGAAGGCTTCTTCCTGGCCTGAATCATAGTCTGCATGTCTGTGTCAGAAGAACCTCCTTTCTGCCAAGATAAAGGATTCAATAGCCAGGCCGTCCAAGCCAGAATATGTGAATTGGGATGCCTTAGAGGCCCCTGTGTGAGAAGATCTGGATCGTCGGGTATCCTCCACGAGTTGCCCTCTGACATCCTTACTATGTCCGAGAACCAGTTTCTTCTTTTTGGCTACCGAGGAGTCACCAGAATGGTTGGGACTCCCTTGTGAGCTATCTTTTTTAGTACTCGCCCTAGGAGTGGAATCGGAGGAAATGCATAAAGAAGCTTGAATGCTGACCGCTGAAGAGTCAGTACATCTGTTGCTATAGTTAGAGGATCTCTGGACCGAGACACAAACCTTGTAACCTCCCGATTGTGTCATGAAGCACAAGAGATCTATGTTCGGAATCCCAGCGCATGCATAGGGATTGAAAAAATACCATTTTGTGAGTACTCACCAGTAAAATGGTTATTACGAGTATGTCACACACCCCACTTCCAAATATTCATTACACTTGGGACCCCGGCCTGTAGAGGGCGATCTTGCAGAGATGACATGAAAAAAGGGAGTACTGGGTTCCTCCCACTATTCCTCAGTCTTATTAAAAAGCAGTGAAGAACCAGGAAGAGCAAATTATATTCAATAATTGAAAAATAGTTTGAAAATAATAATAGCCATATAAAGGATCCCTTAGAACAAAAAAGGGCGGGGGAAGTGGGGTGTGTGACATACTCATAATAACCATTTTACAGGTGAGTACTCACAAAATGGTATTATTCCTAGTATGTCACACACCCCACTTTCAAATATTCATGGCACTTGGGACATCCAATAGCAGTGTCTATAATGGGTGGGGATCCCAAAGGAATAATGCATAACTTAAATTACTGCAGCTTGCAGAATTTTGCGGCCAAAAGCAGCATCCGCTGCACAGAAGACCAAGTCGCAGCCTTGCAAACTTGTTCAACAGAAGCCTGGTGCTGAAAAGCCCAGGAAGCTCCAATAGCACGAGTAGAATGAGCGGTGACACGAAAACCTTCCCCATAGCCATATAGACCCCAATGATGGCCTGACGTATCCACTTACTAAGGGAAGATTTGGCAGGAGCAAAACCCTTCTTGGGCCCAGAAGGCACAACAAAAAAGGCATCCGTCTTGCGGAAGGCCGAAGTAGTAACTAAATAATACTAAACACAACAAACTACATCCAAAGAATGTAGGACCCTTTCCTTGTCGTTACTAGGTTTAGGACACAAGGAAGGAAGAACTATATCCTGATTTAGGTGGAAAGCAGACACCACCTTAGGAAGGAAATCCGGTTCAAAATGGAAAACAACCTTATCTTGATGCCTCTCAAAATAAGGGGCTAGGACAAAGCCGCCAGTTCAGAAACTCGGCGGACAGAAGTAATAGCAACCAAAAAGGCAACCTTCTGAGTAAGAATAGGAAGAGGAATATCCTGCAAAGGCTCAAAGGGAGCAGCCTGCATAGCTGAAAGCACCAGGTTAAGGTCCCAAACAGGAAGCATAGGCTTTCTGGGAGGCCGCACATGCGCAACTCCTTGGAAAAAGGCCTTAACCAAAGAATGAAGAACAAATGACCTTTGAAAGAAAATGGTCAAGGCAGAGACCTGCCCTTTCAAAGTACTAATCTGGAATCCCATATCCAGACCTCGTTGCAGATATTCCAGAATTCTAGGAATAGAAAATACTCTACAGGGCAAAGCCCTGGATTCACACCAATCAATATAGGACCTCCAAGTCCTGTAATAAATGACAGAGGAAGAATTCTTCCTAGCTCTAATAAGAGTCTGACTAACCGCATCAGAAAGACCTTCTTCTTTCAAGATGGAGACTTCAGCAGCCATGCCGTCAAAGCCATTTGTAAATTGGGGTAACAAAGTTGACCCTGATGAGATCTGGAAGAAGAGGCAGATGGAAACGATCCACTGCCAGCCTTACGACGTCTGCGTACCAAAGACGTCTTGGCCACCTTGGAGCCACCAGAATTGCTGGCGCCTCCTCCAGTGCCAACTTGCGCACCACCTTGCTGATCATGGAGAATGGGGGAAACAGATATAGGAACCCCAGATCCTTCCAGGCCAGAGAATCCTGGGATAGAGACACAAAAGCTGGCAGCTTGTGATTGTGGCAAGAAGCAAACAGGTCCAACCGTGGAGTCTTCCACTTGTGACAGAGGAACTGAAAGACCCTTGGATTGAGAGACCATTCTCCCTGACGAGAACATCGCCTGCTCAGGGAGTCTGCCTCCACATTCTCTATCCCCGGAATGTAAACTGCTGATATGCAGGGAACATTGATCTCTGCTCACTGAAGGATCAGAGACACTTCCCGGAGGGCACCCCAACTGCGTGTCCCTCCCTGGTGATTGATGTATGCAACAGCTGTTCAGTTGTCTGACCGAATCTAAACTGGCAGACCCTGTAAGAAATGGGTCAGTCGAAGTAGAACAAGACATATGGCCCGAAGCTCTAATACATTGATTGGAGAATGAGCCTCCTGAGGCCCCCACAATCCTTGGAACTGATGCTTCTTCCAGAAGCCCCCCCAGCCCACCAGGCTGGCATCCGTGGTAACCAGTTCCCAACGCGGAGTCAGAAATGACTTCCCCCTTCTGGAGGTTGTGCGATATTAACCACCACTGAAGGGACTGCAAAATGTGGGGAGACAATAGACAAGTCTGATTCAATGATAGTGGGCACCTGTCCCACTTTGCCAAGAGGAAGAGCTGAAGCGTCCTTATGTGAAACTGGGCAAACGGGACTGCCTCGAATGCAACTACCATCAATCCCACTAGTCTCATCCCTAGACAGATAGACTGACGAGGGTTGGACAAGAATAGACGAATCAAGTCCTGAATCAAAACCATTTTGGACTGAGGAAGAAAAACCTTGGCCTGAAATGTATCCAGAATTGCCCAGGAAGGGAATTTCCCTGGACAGACAGAGAGAGGATTTGGGGTAACTTATTACCCATCCGAACCTCTCTAGCGTAGAGACCACTGTCCTGGTGTCCAACTCTGATTGTTCGAGGGAGGAGGCCGCGATAAGAAGATCGTCCAGAAAAGGTACAATGCGGATGCCCTGGACCCTGAATATAGCCATCACTCCTGCCAGAATCTTGGTAAAGACTCTTGAGGCCGAGGTAAGGCCGAATGGCAGGGCCACAAATTGATAATGCTGGTCTTCTATCGAGAACCTGAGAAATCTCTGGTGACCCGGAAAAATAGAAATGTGCAAATAAGCATCCTTGATGTCTATGGATGTCATGAATTCCCTCTGACGGAGAGCATCGATTGTTGATCGCAGAGACTCCATGCGGAATTTTCTGAAACAAATAAATTGATCGAGTCTCCTTAGGTCTAGGATAGGCCGAACAGAGCCGTCCTTTTTGGGTACCGTGAATAGGTTGGAGTAAAACCCCAAACCCCTTTCCACTGGAGGCACTAGGCAGATGACAGCCATGTTTAACAGATTCGCTACTGCTGCCCGCAGTCCCTGCGCAATTGCCGGATCTGATGGCATCCGGGACATGAAAAATCTGGGAGGCGGCCAGGACTCGAATTCCAGTTTGTAACCGGAAGAGACTACTTCCAGAACCCAATTGTCTGATACCTCCTGAACTCAGACCTGGAAGAAGAACTGCAGCCGTCCCCCCACCCGTAAGGGAGAGGGCGTCCCCTCATTGGTGAGCAGGCTTAGTGGCAGATTTGGTTTTGGACCCCCAATTCTGACTTGGACGGCCACGTCCCTTTCCTCTATTCCATGCATTCCCTCTAGGGGCTGAAAAGGCCAATCCTCTACCGGATTTAGACCCCCAAAAGGAAGGGTTAAAAGAGGCCACTCCACGAAAGGAACGACGTTGTTTCTTACGCTGAGGTAATTTACCTCCTTTAGTGACAGAATCCAATTTTTTTCCAAAGAGGCGCAATCCCACAAAAGGGAGCGCTGTAAGCGATTTCTTGGCTACAATATCAGCTGCCCACTGCCGCAACCATACTGACCGCCAGATGGCGACTAACAAGGCAGAGGTTCTGCTGCACATAAGCAGAGTATCATCTAAGGCAGAAAGTACAAAAGATGCAAACATCTCACATCGCTTAAGAGCGGCGTACTCATCAGAGGCTGGATCAAGCCCTGAGTAATTCATTAGGTCTCTCACAACAGACCTAATAGCCACTGTCATGAGCTCTGAAGCACCAACAGGCAGCAAGCCCGAGCCCACACTGGAAAAAGCGTGGCACGCCATTTGATCAATACTCTTATACTCTCCATCTTTAAGTGTAGTGGAGTCAGGAGAATGCAACACAGAAGAATTGGATAAATTAAGCACAGGGGCATCCACCCATGAGCAGAGTATCTTTTAAAAATCCAGTCTCTCAATTAATTATTAATGCATAGATGGCCATTGTATGCTTGCGCACACATAGGAATTTGTCCTCCGCTTTTAACCCATCCGTGCAGTGAGTGTACACATGCCCAGAGCGGTGGGCACAGGTGGTGATGACCAACGCTTAACAGTATCAGCTGGGAAGGGATATTTCTTGTCTCAGCCCAAGGGAATGCCAGGAAGCCGCGCAGGCTTCTCCCATTCTTTAAGAATAATTTCATCAAAATGCTTTTGATTTGGAAATTCTAAACGAGGTTTAGAGACTCCAAATAATTCCCCTTTTTGAGGAGGGACTACTTCAGGAGGAGTGATAACCAAAACCTCAAATAACTGAGCAAGAGCCTTTGGGGTATCCACAACACTAGCTTCACCCTGCTCAATCACAGTACCAACAAATTGCTGTTCATCAGAAACATCTGATTCCTCATATAATTCTCCTTCTTTTAACTGAGAAGGATCAGACCAATAAAGCATTTCACAATTATCCGACTCACTTACCGGAACGGCCCGAGTCAAATGTTTCCTTTTAGCTGAGGCCTTCTTGGCCACAGAGCTAGACATTAATTTTTCAAGATGAGCCAATCTGGCACATAAATCAGAATGCGACTCACCACCAATGACAATATCACTGGGGGTACGGACAAGACATGGCGCAGATAAGGCAGACGCCGAAGCCTGGGCCCCAGTTTGCTTCATAATATTTAAGTGAGCACAAGGGACGCAATGAATTGCGTTATCCCCAACAAGGGATGCCCCACATCCAAAACATTGCCGAGTCTGTGCAGAGGGAACTGCATGCCCGTTGTCCTGAGATGCCTCCATATGGTGTTTAGTATTATACTATAATTGATTATAGTCGTCAAGTATATATGGGATTTACGCAATTGCTACCCGGGATGCCCCTTTAAATGGCAGAAAACTCCCTTCAGCAAGCTGAGGGGTACTCACAGCACCAGGAAATCAGATCGCACCATAGGGGGAAGACCATAGGGAAGAGCAGGAGCCAGGCAGACAAAAAGAGCACACCAGGGTGCTCTGAATGAAATGATGCTGTGTGCCTAAGCCCCGCCCACCCCCAGAATCACATGACCAAGAATGGAGGGAAATTCAAATCTGAACACAGCCAGAAACAAAGAGCTTTAAAAGGTAAGCAAAAAAAGAATGCTGCCTAGACAGAGATAGGAAAATCTAAATAAAACATATCCTATAAAAAATAGTATAGTAAACATACATAATAAAGACGTATTTTATATATCTTTTTTTTTTTTTTTTTTTTATTTGTGTGCATGGTGACAAATAAGCCCAGATAACGCCCCCCCCCCCCCTCCTTTTTACCCCAGCAGGGTAAAGGAGAACTAAAGGGGAGAGGATAGAAATGCACCCATAAGGCACAAGGGGATTATAAAGGGACAGGGGCATCCCATGCCGGGAACACCAACCCGGAAACCGCCTACCCACATTTGGGTCTCACGGAGGAGTAAAAACTCCTGTATACACCAGAAGGTGTATGTATCTACCTTTGCCTGAACCATACAGCCAGGGCTGGGAGGCATACAATATAACGAAACAGGTTTAAAAAGTTTCAGACAGAAATAGAGAAAAAAAGGGGGCCGGGAGCAAACCCGGCTACCTGCAGCTTGAAGGAGAGTCATCTTCTGAATGCTTCGCCGACTGCAGAGACGAAAAGACTGAGGAATAGTGGGAGGAACCCAGTACTTATGGACCAGGAGGGGCTACCTTTTTTCATGTCATCTCTGCAAGATCGTCCTCTACAGGCCGGGTTCCCAAGTGTCATGAATATTTGGAAGTGGGGTGTGTGACATACTAGGAATAACCCTCTGACTAAGCGACCATTCCCTCCGATGCAGGACCGTTCTGCTGAGATGATCGGCCTGCAAGTTGTCCACTCCAGGTATGTGTACAGCCGAAATGCATGAAACCTGTTTCTCGGCCCAAAGTAAAAACCAGCTCACTTCAATGAGGGCTTCACTGCTTCAGGTGCCCCCATGGTGGTTGATATATACCACCGCCGTCCGATTGTCTGTTTGAATCTGGATGGGATGCCCCTTCAGATGGTATGTCCAATGTCTGAGATACAATAGAATTGCTCTCAGTTCCAGGATATTTATGAAGAGTTTGCTCTCCTTCAGACTCCACTGTCCCTGGAGCGTTGATGACTCCATGACACTCCCCCAACCCGATAGACTGGCATCCATGGTGATGATCTTCCACTGTACAGAAAGGGAGGATTTGCCAGTCTGAAGAGGCTGAGGACCAGGCTAGAGAATGCCTTGTTGACGGTGTCATGCAAAAAGAGTGATCCAGAGTGTGTGGGACTTGATCACTGTGAGCAATTCCATCTGCAGGGGTCTTGTGTGAACAGTGCAAAAGGTACTGACTCAAAACAAAATACCATCAGGCCCAACAGACATATTCCTTGATGAATCGTCGGGTGAGGGCAAGACAAGAGACCCTGTACCCTGGCCTGAAGTAAGAGTCACTTCCGTGTTGGAAAAACACTCTAGCCTGAGACGTGTCTAATAACAGTCCCAGAAGAATAACTCTTGAAGCTATGAAATGATATTTGACTTAAGAATTCGACTGGATAGGCAATTATCCAACGTCGATCAGACAGTCTGTGTATTCTTCTGGGCCCCCTGACATGATGGGGCCCATATCAACAGATAGTCTAAGTAAGGGATTATATGTATACCCTGACTTCTTAGAGAAAACATGAGACCTGCCAACACCTTGGTAAACACCCTTGGTGCTGAAGATAGACTGAAGGGTAACGCCACAAACTGAAAATGTAGGCCACCTTCAGCAATGTAGGTATGTATCCTTACATATACACTGCCCAGTTGAAGTAACTTCACTGTGGATCAACAACTCCAATCTCTAAAAAGGCGAGATACGGCAGATTTCAATGCTTCTGCGGAATTCGGGATACCTCTGACCAAGAGACTCTCCAAGGGGGTCTGGCTTCTAATTTGATCTTGTAACCTGAGGATACAACTTCCTGTATCCAAATATCTGTTACATGAAGCCTCCAAATATGAGCAAAATGCAGAAGCGCCCCCCCCCCCCCACACCTATAAGTGCAGGGGCATCCCTTCATGCCTGAACAGGCTTTGAAGGGGGTCTGGCTTTATTCTGCCAGACACCTGTTGCCTTAATTTGGAACTTTGTTTTATTCCAAAAATCTCTTCGGTATCCCAAAGAGGCCAAACCTCTAACCGAAACCCCGGAGTATTAGAGGCCCTGCAGAAGCAGTATTAGACTCCTGCTTCTGTGGCAGATTAGAAGATTTACCACTAGCAGCATGTTTTACCATCTCAACCAAACACTCCCCAAACAGACACTCCACCTTAAAGGGGAGCCCTGTCATTCTTTTTTGGAGGCTATGTCAGCTGACCATTGCTTAAGCCATAAAGCACGCCTTAAGGCTAACACCAGAGCTAGGCCTCTGGCACTTAATCTGCTCAATCCTCCACAGCCCGTATCATATACCTGTTGCAGCCAAACTGGTCTTGATCACCTGGGAGCATGACTTCCATGAATGACCCCTACGAGTCTTCAAGTCCAGTTGTTTTAACAACCTCCTGCTCCCCAAAAATGCTATGGATGTAGCCCGGGCCGGCCGCAAGGTTGACCCCATAATAGAATAAGCAGGACATGCCACATGATCCATGCGCTTATTCACTGGATCCTTTGGAGAAGCACTATCCGAGGATGGCATAACCAAAATCTTAAAGACCTGGCCCCAGAGCGTCCACCACAGGAGGGTGAGCCATAATTTAATCTGATCTGGAGGAAAGGGATACATAGTATCTAGTACTTTAGGAATGGGCAGAAGACAACCTGACTTCTGCCACTCCCTATTGATCAGATTAGAATAATGCGTATGCTCTGCAACATCCTCCAGAATTGAGGAAATCAAAACCATCCCCATCTTAACTGAGCACCCCCTTGTGGAGAGGACTTCTGAATATGAGTCCCTACTGGATAAATCCTCCCGACGGATAACTTCCTGGGAGACTATGGCAGCTACAATATCCTCTTCAAGTTAGAGAATAAATCTTTTCTTTAAAAACCTTTTTAGTAGCCAATCCTTCTAAATGACTCTCTAAAGGTTTAGGACCACTTGAGGGCTGCCGACAGAGTTTAAAGACTCAGGAGGCTATGGCAGCCACAATATCCTCTTCAAAACTCAGAGGATTTTTTTTTCAAAACCTTCTTAGTAGCTCATATAACAAAGGTTTTAGGTCCGATTGAAGGCTACCAGGGGGAATTTAAGCTCAGAGGGCACCGGCAACAAGGGTCAGAGCCCTTGCAGGGAGGAGACAATTGTCTTCCGTATCCACTACTACAGTAGCATAACCCTGCACACCTTGCTATCCTCGTCCTGTGTCTGTTTGCATACTGGACATGGGGTGAATCTATCTGCTAAAGGACCAGATCCGATTACCCCAGATGCCTCCGTCATGGTGATTAATACTCCCAGGGGGTCTAAAACCTAGTATGTGAACAGTTCCTGATAGTCGCAAGACTATTCTGAGAGCTCAGAGGGTGAACCACATCAATATATTGCCAGCTTATCCCACAACTATATATATATTATATATATATATTTTTTCTTTTAAAACCATTAATATGCATATATGAATAAATATCATAATACACATAATTAAAAAATGACCTACCTAAGATTTAGGTCCGCTTGAGGGTGGCCGTACAGCGGCTCACGGTATTTTTGTGCTTCCCCCAGCTGAAATTCTTCCATTGAAGGCGGGCGGAGAAGAACTGTGATCTCAGCGGTAGTCGGCGCTTTGCTCGGCCGAAAATCTTCCATTGAAGGCGGCCGGAGAAGAACCGCGATCTCAGCGGTACTCGGCGCTTCGCCCGGCCGAAAATCTTCCACTGAAGGCGGCCGGAGGAGAACCGCGATGTTAGCGGTACTTTCCGCCTAGCCCTGGCCGAAAATGTTGCAGTGTGAGCGCCTGGAGTAGATCCGTGATGTTAGCAGTGCTTGTCGCTTAGCCCCGGCCCGAAATGTTGCAGTGCGAGCGGCCAGAGGAGAACTGCGATGTTAGCGGTACTTGCCGCTTAGTCCCGGACAAAAATATTGCAGTACGAGCGGCGGAGGAGAACGGCGATGTTAGCGGTGCTTGCCGTTTCACCCGGCCGAAAATCTTCCAGCGCGAGCAGGGTAAGAAAAGAGCCGCACACCGGTGCTCGCTGCTATGCTAAGCCGAAAACGCAAATTTTGAATTTTTTAACCAGTAAAAACACATGGGAAGAGCAATAAAGAGGAAATTAATTCCCCTGGTTCCCCTCAATCAGGCTCACCAGACAAAAGTCTTATGGCTGCTTTTTCCTGTGGCAGAATTCTCAGCCAGGGAGTGTCACTCTTTTTTTAAAAAACAAAAAGGTGACGCCCCACAGCGCCCCAAGACCTTGGCGCTTACCTTACCATCCTGATCCGAATGCAGCTTAGCTGCGGAGGCAACGTGGGTCCATTCAGATCCAAGGAGTATAAGGGCCAAGGAACAGTCAGGTTTCCATTACCCCCGCTTCCAAGGCATAATTCCTTTAAAACAAAAAGTAAATGGGAGAGGAGTTCAGATAAGTCCTTGCAGTGACCACTGCAAAAAAGAAAACCGAAGTGCATTAAGTCAGCCAGGTGGATATAGGCCCGGGAGGTGGAGACACACCTTTATTCTTGAAGATCACACCCTTCGGGAGAGGTTAACCCAATCGTCTCTAAATTAGGTCTGATGTCCTGAAGTAAAATGGAAGAGAAATAATGGCTGGGTTAGTAACAGCCCCAAGGTAAGTCCAGTGTTAGAGAGGGGAGGTCCATCTACCTGGCAAGACTTCACATGAGTTCCCCCTCCTCTCCTACCTATGTGATACCAATCTGAAGAGACAGCAATGCTCACCTAACTACAACATGGACATTTAAGGACGACTCTAAGGTTTTACAATATTATTGACAAGCATTAACCATCTTTGTCTGGCTTACACTGCAAAGCCAGCATAAGTCATATTTAAGCACCTCCTTAAGCATGAAACTTGTCGGACTTACCAACTGCACAACCCTGGTTACAAGGCCCCTATGCCCAATCCCCTAAAAGTGTTAACCAAACTAACCTGGTACCCAAATTTTGTGCCTTATGGTCCGTTTACACAGAACGATTATCAAAGGAGAAATGCTCTGTGGAAACAGCCACTGCAATTAAGCGATGAACAAGAAATGGTTAATTAGTCGGCCATTGTATAGTTTTGACAGACCAAAAATATATTATTCATCGTCTGATGGTTGGAGTGTGTAAACAGAAGTCGCCCTCGAAACAATGTGTTTTGCTATGAGAATGAACCGCATGTGAGCAATCGTTCTAGGGACCGAATGACCAACAAATCTTCAGTGTCTGAACAGTCGCCCAATAGCAGAAGATCTGTATGGTCAGTCACTTGCTGAAAGAACAACTAATGTATCTGCTTGTGTAAACCCAGCATTAGAGCTTCTGAGATCAACCTGATTAAAGTCCAGCCCAAGGGGACAGGATTTAAAATCACAGTATCCGAAATGGAGTGGATCAGTCATACTCCAAAAAAGCCCAATATGTGTGAGGGGGAGGTTAAAGCCTAGTAGGAGTATTAATTGCAAGCGTGAAATCTCCTGAAATGAGGACATAACCCAGTAATCTATGTGTCCGTAAAAGAATAAGAGAAAAATACCATTTTGTGAGTACTCACCTGAAAAATGGATATTGTTGGTGTGCCACACACCCCGCTTCACTTTTAAATATTCTTCACTTAATGGGTTAACTCACCGCCAGGTGACGCTGTGCAGAGAGGAAGTCTTGTAACGAGCCCCCTTCCGGCCTATATATACCTGGTACCTCCCTTCAATCACCAGTATATAAAAAAGCAGAAAGACAAGGTACCAGTATTCCACCGGTAACCTCAAAATCAATTTGATATAAATAAAAAGCTTCACCATATAAAGGCTTCGGAAATACCGAAAAGGGTGGGAGTGAAGCGGGGTGTGTGGCACACCAACAATATCCATTTTTCAGGTGAGTACTCACAAAATGGTATTATTCTTGGTGTGCCACACACCCCGCTTCACTTTTAAATATTCTTCACTTAATGGGACATCCAAAAGCAGTGTCCACAAGGGATGGGCATCTCAAGGCCAGGTGAAGCATAACTTAAATGACTGCAGTCTGCAGAACTTTGCGGCCAAAAACAGCATCCGCTGAGGCTCGCACATCAACTTTGTAAAACTTAGAAAAAGTATGAACAGAAGACCAAGTGGCGGCCTTACAAACTTGTTCAACAGAAGCTTGGTGCTGAAAAGCCCAAGATGCCCCAATGGCGCGAGTAGAATGAGCAGTGATACGAAAAGGGGGAACTCTTCCCTTAGCAGAATAGGCCGCAGTAACGGCCTGACGTATCAACTTGCTAATGGCAGATTTGGCTGGTCCAAACCCTTCTTAGGCCCATGGGGCACAACAAAAAAGGAATCCGTCCTACGAAAAGGAGACGTGATAATCAAGTAGTACTTAACACAGTGTACTACATCCAAACAATGCAAAACCCTCTCTTTGTCATTCTTAGGATTAGGACACAAGGAGGGAAGAACAATATCTTGGTTCAAATGAAAAGCAGAAACAACCTTAGGAAGAAAGTCTGGCTTGAACCGAAAGACCACTTTATCCTGATGCCTCTCAAAGTAAGGCGCCTGGATAGACAAGGCCGCCAACTCCGAGACACGCCGGACCGAAGTGATCGCTACCAAGAAGACAATCTTCTGAGTCAGGGTAGACAAAACAATATCTTGCAAAGGCTCAAAAGGAGGAGCCTGAAGAGCAGAAAGAACCAAATTCAAATCCCAAACCGGGAGTAATGGTTTCCTGGGAGGCCGCACATGCGTAACCCCCTGGAAAAAGTTTTAACTAAAGGCTTAAGCGCAACACGCTTCTGAAAAAAGATAGATAAGGCAGAGACTTGCCCTTTCAACGTACTTAGCTGAAGACCCGAGTCCAGCCCTGATTGTAAAAACTCCAGAATCCTGGAGACCGAAAAGACCCTACAAGGAAAAGATCTTATCTCACACCAAGCGATATAGGCTTTCCAAGTCCTATAGTAGATGATGGAAGAAGACCTCTTCCGGGCACTGATCAGAGTCTTAACGACTGAATCAGAAAGACCCTCCTCCTTCAGGATGGAGGTTTCAGCAGCCAGGCCATCAAACCCAGCGCTGGTAAATTGGGGTAACACAATCGACCCTGAGTGAGCAGATCGGGCCGAAGAGGCAGAACGAACTGGTCCACTGCCAGCCGAACGATGTCTGCGAACCCCACTCGCCTTGGCCACCTTGGGGCCACGAGAACGGCGGACACCTTTTCCAGAGTCAACTTCCGAAGCACCCTGCCCAGCATGGGTATCGGAGGAAACAGGTATAGAAATCCCAGAACTCCCCAGCTCAGGGACATGGCGTCCACTGCCAGAGCCAGAGGATCCTGGGAGAGCGACACAAAGTTCGGGAGCCTGTGATTGTGACGAGAGGCAAACGGGTCCACCTCCGGGGTCCCCCATTGGAGACACGGTGAGCGAAACACCCGAGGATGGAGAGCCTATTCTCCCAGACGGGGAAAGCCGCTGCTCAACCGGTCCGCTACCTGGTTCTTCATCCCTGGAATGTATATCGCAGAGAGACAAGGAACATGGGACTCCGCCCAGGTCAGGATCAGGGACACTTCTCTGAGAGCAGTCAGACTGCGAGTCCCTCCCTGATGACTGATGTAAGCAACCGCTGTTTGATTGTCTGAACGCACCTGGCCCGGAAGGCCCAGAACGTGCTGAGTCAGGAGAGCAAGCACCAGACGGATGGTTCCTAGTTCCAGAATATTGGTGGGTAAGTGGGCCTCCTGAGGTCTCCACTGCCCCTGAAACTGCAGCTCCTTCCAGAATCCGCCCCATCCCGACAGACTGGCGTCCGTGGTGACAATTTCCCAAAGGGGGGTCAGGAAAGACCTGCCCTACACAAGATTGGTCGAGACCAACCACCACAGGAGGGACTGCCGGACCCGGGAGGACACTGGAAGGACTGATCCAGCGACCGAGGTTGCTGGTCCCAAGACGCTAACAGAAAAAGCTGAAGCGTTCTCGTGTGAATTTGGGCAAAAGGAAGAAACACTCTGTGTTGAAGAGAGTCCAGGCCGGGACGAACCGACCCATCTTTCTTGGGGACTGCGAAAAGATTGGAGTAGAAACCGAGGCCCATCTCTAAGTGCGGCACCGGCCGGATGACCGCCATCTCTAACAGATTCCTTACCGACGCCAGGAGCCCCTGCGCGGCCAAAGGATCGATGGGCACCCGAGACCGAAAGAACCGTGAAGGAGGGTGAGACTCGAATTCCAGGTCGTAACCGGCCGACACTACCTCCTGGATCCAACTGCCTGGAACCTCTTGGTTCCAAACCTGGAAGAAGTGTCGCAATAGTCCCCCCACCCGCACGGGTGAGGGCAGCCCCTCATTGCTGAGAGGGCTTATCAGCAGGCTTGGGCTTGGTGCCCCAGGACTGAGTGGGCTGGCCACGGCCCCTCCCCCGAGTCCAACCTGCACCTCTGGTAGCGGGAAAGAAGCCCCCCCTACCCGCTCTGAATCCTCGAAAGGAAGGCCTACCGGAACCTGCCCCTCTAAAGGGACCACGAGGCCTCTTACGTTGTGGCATCTTACCACCCTTTGCGACTGAATCAATTTTCTCCCCAAACAGCCGCAACCCCAAAAAGGGGAGAGCTGTGAGCACCTTTTTAGAAACCGCGTCCGCAGACCACTGACGCAGCCATACTGACCGGCAAATAGCCACCAGCATAGCCGCTGCCTTGCTACTCATAGCCAGCGCATCGTCCTGAGCGGATAGGACATAGGACACAAAAGATTCACACTGCTTAAGCGCAGTAAACTCTTTACAAGCGGGATTGAGATCCTCATATAGCCCCTGAATTAAAGACCTAATCGCCAATAGAAGAAGGGCTGAAGCACACACCGGGCGCAACGCTGACCCGGAATAAATAAAACCATGGCGTGCGTATTGGTCAATCCCACGATCTTCCCCATCTTTAGGGACAGTGGTCTCAGCAGACTGTACCATAGCCGTGCTGGAGAGCCCTAGTACAGGGGTATCGACGTCAGGAGGGACAGACCAAAGCTTCACCAATTCTGGCGGAAAAGGATAACGCTTTTCCCAACTGGAAGGGATTCCAGATAACCGCGTGGGATGTTCCCATTCCTTAAGGACCACCCTCTCAAAGTGGTGCTGTCTGGGAAAAACCCAACGCGGCTGAGGCTCTTTAAACAACTGGCCCTTTGGCCGGGTGACAGCCTCAGGCGGATCTAAATTCAGAATTTCAAACATCTGAGCCAGAATGGAGGGGGTGTCAAGGGAAACACCCGCCGACCAATCGCCAATAGCATCAGCCTCAAGCTGATCTGCAGGCTCATCTGACTCCAACAGGAATTCTCCCTCGTCCGGGGAGCCATTCCACAGGCTCACATACTTGTGAAGCCGAAGGTATCGGAGTCAGGTGCTTCCGTTTTGCAGTGGCTTTAGACCCTGCTTTAACGGGCACTATTTTCCGGAGGCTGGCCAATCGCGCCGCCACCTCGGATTGCGAATCCCCACTCTTGACAGTGTCATGCGGGGTCCGGAACAGGGAGGGAGAGGTAGGAGATGATGGAAGATGCGACGGGCCAGCAGCCGAAGCGACGGACTGACGCGCAATACTCTGCCTTGCACAAGGAATGCATACAAAGACATCATAATCTGGGAGCGGAGTCCCACATCTTGCGCACCCCCTAGATCAGTGGTTCCCAACCCTGTCCTCAAGGCACACCAACATGTCATGTTTTTTGGATCTCCAAATAGCCAGCTCTATTGCTCTGCAGCTGCACTAATTACTCCACCTGTGCACCTTTGTGGAGATCTGCAAAACCTGGCCTGTTGGTGTGCCTTGAGGACAGGGTTGGGAACCACTGCCCTAGATGGCCCAGAAGAACCATTTCCGGTAATAACGGAAGCCTCCATATGGTGATTTATGGTATTAGCAATTCTTTTGGGATTTAAGGCATAAGCCTTGTAAATGTCCCGGAATTTTTTTTTTTTTTGGGAGGATTTAATTCAAAAAGAAGATCCCCTTCATAATCTATATATAAATATAGAATAATACCATTTTGTGAAATACTCACCTGTAAAATGGGTATTATAAGTATGTCACACACCCCGCTTCAAGATATCCATAACATGTGGGTAATACCGACCTGAAGTGGGCGTTCCTGCAGAGATGATAGCAAAAAAGAAAGCCCCTCCCTGATCCATAAATACCCGGGACCTCCCACCCATCACCCAGTATATAGAAGCAGTAAGGTAAGGGACCAGGAAGAGGCAAATATAAGTCATAACAACGCAAAGTTCACAAAATAAAGGATCCAGAATACAAGAAGGGGGGTTGAAGCGGGGTGTGTGACATACTTATAATACCCATTTTACAGGTGAGTATTTCACAAAATGGTATTATTCTAAGTATGTCACACACCCCGCTTCAAGATATCCATAACATGTGGGACATCCAATAGCAGTGTCCATAAAAGGGCGGGGATCCAAAACAAGGCAACAATGCACAACTTAAACCACAACAGCTTGCAGAACTTTGCGGCCAAAAACAGCATCCGCTGAGGCCCGAACATCAACCTTGTAAAACTTGGAAAAAGTGTGAACAGAGGACCAAGTAGCGGCCTTACAAACTTGCTCAACAGAGGCCTGGTGCTGGAAAGCCCAGGACGCTCCAACCGCACGAGTAGAATGAGCAGTAACACGAAAAGGGGGACTCCTCCCCTTGGCAGAATAGGCCCCAATGATGGCCTGACAAATCCATTTACTAATGGAAGATTTGGCAGGAGCCAAACCTTTCCTAGGCCCAAAAGGCACCACAAAAAAAGCATCAGTCTTACGAAAGGAAGGCGTAACCACCAGATAATATTTCACAACACGAACCACATCCAAGGAATGCAGCGCCCTTTCCTTGTCGTTACTGGGATTAGGACATAGAGAAGGCAGAACAATGTCCTGATTCAGATGAAAAGCAGAGACCACCTTAGGAAGAAAATCTGGCTTGAAACGAAAGACAACCTTATCCTGATGCCTTTCGAAGTACGGAGCTTTAATGGATAAAGCTGCCAACTCAGAAACACGCCTAACTGAAGTGATAGCCACCAAAAAGGCCACCTTTTGAGTAAGTGGAAGACAAAGCAACCTCATTCAAGGGCTCAAACGGAGGACCCTGAAGAGCAGAAAGAACCAGGTTCAAATCCCAAACTGGAACAAAAGGCTTCCTAGGAGGCCGTACATGCGTAACTCCTTGGAAAAAGGTGCAAAGGACCTTTGAAAGAACACCGCCAGGGGAGAAACCTGCCCCTTCAAGGTACTAAGTTGAAGCCCCAGATCCAGACCATGTTGAAGAAACTCCAGGATTCTGGAAATGGAGAACTCCCAACAAGAGAAAGACCTACTTTCACACCAGTCAATATAGGACCTCCAAGTCCTATAGTAAATAGTAGAGGAAGAGCGCTTCCTGGCGCTAATAAGAGTCTGAACCACCGCGTCAGAAAGACCTTCTTCCTTCAAGATGGCGGTTTCAGCAGCCACGCCGTCAAAGCCAGCGAAGGTAAATTGGGATAGCGCAGCCGACCCTGGGTGAGCAGGTCCGGCAGTAGAGGCAGAACGAACTGATCCTCTGCCAGTCTTACCAGGTCTGCGAACCAAACCTGCCTTGGCCACCTTGGTGCCACCAGAATCGCTGACGCGCCCTCCAGAGTCAGCTTGCGCACCACTCCAGTTCAGAGACATGGCATCCACTGCCAGAGCCAGAGGATCCTGCGAGAGAGACACAAAGACTGGAAGCTTGTGATTGTGACGAGAGGCAAAGAGGTCCACCGCTGGGGACCCCCACCTGAGACAGATCGAACGAAACACCGTGGGACTGAGAGACCACTCCCCCTGACGAGAGGAGGCTCTGCTCAGCGAGTCCGCCTCCGTGTTCTCCACTCCCGGAATGTAGACTGCTGAGATACACGGGACGTGGCTCTCCGCCCAGTCCAGAATCAAAGACACTTCCCTGAGGGTACTCCTGCTGCGAGTCCCCCCCTGGTGATTGATGTAAGCAACCGCCGTCCTGTTGTCCGACCGGACCTGAACTGGCAGGCCCCGCAACTGATGAGTCAAGCGAAACAGAACCAACCTGATGGCTCTCAACTCCAGAACATTGATGGGCTCGTGAGCCTCCTGCGGGCCCCACAGACCCTGAAACTGGAGGTCCTTCCAAACACTCCCCCAACCTGACAGACTGGCATCCGTGGTGACTGTTTCCCAACACGGGGCCAGAAAAGATCTGCCCTTCAACAGATTGACCGACCCCAGCCACCATTGCAGGGATCGACGAACTCGGGGAGTCATCAGGAAGGACTGATCCAACGATAGAGGAGACTTGTCCCAAACCTTCAACAGATGAAGCTGAAGCGTCCTTGTATGAAACTGCGCAAATGGAACTGCCTCGAATGAGGCCACCATTAACCCGACCAGCCTCATCCCTAGCCGGATGGCCGGACGAGGGGCCGACAAGAGAAGCCGAACTAATTCCTGAATCAAAAGAATCTTGGCCTGGGGCAGAAACACCCTGGCCTGGGGCAGAAACACCCTGGCCTGCGAAGTGTCCAGAGACATTCCCAGAAAGGTCACTACTCTGGACGGAGAAAGAGAAGACTTGGGGTGGTTGACCACCCAACCGAACCTCTCCAGAGTGGACACCACCACTCTGGTGTCCAACTCCGCTTGGTTGAAAGAGGAGGCCATGATCAGAAGATCGTCCAAATAGGGCACAATGCGGATACCCTGAACCCTTAGCAGAGCCATCACTCCCGCTAGCACCTTGGTGAACACCCGAGGAGCCGAGGTGAGACCGAAAGGGAGTGCCACAAACTGAAAATGCCGATCCTCCACCACGAACCTGAGAAACCTCTGGTGTGCTGGAAAAATTGGAACGTGTAGATAGCATCCTTGATGTCTATGGACGTCAGAAAGTCTCCCTGACGAAGAGAGTGAATGGCCGAACGCAGCGTTTCCATGCGGAATTTCCGTGGCCGGATGAACCTGTTGAGAAACTTCAGATCCAAGATGGGTCGGACCGATCCGTCCTTCTTGGGTACCGTGAACAGATTGGAATAAAAACCCATGCCCTGATCCGAAGGGGGCACTGGGAAAATGACAGCCATGTCCAGAAGATTCTGTACTGCCAACAGGAGCCCCTGCGCCGCTAGAGGTTCCGAAGGCATCCGAGACCTGAAAAATCTGGAAGGGGGGCGGAGCTCGAACTCCAGCTTGTAACCGGAAGACACCACTTCCCGGATCCATCTGTCCGAGACCTCTTGATCCCAGACCTGGGAGAAGAGTCGCAGCCGTCCCCCCACCCGCATGGGTGAGGGCGCCCCCTCATTGCTGAGTTGGCTTAGCAGCCGGCTTGGGCTTAGGGCCCCAACTGTATCCTGGACGGGCACGTCCTCTGCCCCTGCTCCCAGAATCTCCTCTGGAAGAGGGGAATGCAAATCCCCTGCCAGATCTGGCCCCACGAAAGGAGGGGGTAAAGGAAGGCGCCCCCCAAAAGGGACGGCGTTGTTTCTTGCGTTGAGTTAACCTACCACCCTTGGTGACAGAGTCCAATGTCTCTCCAAAAAGCCGTAATCCAACAAAGGGTAGAGCCATTAGTGACTTCTTGGACATAAAATCTGCCGCCCACTGGCGCAGCCACACCGAGCGCCGAATAGTGACCAGCAGCGCCGATGTCCTACCACACATCATCAAAGTGTCATCCAAGGCTGTCAACACAAAGGATAAAAACAACTCACACCGTTTAAGGCTAAGGAACTCAGCACTACCAGGACGCAGCCCGGAAGAAGTCAACAGGTCCCTGACCACGGACCTGGCAGCCAACACCATTAGTGCCGATGCGCAAACGGGCCGCATGGCTGACCCAACGCTAGCAAAACCATGACAAGCCATCTGGTCAATACGTTTATCCTCTCCATCCTTGAGAATGGAACAATCAGGTCTATTTAAAACCGAGGAATTGGACAACCCCAAAACCGGTGCATCCACCTCGGGGGGAGATGCCCAGCGCTTAATCGCCTCCGAAGGGAAGGGATATTTCCTATCCCACCCCTGAGGGATGTCAGGGAGCCGAGCCGGCCTGTCCCATTCCTTAGCAATAATTTTGTCAAAATGCCTTTGTGTAGGGAATTCCAAGCGCGGCCTAGATTCCTCAAACAATTCACCCTTCTGCTGTGACACCTCCTCAGGAGGAGAAATATTCAGAACCTCTAACATCAGAGCCAGAGCGTGAGGAGTATCAGAGGATCTCCCCAAGTCACCAAGCTCGGCATCAGCGCCAAAGGACTGCTCATCGTCCGAAATATCAGAATCCTCATAAACTTCCCCTTCCTCTAGCTGGGAATAATCAGACCAATCCAGATTATTAACATCCTCCTGGTCCTCCACCAACGGAGCCGGCGACAAATGCTTTCTCTTAGTCGGGGCCTTACGGGCAACCGAGCTGGAGATAATTTTTTCAAGGTTAGCCAATCTTGCACACATCTCAGATTGCAGCTCCCGGCCCATGACAACGTCACACGGGGTGCGTGTCAAGGTGGGAGGAGGAGACGAAGCGACTGGCGGTGCTGACCCAGACGCCTGGGGTTCGGACTGCCGCGTGATAGTCTGCTGTGCACATGGTATACACAGAAGTACATCGTCCCCAGAAATGGATACCCCACACAACATACACTTCCGGGGATGCCCCGAAGGGGCCCCGAGCCCAGTATCCGGGGATGCCTCCATAAGGTGAACTTTTTTAGGAATAGTCGCTATGACCCAGGGAATTACGCCACTAGACAACCCGGGATGCCCCTTTATTGTCCCGAGTGGGAGGATTTATGAGCAATAATGAACCCAGTGATTAAGGATCGGGAGAGACCCCCTAAATGCTACTGGAGATCCTCCTGAACCACCACCTGGAAGACACAGAAGGACTAATAAGGCTATGGCCAAGACACCCATACAGCACAAAGATAGGGAAGAAAGGAAAAGGGGCCATAGGCCACTCACGGAACCGCGGAGCTGGAATGGCGACCAAGAAGAATCCTCCTGATGCTGCTGACAGAAGAGGAGAAGGGGGCGTGGTCAGCGTGGGACGCGCGCGACGCCGAGCCACGCCCCCCTCCTCCTACACAATGCAGAGCTCCGCAGCGGCGCCGGGGAAAGATGGGGGCGGGCAGCGGTGACGCGCGCAACACCGGCCCCGCCCCCAGTACATCGTGAGGAGAAATCTCCTCAGAGAAAAAAGGGCGCCAAGAACCGGCCGGCGCCGCAGCAAGAAGTGCGGCCGCCGTGCCCGGTCACAACGTGAAAAACACACACACACAGAGCCTAGCAAAACAGCAGGGCGGGTCCCGGCCCTGCGCCGACGGACCGGCCCCGCCCCCCCCCCACTAATGTGTAGTATGATATGGCGTGAGGGAACTGCTTCCGCCATTGAAGACAGAGACAAGATGGGGGGGGGGGGGGGGGGGGGGGAGATAAGAACAGGTCCTAAAAAGGTTCATCAGCGAAAAAGGCTACAGCGCTAAAGTAAAACATTTAAAGAAACACTAACACACAACATGAAAGAGATACTTCCACATACCCCCTGGGACTAATAAAGGAGGGACCCACACTCCCCATCCCCACTGAGGAAAAGGGAATTGGGGAGGGCCAATGAAAATTAAATCAAGGGACAGGGCATCCCAAACCGGGGTCACCAACCCGGTGTAACCGCCTACCCTCTCATATAGGGTCTCATGGTGGAGCATAGCTCCTGAGCACCTAAGGTGCTGATATACCCTCGCCTGGACCCTCAGCTGAGGCCGGGAGGCATATGGATTTCTGGGGAAAAAAAAGGTCCAAACGGAAATAAATAAATAGCGGGCCGGGAGTCATCCCGGCTACCTGAAATCCCCCTGTGCAAGGAGGAGCCATGATCTTCTGACTTGCTCGCCGTCTGCAGAGATGGAAAACTGGGTGATGGGTGGGAGGTCCCGGGTATTTATGGATCAGGGAGGGGCTTTCTTTTTTGCTATCATCTCTGCAGGAACGCCCACTTCAGGTCGGTATTACCCACATGTTATGGATATCTTGAAGCGGGGTGTGTGACATACTTACAATATATATATATATATATATATATATATATATATATATATATATATATATATATATATATTTTTTTTTTTTTTTTAATATATATACGCAAGTATATATAAATAAATATGTCCCAATTTAGGAGAAAAAGAGACTAGCCAGGCAATAAAGAACTGGGAGGCTACTAATTGAAGGGATCCCAGGACCTGTGGGGAAAAAACAAACCAACAGTAAAAAACCCCCAGAAACCAATGGCAACATGCAATATAACATACATACACAGCACCAAGTGCTTTGAAGAGGCAATAAAACTGGCCTCTGATTTTCCTCCTTATATATTTTTCCTTTTTTTTTTTTTAAACAAAAGTAGGTTTCCATTAAATATATTACTTTTTACTAAACAGTCAAACCCATAAAAATATAGACGGCCCCACACCAGGTGAGGCCGCTTACCTGCCCCAGTAAGGCTTACAAAAGCCCAGCACCCAACCAAAGAGGTGGTGGAGACAGGCAGAAAATGTCAGCGAAGGCGGGAGTGGCCGATTAAAACAAAGGAGAAAAGCGGAGGGGGGAGGGGAGCTGGATAAGGTGAGAAAAGCGCAGGCAGCCAAAAGCAAGCCTGACACCATACAGCCTGCCCCGGTCACCCCTAAAGCTGACCCAAAGCTCTGGCTCTACAGGCCAGCAGCAGCAGCCCGCAAAACAGAGACTGCCATATAAGGAGGAATCAAAGTCAGGCCATATGCACACTCACTTGCAGTGCAGCCTGACAACGTTGAAATAAGCAAAACACATGAACATACAGTAAACAATACACACAATACACATCCCTCTACCCCCCCCCCCCCCAGTGAAGGGAGAAGGGACCGTAATGGGAGAGTAAGGGGCTAAGGGGACCCTCGGGACAGGGGCATCCCATTTCCGGATCACCATGCCGGATAGCCGCATTGCCCCACGCATGAGGTCGAGCGGAGGAGATAAGCTCCTAGGCACCTATAGTGCCATCTACCATTTGCCCAGTGAGCAGCCTAGGCTGGGAGGCTTCCATTCCACCATCAAGGTATAAACACTCAAACCGGGCAGAAATAGACCAAAAAGGGGGTGCCGGGGTAAGACCGGCTACCTGTAAGCAGGAGACTTCAATCTTCTGTCTTGTCGTCAAGCAGAGAGAAAAATACTGGTGATTGAAGGGAGGTACCAGGTATATATAGGCCGGAAGGGGGCTCGTTACAAGACTTCCTCTCTGCACAGCGTCACCTGGCGGTGAGTTAACCCATTAAGTGAAGAATATTTAAAAGTGAAGCGGGGTGTGTGGCACACCAAGAATACATTTATATAAATGGTCAACATTTGTCAGTATACAATGTAGGGCCAAATAGAATAGGCACTTGTTGATAAATCATTGCCTGTAACATTCGTTAGCAACAGGCTTACCTTTTAAATCCTCCAGATTCTTTAAGGCAGTGAGGCATATGGTTATTTCTTTAGCAAGTTTTTGGTGACACAACCGAGCATTCTGAAAGTACAAAGACCAAACTCATTATAAAACACTTAACCAAGGTAAATATTAAATAATATTTTGATGTTTAGTAGTAAAAAATAAAGTGAATGATTGTAGTTTATACATACATCTTAGGCACTACAGCTACATTCCCCACGCGACTCAGACAACATGCTCACCACTACCAGCGCAAGAGCTTTCACTGTCCACCTGACGCTGGCTCAGAAATTTCTGATTACAGGCACTGGTTATTCACAGGGCTATAAATTTAATTGTCTCTAAATGTTATACTGTACACTGTACTTACAAACACGGTTTTCAAAAAAGAAAAGTTAATTTACAGGGGGTATGTAAGGATCCTCTGCAAAGAAATAGGGAAAAAATACAATTCTGTGAGATACTCACCTGTAAAATTGATATTATACGCATACAGCACGTCCTGCTCCAGATATAGTCATAACATGTGGGTAATCCTCCGCCTCGGGCGCCGTGCACTGCAGACATGTAGAAAACAAGCTCCTCCCGGCCCTACATATACCGAAGGACCTCCCACAAATCCCCAGCATTGAAAAGCAGTGAGAAAGAGAAGCCGGGAGAACCAACCACCCAGAAAATGGCAATAATATCAATGATAACAATCACCATACAGGGGATCCAGAACAAGGTGAAACCAGGGTGGGGTGGAGCAGGACATGCTGTATGCGTATAATATCAATTCTACAGGTGAGTATCTCACAGAATTGTATTATTCTAAGCATACAGCACGTCCTGCTCCAGATATAGTCATAACATGTGGGACATCCAATAGCAGTGTCCATAAAGTAGGGTGGGATCCCCGTGAAAAAAGGTACAGCCAACAGTAAAGCGCTGTCACCCTCAACCATGCTACCAAGAGCAACGAGAGCAATGCTCTAACCTCAGCCTTTGAGTTCTTGTAAAGGAAGAACTGAACACAAGCAGCGGACTAGCCAGCTTGCTCAACAGAACCTAGTGCTGAAAGGCCCAAGCCAAGCACAAGTAGTAAGAGAGCAAAAAACCAAGAGAGAAGAAGAATCTTCCCCTAAACGAGTAGGCCAGAGTAACAGCCTAACCATGCTACTGGAATAAAGGGTAGCCATGGCAACCCTAGAACTCTCCCCATCGGGGAATATGAACCCAGGTCTCGGGCGAGACCAGCAGGAATACTGAAAACAACGCTAACAAGGCTCAGCAAGAGCCGAAACGTTTACTTTAGGCTCAGAAGGACAAAACCAACCAAGCAGGACCAAGCCAAAGGGCACCTACACCCGTGGTAGCAATCAGATCCGGTACATAAGGATGGAGAAACCTATAAGCCCCAAGGGACATAATCCCTACCAGGGACAAGAGACAGACCAGGAATCTCCAACACCTGATGAGGGATACAGATCCCTTTCGCTCAGAGTAATCAAGACAACAGCCCAGGGACCGGAGGGTCTGGACTAAAGGAGAATAAAAACACCGCCTGGACCCAATTTGGTGTAAGGCGGAACACCCTCACCTCATGGTGTACAATATATATATATATATATATATATATATATATATATATATATATATAATGACTAGGACCGCTAACAGAGCCATCCTTTATGGCACACTTCTGACTGAAGCAACCGCCCCAGAAGAGCGATATGAGGGAAGGAACAGTTCAGACAAGAACCTGAATAAGACCCAAGGGAACCCTTAGCAAGGCATCCGGATAAGTAATCCCCCCAAAAGGGAACATAGAATTCCCTGGGGAATGCACCTGAGCAACCCCTGAGGAATGCGCAACACAGAAGATTGACTAGACTTCTGCAGTAGGTGAACAGGGCGAGCCCTGAAACCTTCAGAGCACTGAGTTGGGGAGCCAACTTTAACCGTGCTATAATAATTCTAGGACCCAGGAATAGGGAACATCCCGCAGGAGAGAGAGCTAGTCCAAGCAAAGCAGACTAGAACAACATACTCCAACATAGCCGGCAGAAAAGGGAGAAGAAGAGGAGGGAGCTAGGCCTAGCCCTCCAATAGAGAAAAGACACCCAGGGATACCCATCTCCAATAGGGTGAAAAGCAAACCGACCAATCGCCTAAAAGACCTGTAGGTAGGGGCGACGTAGTAAGGAGCCTGAATAGGCAGAACAGCCCTTCTTGATAGGGCATACAGTACGACTGTCTTCAGCAGAGCATCTGCGAACCATGCCCCGCTGGGCCACCCAGGGCCCCCATCATAACGGTTCTCCCTGTCAACATCAACCTCATGCCGAACCCCGCCTAGCAGGGTGGAAGAAGTTAAGACATATAGAATATAATGTCCTGACAGAAGCAATACTAGGCCCTCATGACCAAGGCCAGAGAGTTCTGGGACAATAACCCAGGACAGAGTCCCTGTAATAGCAAAGGGCCCCACAGGGCCACACCAGTAGGGACTCTCCTGCCACGTTAGGGCAGCCAGCAAGCCAATACCAATGAAGTGCAAGGAATGTAAACCCCCACTTAGATCAGAACCAGAACCTTCATGAAGGTTCAACCTGTTCCGAGACTTTCACAGATAAAAAAGGGACGAGCCACTGTCCTCAGACTGACCGAGAGTCCCCAAAAAGGACAAGCCCTGAAGAGGAGTAGTCCAGCAAATTAGAGCCCACCAAAGGCTCAATGTGTCAACCGAAAACCATATGAAGATGGATCACCTAAGGGGCCCCCCTTAGGAACCACAGGGGATATCAGAAGAAATAAGACCCCCCAGTCAACCTGCAAGACATGGTACCCATGATGACCATCTACAGGGAGAAGCGAGAAGGAAGGAATGGTCCCAGACATCTTCCTTGAATTTACAACCTCAAAAGGAACCCCCGTAACAAGGGGGAGCGTACTGAACCTAGTTCCAGGGGTGCTGGAACCCTGTCCAGGATAAGTAACCTAAGGTGACTCAGCGCCCAAGGGCTTCTAAGAATAATGGACAGCATCTGGGCCGCCAGCAACAGGCCCACCAGCTGCAAGGTGAAGGTAGTGTGACATCAAAGAGGGCAAGACCCTTTCCATAATAAGTCCACATATAGCAGAAGGGAGGTTCTAACATGAACCAATCTAAATGCCACCCCGTAGGGAGATACCGAAACGGGGGGCACTAAGTAAGTGATGTGCCTGAGTACCAATCCACAGGACTCCCAAAGGAGCCACAAGTCAATAGCCAACCTGATGCAAAATAGGAAGCAAAGAAGGACCATAAAGTAGAATCTAGCGGGGACGCCACACGGGCACGTCCAAGACGCCACTCCCATACTCGCCTTAGTGAGTCGTCTGGGAGCAGGAGAGGAACCAAAAACAATACCCCAATGCACAGAGTTGGACCTTCAACACTGGCTGGAAGTGGCCTAGGTGTCCTGAAGGCACAGGGGACTAAAAGGGATTATAAACCCTCACATGCATCAAGAGGTACACTGGACAAGAGCGCCTGCGGCCCAACAGGTAGATACCATGTAGGAACTGCCTGTGAAGGTATAAATGCTAGGCCCAGAATGCCAACCCGGGTCAGACTGTTTCATCCCGGAGGGGAAAGGTAATGTGGATGCAATCACAGGTCAAGGGCCAACCTGTAAGAGAGCCCAGACCCTACACGCCAAACTCGGCCTGCCTCAATTCCCGAAGGGAAAACAGGGACTAGAAGAAACCTGACAACCTTAGAAAAAGGACCACCCAGCAGACTCCATTCTGCATCCGGGGGGGGGACTACCTCCTGTAACAACCAGAAAGAAGCATGGCGCCCTGCGATAGGAGACCAGTGCTGCGGCAGTCCCCTCGCCCAACAAGGCGAGGGCGTCCCTTCATGCTTGCGCGGTTTCGGCAGATTTGGACTTCGCCCTGCCGGAGGTCCCAGGGCGTTGCCTGCCCCCCCTGGGGCGGGTCTCTACTCCAAAAAATTGGAAGCACACTTCTGGTTCGCGCTTGACACTAACTTAGGGAGGGGGAGGGGTGTCCCTGCCCCTGGGAGGCTGAGACGGCCTTCTGCTCGAGGGTGCCTTACCCCTTTTTTCCAAAAAGGTCCAACCGGGCCCCAAATAAGCGTCGTCCTCTAAAAGGAAGGCCAGTAAGAGCCCTTTTAGTATCATTGTCAGCCCCCCACTGTCGCAGCCAAACAGGCGGCGAATAGCCACCACAAGAACCGAGATTCTAGCACACATTTTAACAGTGTCATCCATCGCTGAGAGAGTAAACTCACAAAAACATCACAATCAGACAGTGCATTAAAGACCTCCCAAGGGAGACCCTCCAGCTGGTGGTCAAGTATCTTCCTAAGAAGGGTCCTGGCGGCCACCGCAGTGAAGGCCGCGGCACAGACCGGGCGCAGAGCCGTCCCTGCACACGAAAAGGCGTGGGAAGCCAGTCTGTCAATGCGCCGGTCCTCAGCATCCCGAAGGGTACGATGAGTAGAGGCTGTCACGAAGGGAGGGTTAGCAACCCCAATAATAGGTGCATCCACCTCGGGAGGGACTGACAAGCAGCCAACCACATCAGGGGGAAAAGGGTACTTCCAATCCCAGACCCCCGGAACTCCTGAGAGTTCACAAGGTGATTCCCATTCCTTAGATATAAGAGCCTGGAATGATCCTACTCCAGAAACTCCAAGTGCGGCGTCGCCGTGTGGAAACTCTCCCTCTTGGGCTTGGGAGACTCTCCCGGAGGAGAGATGGATAGTACTTAAAAGATCTTATAAGTAATTCATCAGTGTCACACAGGCCCCAGGAACTAGGGCCGGAATTATCACGGCTCCAAGGTATCTCGTCTGAGGAACTGGAACCTGAGAACAGTTCACCTTCATCAGAGGATCAAGGACCTGCATAGCAGCAGACTCTTCAGTTTCAGTGGGAAACATAGAACCAGGAAGCGTCAGGGACCGCTTCTTTCCAGCGCCCAAATGCTCCGCCAAACCAGGCATCACCTGCTCAGCCGTAGGTAGCCTGCGCGGCACCACCTGCTGGTCATCCCCGCTGGAGTGCGACTCATCAGGAGTGAGATTTAAACACGGGGAGACAGGTGTATTGAAGCAAGGTGCAGCCACTGGTAAGCCTGATTGCAGGGCCAGTGCTAGTTCAGCACACGGTCCGCAGACCCGTGCTCTGTCAGCATCAGCATGGGGTGGTCCCCACGCAGTACACAGCCGGTCTTGTCCCCGCGGGACCCCGGACACATAATTCTGAGATGCCTCCATATGGTGATTATTAAAGCAATATGCCAGCAGGGATTTATGCTGTAAGCAACCCTGGATGCCCCAAGACCCGCTAGGAATGTGGGAGAATTTAAATGTGAACCCGTTTAAGATATATATCAGGCTGGGGGATGCCACCGGAATCTTAGCGTCTGAAAGACATAAGGAGAAGAATGGGTGTCAGAGCCATGCGCAGCTGGAAAAACATATGAAAGGAGTCACCCGCGAGGGCACTTACAGACCAAGGGAGGAGGAAAACCACCACCACGCGCACGCGTGAAGATCAGCAAAATGGCGCCCAGCGAACCTCGAAGGGCGGGCTCGATGCTCGGCCGTGACGCGGAGCGCGCCAATTCAAGTCCCCACCCACTCCGAAGAGCGCGAAGCTCTGAGGTAACGGCAAAGCAAGGATACAATCACACGCTTAAGGATTCGTAGGAAAACCGTTACATCTAGTAAGGAAAAGGCGCCACAGCATCTAGACAACGCAGCAAACTGTGTATAAGACGTACGGAGGCAGCCGAAAACCTAATAACGAACAAGCAGCGCGACTCTGACATTTCAATTTTAATGAAGGGCAGAAATAAGGCCATAAAGGCCATAAGCGTGACATACTGGTACACTGGGACCGCCACACACATACCCCCCCCACCCTTTCTTTTCCCCCTCCCTTTCTTTTCCCCCTAACTAGATGGGGAAATGAGGGAGGATGGCGACCCTTTACACAGGGTCCAGCACTACCCGGGGTACGGGGCAATAATGCGGGAGGGGCATCCACTAGAGGCTCACCATCAGCCTAAACCGCCTACCCTATGGTGGGGGATTGCGGTGGAGCATGGCTCCGTTAAGCACACATGGTGCTGCCTACCTTCACCCGACCAACGCAGCCCAGGCTGGGAGGCATATTCTTCTACAAAGAGGACGGGTGGAAATAGTCCCGCAGGGCCTCGGGCTGTAAAGCCCCGCTCGCCTGCGAGAGCGTGATACTTCATGTCTTCGCAGTTCCAGCCCTGCAGAGAAATCTGGGGATTTGTGGGAGGTCCTTCGGTATGTGTAGGGCCGGGAGGAGCTTGTTTTCTACATGTCTGCAGTGCACGGCGCCTGAGGCGGAGGATTACCCACATGTTATGACTATATCTGGAGCAGGACGTGCTGTATGCTTAGAATATACAATTCGGTTATTACTCACCTGCAGAATAGTTTTTTCTGTGTACAGCACGGCTTGCTTCATTTCAATTCTTAACGATTGGGACATCCAACAGCATGGTCCAAGAACAAAAGGGTGGGATCCCCAGTGAGCAACAGCAGGCAGTTTAAGACACTACCGCCTGAAGCACCTTGTGACCAAAAACAGCGTCATCTGAGGCCCTAACATCAACCTTGTAAAACTTAGAAAAAGTATGAACAGACGACCAAGTAGCGGCCTTACAAACTTGTTCAACAGACGCCTGGTGCTGAAAAGCCCAAGAGGCACCAATAGCTCTAGTGGAATGAGCTGTACACGAAAAGGAGGTTCCTTCCCCTTAGCAGCGTATACTTGCCCCACCGCCTGTCGAATCCACTTGCTGATAGTGGACTTGACTGCAGGCAAACCCTTCCTAGGACCAGTAGGAAGGACAAACAAAGAATCAGACTTCCGAAAGGAAGCAGTGGCGGTCAAATAGAATTTGAGCGCCCTGACCACATCCAGAGAATGAAGATTTATTTCCTTAGAATTAGAAGGCGCAGGACATAAGGAAGGCAAAACAATGTCCTTATTCAGATGAAAGGCAGAAACGACCTTAGGCAAGAATTCAGGCATAAGACAGAATACCACCTTATCCTGATGCCGTTCAAAATAAAGAGGCTTAATAGAGAGCGCCACCAGCTCAGAAACACGACGCACAGAAGTGATAGCCACCAAAAAGACCACCTTAAGAGTCATAATGGCCAGCGCAGCATTGTTCAACGGCTCAAAGGGAGGACCCTGGAGAGCACAGCACTAAGTTCAAATCCCACACCGGCAGCAGAGGCTTACACGGTGGACGTACATGATTAACTCCTTGGAAAAAAGTCTTGACAAACCTATGATTGGCGAAAGATATTTGGAAAAAAATTGCCAGGGCCGAAACCTAGCCTTTGAGGGTACTCCGTTGCAGACCCGACTCCAAACCATGTTGCAAAAACTCCAAAATTCTGGAAATGGAGAAAGTGCAAGAAGGAAAGGATTTAGACTTGCACCAATGTAAGCATGCCAGACCCTGTAATAAATCATGGAAAATTATTTCTTTCGAGCCTGAATCATAGTACTGACTGTCACGAAATCGATCGTTCAACGTATGTTTGATCGAGCGATCTGCGATGTGTGTGTGGGCTGCTTCCAGCACAGAGAGCAATCACACCAAAAACACCCCACACACCAATTACAACAAGCTGCCACCACCACCGCTACTACACTTTAAACGATTAAATCGGGCCGGTGGAACCCTCCTCAATCACCATCCGATCAAACTCTGCTGGCGAGCAATCGAGACAGTGACCACACACACTTACACAACCCTCTCCACATACAAGCAGGACACAGGCAATCCACACTTATTCCGTCCCACACTTATCCTGAGGAGAGTCTGATCAGTTCTGCTGTCGAACGATCAGATACAATCAGCTTGCAATCTGCTGGCTCACACACAGTCACCATGCAGCACTCCAAGTTAACTGTGAGTCATTCACCCTTGTAACACTATATGATTAGTAACACTTTCCCAATCATACAATGGTTTAGTTACAATCGATCTTACAGTCTATGGGTTAATACACAATTACGAGCGGTCATACAATCTTCAGAAACCAGGGTCGTTTTTAGAGCTTCAAGGAAACCAGGTTAGAGGATTTCTAATTGCCAAGAAGGTAGGCCCGCGCAAAATGGAAATTTTAAAATTTTAATAAAAAGACAAAAATTCAAATAATCAACAAACAAAAAAAAAAGACAATAAACACATGTGCAGAAAAACAGTTAGAAAATAAAAGGAGAAAACATTGGAAATCCTATACCTCGTAAATGGATAAAGACTCGTGGGACACACCACGATCAAGGATCGGACCCTCTGTATGTGACCCTCAAAACCATCTCTTCCCCTGATTTATCCTAAATTCCAAGGGGCTGGAAAGACAGATGCCATCCCCCTCCCTGGGTGGGTGCTGTGTGGACAAATTATTGTAAATCTCTTCTCCAAGCTGCTCTCCCCCCAACCTTTCCTTATCAGTGGTGTTTTCTGTTCCTAGTTAAGGATTTATTGCCCCTGTGTGCAGGAAGACATTGGAGAACTGTTTATTTGTTACAGGATGTCTGTAGGAATGCTGGAGAGGGAAAAACATGACATAAATTAGGACATTTGATGTCACATCTTCCCCCTAAGAAAAGTGCGAGGGGAAGAGACTGACAGGTCTCTTACCATAGCACCTGTAACCTTGAAGGGTTCTTGGTCCATAGGGAGGCCAACAGAGTACCAGTTTCGATCTATTAAGGAAGTTCTAGCTGATTCTTTCCTACATAGGGTCCAGAAAGGGTCCCAGCCTGGGGAGACCTGGCCAATAGTTTGTAGCCCCAGCAGTGGCAGCTGAAGGTTCCATGGGCAGGTACCCTTCTGCCAAGCCATATCCATGCCAAATGGAATCCGGGTGGAATGGCAGGGGCCTGCCATGGAACATTTCATAGGTACCTGGATACTGTCATGTGGCAAGGACAGGGACCGGCCTGGACTATCAGGGCAACAACCTGGGCCACCATCCTCTCTATCACCCTCACTGGTGCTGGCAAGAGAGTAGGGTGACCACCAGGGGTTGGAAAACCCAAAGCCCCCAAACATCCCAGATTTCCCTGCGTGTTGGCAATTCCTCAGGTTAGGCCAAGGCGTGGTGGGCTCTGTCCTAGTCACGTCTTTTTGTACCTCTATATTCTCAGCTAGGGAAGGCCTGGCTTCCATCCCTAGGTGCTGGTGTATCACAGTTACGGGGACCGGGGCTAGCATATTACTGGAGTCTGGGACAACTGAACTTGGGGACAGTTGACCCTGCCTCCAGTAAGTGCAGCCCTCAGTGTTGAGTGTAGGGAGTCGGCCAGCAAAGCATGCTGGCTGCTTGGCTGTCAGAGCCCCCACGTCAGAGGCAGGCCTCACTCTTGCCTCTAGGAGCAGACTTGAAGGATTGCTGTCCCTCAGGTTTTTCTCTTCCTTCCCATTCTCACTGGCAGCCTCCTGTGCACTCTGCTGTGGAGTCACTGCTGCAGCCTCCTGTGCTCTCTGCTGTGGAGTCACTGCTGCAGCCTCCTGTGCTCTCTGCTGTGGAGTCACTGCTGCAGGGGAAGGCACGACATTAAATGATTCAAAATCACCACTCATTACATACTGACAGGGCACCTTAACCTGGGAACCTGCGGGGAGACCGACCTGTGTCTGACAAGGGTGCCCCACAGTGGATAAAACAGGGTTAGGCAATATACATTTTTCCCCCCTCTGTTCTTTCCCAAGAGGGCGGTTAAACCCAGAGTCCTTCCGCAGCTCCACCTGATCCGCAGGTGGTGCCGAAGTGTCTGTGGAAGTTGTGGCAGGTACATAATGGGCTATCATCCTGCCCAGATCAGTTCCCAGTAAAACATCTGCTGGGAGGGAGGCAGACACCCCCACCTCTCTCATGCCACATCCTGCACCCCAGTCCAGGTACACGCGGGCCATTGCAAGGGTAGGATTACGGCCCCCAATACCGGTGACTGTCAGGGTCTTACCCGGGATGATGTCCTTTTGGCTGATCAGCTTGGGGTGCACCAGGGTAATCTCAGCACCAGAGTCCCTGAGGCCTGTAGCAAGCTGGTTGCTAACGGTGACAGGCTGCAGGTTGTCAACAGGGTGTGGGATTTGGGCTGAAACCCACAGGACAGCATGGGACGCAGTGGACTTTTCATGGGGGTTGGGGTTTATTTTCTCAGGGCAGGAGTGGCTCAGATGGCCGGTTTTCTTGCACACATAACACCGTCGGTCGTCGATGGCCACTGCCTGCCCACCAGAAGTGTTGGGGCCTGATCTGGGGGCATCCGGTCAGCAGAGGATGGGGGATGGTCCCTGGTCTTCTCTTCTTTCCGGAGGGGAGGAGGGGATCTGCGGACATCTTGTACTCTGCTGGCCACATACAGGTCAGCAAAGTCCGCAGCCTGGTCGGAGGTTTTGGGTTCCTTGGTCAGAATAAACTGTCTGACATCGGCTGAGCAAATGTGTAATAATTGGTCCTTTATCATGAGATCTGCAAGGTCAGCAAAGGTGGAGATGGACAGTCCTCTGACCCACTGATTAAAAGCAGTTCTCAAGTTGCTCAGAACATCGGCATAGCTGTCATGATGGGAACGCTGCACCGTTCTGAATCGCTTCCGGTACACCTCAGGGGTAAGGTTATACCGTTTGACCAAGGCTTCTTTTATTTTGTCATAGTCCCCATCACAGTCCATTGGGAGGTCTGCAAAGACTTCCAGGGCCTTACCTTTTAACCCAGGTGTTAGATATCTGGCCCACTGGTCTCTAGGTAGGTGAAACTGGCGACAGGTACGTTCGAAGGTTCGGAGATACACATCCATATCCGAATTTGGGTCCATCACCGGGAATCGATCAAAAGATGGCATAGAGGAGCGTACCTCTCGGGACTCACAGGATGGTAGAGAGGCACGGTCTCCCTGGATGCGTGCAAGGTCAAGCTGGAATTGCCGCTCTGCCTGGCGCTCCTCTCTCTCTGCTTGCCTGGCAGCGGCTTCTCTCTCTGCTTGCCTGGCAGCGGCTTCTCTCTCTGCTTGCCTGGCAGCGGCTTCTGCTTGCTGATGCTGCATGATGAGCTGTAGTTTGATCTGTGGGTCACAGTCCCCCAAGCACTGTAGGGCAGCCTGCAGAGAGAAGCTTAGTCCACTTGGCAAGGGACGCTGCTCGGAGCCCTCATTGAGATTAGAGGCAGGCTCCCGGGAACTCTCTATGTTGGGCTGTGGATCGGGTGTCATGACTGACCGATCTTGGTCATTCTCCGTCAAGGCAGTAATCAAATGTTCTTTTGTCCTGGATGCATTACTGTCAATTCCTCTTTGCTCACAAAGACTTAATAGTTGCTCCTTTGAAAAACGTTTGTAGGAGGCAGCCATCTCAGTCCTTTCTTTTGCAAAATAAAATTAAAGATAGAAAAGAAAAAACGGGGAAGGGTAAACTGTTTTCTGCACAAATGTATTTTTCAACAAAAAAAACTAAAATATGCACGGTGGTTCCTCTTGAAGGCTGGCAATCCCTTAGGGGGAATACCAACCCTTAGTGTAAGATTTAACTTGTTTAAACCAGACACTAATGCTCTAAAACGTATCGCACGCGCTGCCACCAATATGTCACGAAATCGATCGTTCAACGTATGTTTGATCGAGCGATCTGCGACGTGTGTGTGGGCTGCTTCCAGCACAGAGAGCAATCACACCAAAAACACCCCACACACCAATTACAACAAGCTGCCACCACCACCGCAACTACACTTTAAACGATTAAATCGGGCCGGTGGAACCCTCCTCAATCACCATCCGATCAAACTCTGCTGGCGAGTAATCGAGACAGTGACCACACACACTTACACAACCCTCTCCACATACAAGCAGGACACAGGCAATCCACACTTATTCCGTCCCACACTTATCCTGAGGAGAGTCTGATCAGTTCTGCTGTCGAACGATCAGATACAATCAGCTTGCAATCTGCTGGCTCACACACAGTCACCATGCAGCACTCCAAGTTAACTGTGAGTCATTCACCCTTGTAACACTATATGATTAGTAACACTTTCCCAATCATACAATGGTTTAGTTACAATCGATCTTACAGTCTATGGGTTAATACACAATTACGAGCGGTCATACAATCTTCAGAAACCAGGGTCGTTTTTAGAGCTTCAAGGAAACCAGGTTAGAGGATTTCTAATTGCCAAGAAGGTAGGCCCGCGCAAAATGGAAATTTTAAAATTTTAATAAAAAGACAAAAATTCAAATAATCAACAAACAAAAAAAAAAGACAATAAACACATGTGCAGAAAAACAGTTAGAAAATAAAAGGAGAAAACATTGGAAATCCTATACCTCGTAAATGGATAAAGACTCGTGGGACACACCACGATCAAGGATCGGACCCTCTGTATGTGACCCTCAAAACCATCTCTTCCCCTGATTTATCCTAAATTCCAAGGGGCTGGAAAGACAGATGCCATCCCCCTCCCTGGGTGGGTGCTGTGTGGACAAATTATTGTAAATCTCTTCTCCAAGCTGCTCTCCCCCCAACCTTTCCTTATCAGTGGTGTTTTCTGTTCCTAGTTAAGGATTTATTGCCCCTGTGTGCAGGAAGACATTGGAGAACTGTTTATTTGTTACAGGATGTCTGTAGGAATGCTGGAGAGGGAAAAACATGACATAAATTAGGACATTTGATGTCACATCTTCCCCCTAAGAAAAGTGCGAGGGGAAGAGACTGACAGGTCTCTTACCATAGCACCTGTAACCTTGAAGGGTTCTTGGTCCATAGGGAGGCCAACAGAGTACCAGTTTCGATCTATTAAGGAAGTTCTAGCTGATTCTTTCCTACATAGGGTCCAGAAAGGGTCCCAGCCTGGGGAGACCTGGCCAATAGTTTGTAGCCCCAGCAGTGGCAGCTGAAGGTTCCATGGGCAGGTACCCTTCTGCCAAGCCATATCCATGCCAAATGGAATCCGGGTGGAATGGCAGGGGCCTGCCATGGAACATTTCATAGGTACCTGGATACTGTCATGTGGCAAGGACAGGGACCGGCCTGGACTATCAGGGCAACAACCTGGGCCACCATCCTCTCTATCACCCTCACTGGTGCTGGCAAGAGAGTAGGGTGACCACCAGGGGTTGGAAAACCCAAAGCCCCCAAACATCCCAGATTTCCCTGCGTGTTGGCAATTCCTCAGGTTAGGCCAAGGCGTGGTGGGCTCTGTCCTAGTCACGTCTTTTTGTACCTCTATATTCTCAGCTAGGGAAGGCCTGGCTTCCATCCCTAGGTGCTGGTGTATCACAGTTACGGGGACCGGGGCTAGCATATTACTGGAGTCTGGGACAACTGAACTTGGGGACAGTTGACCCTGCCTCCAGTAAGTGCAGCCCTCAGTGTTGAGTGTAGGGAGTCGGCCAGCAAAGCATGCTGGCTGCTTGGCTGTCAGAGCCCCCACGTCAGAGGCAGGCCTCACTCTTGCCTCTAGGAGCAGACTTGAAGGATTGCTGTCCCTCAGGTTTTTCTCTTCCTTCCCATTCTCACTGGCAGCCTCCTGTGCACTCTGCTGTGGAGTCACTGCTGCAGCCTCCTGTGCTCTCTGCTGTGGAGTCACTGCTGCAGCCTCCTGTGCTCTCTGCTGTGGAGTCACTGCTGCAGGGGAAGGCACGACATTAAATGATTCAAAATCACCACTCATTACATACTGACAGGGCACCTTAACCTGGGAACCTGCGGGGAGACCGACCTGTGTCTGACAAGGGTGCCCCACAGTGGATAAAACAGGGTTAGGCAATATACATTTTTCCCCCCTCTGTTCTTTCCCAAGAGGGCGGTTAAACCCAGAGTCCTTCCGCAGCTCCACCTGATCCGCAGGTGGTGCCGAAGTGTCTGTGGAAGTTGTGGCAGGTACATAATGGGCTATCATCCTGCCCAGATCAGTTCCCAGTAAAACATCTGCTGGGAGGGAGGCAGACACCCCCACCTCTCTCATGCCACATCCTGCACCCCAGTCCAGGTACACGCGGGCCATTGCAAGGGTAGGATTACGGCCCCCAATACCGGTGACTGTCAGGGTCTTACCCGGGATGATGTCCTTTTGGCTGATCAGCTTGGGGTGCACCAGGGTAATCTCAGCACCAGAGTCCCTGAGGCCTGTAGCAAGCTGGTTGCTAACGGTGACAGGCTGCAGGTTGTCAACAGGGTGTGGGATTTGGGCTGAAACCCACAGGACAGCATGGGACGCAGTGGACTTTTCATGGGGGTTGGGGTTTATTTTCTCAGGGCAGGAGTGGCTCAGATGGCCGGTTTTCTTGCACACATAACACCGTCGGTCGTCGATGGCCACTGCCTGCCCACCAGAAGTGTTGGGGCCTGATCTGGGGGCATCCGGTCAGCAGAGGATGGGGGATGGTCCCTGGTCTTCTCTTCTTTCCGGAGGGGAGGAGGGGATCTGCGGACATCTTGTACTCTGCTGGCCACATACAGGTCAGCAAAGTCCGCAGCCTGGTCGGAGGTTTTGGGTTCCTTGGTCAGAATAAACTGTCTGACATCGGCTGAGCAAATGTGTAATAATTGGTCCTTTATCATGAGATCTGCAAGGTCAGCAAAGGTGGAGATGGACAGTCCTCTGACCCACTGATTAAAAGCAGTTCTCAAGTTGCTCAGAACATCGGCATAGCTGTCATGATGGGAACGCTGCACCGTTCTGAATCGCTTCCGGTACACCTCAGGGGTAAGGTTATACCGTTTGACCAAGGCTTCTTTTATTTTGTCATAGTCCCCATCACAGTCCATTGGGAGGTCTGCAAAGACTTCCAGGGCCTTACCTTTTAACCCAGGTGTTAGATATCTGGCCCACTGGTCTCTAGGTAGGTGAAACTGGCGACAGGTACGTTCGAAGGTTCGGAGATACACATCCATATCCGAATTTGGGTCCATCACCGGGAATCGATCAAAAGATGGCATAGAGGAGCGTACCTCTCGGGACTCACAGGATGGTAGAGAGGCACGGTCTCCCTGGATGCGTGCAAGGTCAAGCTGGAATTGCCGCTCTGCCTGGCGCTCCTCTCTCTCTGCTTGCCTGGCAGCGGCTTCTCTCTCTGCTTGCCTGGCAGCGGCTTCTCTCTCTGCTTGCCTGGCAGCGGCTTCTGCTTGCTGATGCTGCATGATGAGCTGTAGTTTGATCTGTGGGTCACAGTCCCCCAAGCACTGTAGGGCAGCCTGCAGAGAGAAGCTTAGTCCACTTGGCAAGGGACGCTGCTCGGAGCCCTCATTGAGATTAGAGGCAGGCTCCCGGGAACTCTCTATGTTGGGCTGTGGATCGGGTGTCATGACTGACCGATCTTGGTCATTCTCCGTCAAGGCAGTAATCAAATGTTCTTTTGTCCTGGATGCATTACTGTCAATTCCTCTTTGCTCACAAAGACTTAATAGTTGCTCCTTTGAAAAACGTTTGTAGGAGGCAGCCATCTCAGTCCTTTCTTTTGCAAAATAAAATTAAAGATAGAAAAGAAAAAACGGGGAAGGGTAAACTGTTTTCTGCACAAATGTATTTTTCAACAAAAAAAACTAAAATATGCACGGTGGTTCCTCTTGAAGGCTGGCAATCCCTTAGGGGGAATACCAACCCTTAGTGTAAGATTTAACTTGTTTAAACCAGACACTAATGCTCTAAAACGTATCGCACGCGCTGCCACCAATATGTCACGAAATCGATCGTTCAACGTCTGTTTGATCGAGCGATCTGCGACGTGTGTGTGGGCTGCTTCCAGCACAGAGAGCAATCACACCAAAAACACCCCACACACCAATTACAACAAGCTGCCACCACCACCGCAACTACACTTTAAACGATTAAATCGGGCCGGTGGAACCCTCCTCAATCACCATCCGATCAAACTCTGCTGGCGAGTAATCGAGACAGTGACCACACACACTTACACAACCCTCTCCACATACAAGCAGGACACAGGCAATCCACACTTATTCCGTCCCACACTTATCCTGAGGAGAGTCTGATCAGTTCTGCTGTCGAACGATCAGATACAATCAGCTTGCAATCTGCTGGCTCACACACAGTCACCATGCAGCACTCCAAGTTAACTGTGAGTCATTCACCCTTGTAACACTATATGATTAGTAACACTTTCCCAATCATACAATGGTTTAGTTACAATCGATCTTACAGTCTATGGGTTAATACACAATTACGAGCGGTCATACAATCTTCAGAAACCAGGGTCGTTTTTAGAGCTTCAAGGAAACCAGGTTAGAGGATTTCTAATTGCCAAGAAGGTAGGCCCGCGCAAAATGGAAATTTTAAAATTTTAATAAAAAGACAAAAATTCAAATAATCAACAAACAAAAAAAAAAAAGACAATAAACACATGTGCAGAAAAACAGTTAGAAAATAAAAGGAGAAAACATTGGAAATCCTATACCTCGTAAATGGATAAAGACTCGTGGGACACACCACGATCAAGGATCGGACCCTCTGTATGTGACCCTCAAAACCATCTCTTCCCCTGATTTATCCTAAATTCCAAGGGGCTGGAAAGACAGATGCCATCCCCCTCCCTGGGTGGGTGCTGTGTGGACAAATTATTGTAAATCTCTTCTCCAAGCTGCTCTCCCCCCAACCTTTCCTTATCAGTGGTGTTTTCTGTTCCTAGTTAAGGATTTATTGCCCCTGTGTGCAGGAAGACATTGGAGAACTGTTTATTTGTTACAGGATGTCTGTAGGAATGCTGGAGAGGGAAAAACATGACATAAATTAGGACATTTGATGTCACACTGACTACCAAAGCCGGCAGTCCCTTATCCATCAGGATGGAGGTTTCAGCAGCCAAGCCATCAAAGCCAGCACTTGTAAATTGGGGTGGCGCAACTGACCCCGAGTTAGAAGCCCTGGATCGTCGGGCAGGACGAAGTGATCCATTGCCATCTGGACAACGTCCGCAAACCATACTCTCCTCGGCCAACGGGGGGCCACCAGAATGGTCAGTACCCCCTCCTGGGCTATCTTGCGCATAACCCGCCCCAGGAGAGGAAATGGAGGGAACGCATAAAGGAGCCGGAATTCCGTCCAAGGAATGGCTAGAGCGTCCGTGGCGACGGCCAGGGGATCTCTTGACAGAGAGAAGAATCTTGAAAGCTTGTGATTGTGACGGGACGCAAACAGGTCCACGTCCGGCTGACCCCAGCGGCGACACAGGGCATGAAAGATCTTGCTGTCGAGGGACCATTCCCCCAGACGACACGTCCCCCTGCTCAGGGAGTCCGCCTCCTGATTCTCCACCCCTAGGATGTAAACTGCTGAGATGCAGGAAACGTTCTCCTCTGCCCAAGACAATATCAGGGACACCTCCTTGAGGGCTCGTTTGCTCAGAGTCCCGGCCTGATGGATGATGTAAGCGACCGCCATCTGATTGCCCGAGCATACCTGGACCACACGATCCCGTAGGTGGGGAGTCAACTGTAAGAGAACCAACCTGATCGCTCTCAGCTTCAGGAGATTGATGGGCGTGTGGGCCTCTTGAGGGCCCCACTGGCCCTGGAACTTCAGAGATTGCCAAAACCCTCCCCAACCGGTCAGACTTGCGTCGGTGGGGACAATCTCCCAGCACGGAGGCAGAAAGGACCTGCCCGCTAGAAGATTCCTTGAGTCCAACCACCACAAGAGGAACTGTCTGGCCAAAGGGGACAGAGCGACTTCCTGCTCCAGGGATTCCTGTTTCCGATCCCAAACGGTCAAGAGGTTCAACTGAAGAGGTCTCATGTGGAACTGGGCGAAAGGGTACCGCCTCGAAGCAAGACACCATAAATTCCACCAACTGCATCCTCAGACGGATGGAGGGATGAAGACACGACAGCAGGGCTCGTGTCTGCGTCTGAAGGCCCCCCACCTTCTGCTGAGGAAGAAACACCTTGACCTGAGAAGTATCCATGCCCAAAAAGGACCTGACCAATGACAGAGTGAGCGAAGACTTGGGATAATTGATCACCCAACTGAAGGACTCGAGGGTGGACACCTGAGTATCTCTCTAGGCCTGATGAAAAGATTGAGCAGCAATCAACAGGTCATCCAGGTAAGGAAGAATGCGAATGTCCTGTCCCCTCAGAAGGGCCATGACACCCGCCAGCACCTTGGTGAACACCCGAGGGGCCAAAGTGATACCGAACGGCAAGGCCACAAACTTCTAGTGCCGATCCCCCAGAGCGAACCTCAGGAACTTCTGATGCCCTAAGAAGATAGGAACGTGCAGGTAGGCATCCTTGATGTTCACAGTGGTCATAAAGTCGTCCGGCCGGAGAGAGCTCACTGCCGACCGTAAGGTCTCCATGTGGAAGTGTTTGAACCTGACAAATCTGTTGAGACCCTTTAGATCCAGGATGGATCTCAGGGAGCCATCCTTCTTGGGCATCGTGAACAGATTGGAGTAGAACCCCCGACCCAGTTCTTGAAGGGGCACAGGACAAACCACCCCGGACGCTAGAAGACGTTGCCAACCTCAGGCCCTGCGCCATCATGGGATTCTGGGATATCCGGGACCGGAGGAATCTTGGGGGTGGCCAAGCTGCTAGCTCTATCTTGTAACCGGAGGACACCACCTCCTGGATCCTCCGAGACGCGTTGTCTCCAGACGCGAGCAAAGAGCCGAAGCCGTCACCCCACCCGGATGGGTGAGGGCGCCCCCTCATGCCTGAGAGGCCTTGGCAGGGGGCTTGGGCTTAGCACCCCAGGAGAGACCAGGACGACCACGGGATCTACCCCGTCACCAAGAGTCTCTGCGGCTACCTGCGAAGGCAGCTCCGCGTCCCCCACGGGAAGGACGAAATGAGGAGGACCCCCGAAAGGGCCGAGAATGCTTCCTACGCTGAGGGAGAGGACCATCCTTGGTCAAAACATCAAGACGTTCCCCAAAGAGACGTAGTCCCGTGAATGGAAGCCCAGTGAGAGACTTCTTAGCGGCAGCCGCCCACTGACGCAGCCAAACGGACCTACGCATGGCAACCAACAGGGCAGAAGCCCTACCACCAAGCTGGATGGCATCATCCATAGCAGACAGCACAAAGGCAATAAAGTCAGAGCAAAGCAAAAGGTCCTTGTAGTCCTCTCGCTTGCGAGATCTGGCAGCCTCAGCAAGGCGCCTAACCGTCTTCTGGCAACAGCTACGACACAGACCGGGCGTAAACCCGTACCCATAAAGGTGAAGGCATGACAGGCTAGTTGATCCATACGCTAGTCGGCATTATCGCGCAAGGTAGTGGTGTCAGGAGACTGCATAATAGAACTATTGGAGAGCCCCAGGACTGGGGCGCCCACCTCGGGGGGGCAAGACCAGCGGCCGAGAAAGGATACCTTCTATCCATTCCCTTGGGCACCGAGGGCAACCTGTTGGGCTGTTCCCATTCCTTAAGGACCATATTGGAAAAATGTCATTGCTCCGAGAACTCTAAGCGTTGCTTGTCAGGGCGGAATAGCTCCCCCTGCTTCCTCTTTGCCGCCTTAGGGGGATCAATGTGTAAGGTATCAAAAACGGGCAACAAAAGTCTGTCGGTATCATCAGAGAGCCAGGAATCCTCGTCCGAGGAGGACCCTGGCTCGCTAACATACTCGCCATGACGATCCCCAGAGGAATCGGAATCTCCTCCATAGATTCACGGCCACCATAGGAATCATACAAATCATCACCATCGGCAAAGAAGGACAAGGCCGTAGCCAGGTGCCTCTTTTTACTAGAGTCCTTGCTGGTGGTCGGACGAGCCAGTTGCCGCTCAATGCTGGCAACGCGCAGCGCCAGGTCCGACTGAGACCCCCTACTACCTTCCCCTCGCTGGGAGCTAAATGCAGGCGTGGGGGAGTAGGTGATGCTGCGGGCAGGATGGGACTGGGGAGAGTAGCATTCACTCCAGACTGGTCTGCAACGACACTCTGAGCGCAGGGAACACAGACCACGCTGCGTCCGCTCACAGGGGATCCCCCGCACATGAGGCACAACTGAGCCCACCCCGAAGGGCCCCGCAACCAAAAGCAAAGAGGATAACTTCCAGAAGCTCCACATTAACAGGTCCAAAAGAAGTTAAGTGACAGTTACACAAGCACATACACACCAATAAAGCATGTGGGATAAGACAAAACAAGTGGTTTCTCCCTTCCCCTGTTCCAGGCTCACCATTAGCCTGTGGCCGGCTACCATTTGGTTACAGGGTCTTCGGCCCGCAGCTAAGCTCCCTGAACACCCGACCCCAGGTGTTCTCCTACCGTCACCTGATCCGTCAGGCTGGGAGGCAGAAGGGTCCGGAAACAAGTGGGAATAGGCCTGCAGGGCCAACGGGCTTGGGATGCCCCGCTCGCCTGTGGATAACCGAAGAGAGAAGTCTTCCGTCTTCGCAGTAGAGACTGCATAAAAACTCTGGGGGTCTCTGGGTTATTCCTGCCCTTTATATGGGCAGGGAGGAGCCACAAGTCTTTCTGCAGTCGACTGCGCCACCTTGTGGCAGATTACCCAATCATTAAGAATTGAAATGAAGCAAGCCGTGCTGTACACAAGGAAAATTTGTGTTTTCACCTGTAAATTTCCCTTTCTCGTCCACTTCTATTCCGGGGAACCACCATTAGTAACGCGTGACTTAATCTCAGAGGTAGACGTGGACTGAAAAATAGAAAAAAATAATTCCTTCCAGCCTATATAGGGCAGGCTGTGGCAGGATATCCTTGGTTAATTAAAAAGCAGTTCAGTCATAGCCCTGGGAGCAGATAAATGCTAACCTGCACATAAAGCGAAACTATGCAACAATACTAAAACCATGCAGAAGGCATCAACTACCACCAACGCAGTCGTAACAAAACAGAATGGAGAAGGACGAGAAAATACAATTCTGTGATTACTCACCTGTAGAATTGGTATTATGACTATACAGTACGTCCTGGTCCAGATAGATTACTTACACTCGGGTATTACTCCGCCAGATGGCGCTGGACTGCAGAGACATCGAAAATAGGCTCCTCCCGGCCCCTCAAATACCCAGGGACCTCCCACAATCCCCAGCATTGAAAAGCAGTTAACGAGAAGCTGGGAGAATTAAAACAACCCAAACTGGTAACTATAACAATGATAACAATCACCATACAGGGGATCCAAGATAATGCAAAACCAAGGGTGGGGTGGAGCAGGACGTACTGTATACTCATAATACCAATTCTACAGGTGAGTAGTCACAGAATTGTATTATTCTTAGTATACAGTACGTCCTTCTCCAGATAGATTACTTACACTCAGGACATCTAATACCAGTGTCCATAAAGTAGGGTGGGATCCCCAAAGGTAACAGCAGACAGTTTAAACCACTGCCGCCTGCAAAACCTTGCGGCCAAAAGCAGCATCAGCTGAGGCCCTAACATCAACCTTGTAAAACTTTGAAAAGGTATGAACAGAAGACCAAGTAGCGGCCTTGATAACTTGTTCAACAGAAGCCTGGTGCTGAAAAGCCCAAGAGGCACCAATAGCATGAGTAGAATGAGCAGTAAGGTGGAAGGGAGGATTCTTCCCCTTAGCAGAGTAGGCCTGAATCACAGCCTGACGAATCCATTTGCTGATAGAAGACTTGGCAGGAGCCAAACCCTTCCTAGGACCAGAAGGGACCACAAAAAGAGCATCAGTTTTTCTGAAAGGTGAAGTAGCCACCAGATAGTACTTCAGATACCTAACCACATCCAAAGAATGCAAGACCCTCTCCTTAGCATTACTAGGATTAGGGCACAATGACGGAAGAACAATGTCCTGATTCAAATGAAAGGCAGAAAGTCCGGCCTCAAAAAACACCACCTTGTCCTGGTGTCCCTCATAGTAGGGGGGCTGGATGGAGAGCGCCGCCAACTCAGACACACGTCTAACAGAGGTGATAGCGACCAAAAAGACAACTTTAAGAATGGCCATGGCAGCATCCTGCACAGGTTCAAAGGGAGCACCCTGCAAGGCTGACAAAAAGTTCAAATCCCAAACAGGCATCATAGGCTTACGTGGGGGACGCACATGAGTAACCCCCTGGAAAAAAGTCCTGATCAGAGAATGCTGAGCAAAGGACTTCTGGAAGAAACAGCCAGGGCAGAAACCTGACCCTTCAGAGTACCGAGTTGGAGCCCCATCTCCAACCCATGCTGCAGGAACTCCAGAATCCTGGGAATAGAGAACACACGACAGGGAAGAGACTGAGACCCATACCAGTCAATGTAGGTACGCCAAACCCTGTAATAAATGGAAGAAGACAACTTCTTCCTAGCCTTTATCATGGTATCAACAACCAAGGTAGGCAGCCCCTTCTCCATCAAGATGGAGGTTTCAGCAGCCAGGCCGTCAAAGCCAGAGTTTGTAAATTGGGATGGCGTAAGGGACCCTGAGTGAGCAGGTCTGGTACCCTGGGCAGAACGTACTGATCTAATGCCAGCTGCACCACGTCCGTGAACCACACTCTTCTTGGCCACCTGGGGGCCACCAGAATTGCTGGCACCCCCTCCAGAGCAATCTTGCACAGAACCCTGGCCAGCAGGGGGAATGGAGGAAAGACATACAGGAACTGAAAGTCCTGCCATGACATGCTAGGGCATCCATGGTCAAGGCCAAAGGATCCTGGGACAGGGAGACAAAGGCCGGGAGCTTGCGATTGTGACCGGACACAAACAGATCCACATCTGGTTGGCCCCAACGGTGACACAGAGATTGGAACACCCTGTTGCAGAGGGACCATTCTCCCTGGCAAGAGGTCCCCCTGCTCAGAGAGTCTACCAGCAGATTTTCCACCCCCGGAATGTACACCACTGATATGCAGGGAACATTGGCCTCCTCCCAGGTCACGTTCAGAGACACTTCCTGGAGGGCCCTCTTGCTCTGGGTCCCTCCCTGATGATTAATGTAGGCAACTGCCGTCTGGTTGTCCGAGCGCACCTGAACAGGCAGGCCCCGAAGGTGATGAGTCAACTGAGCCAGGACCAACCTGATCGCCCGCAGCTCCAAGACGTTGATAGGTGTGTGGGCCTCCTGAGGGCCCCACCTCCCCTGGAACTGCAGGGACTTCCAGAAACCCCCCCAACCTGACAGACTGGCATCCGTGGTGACCGTCTCCCAGGAGGGGGTCAGAAAGGATCCGCCCCCCAACAGGCTCCTGGAGTCCAGCCACCACGAGAGGGACCGCCTGCCCAGGGGGGAAAGCGCAAAGACCCAGTCCAGGGACGCAGGGTCCTTGTCCCATACTGACTAGAGGTGGAGTTGCAGAGGCCTCAAGTGGAACTGAGCATAAGGGACCACCTCGAAGCACGCCACCATCAGGCCCACCAGCTGCATTCCCTGCCTGATGGAGGGATGAGGACAATATAGAAGGAACTGGACCTGCGCAATCAGACTGTCCACCTTCTGCTGAGGAAGAAAAATCCTTGCCTGAACTGTATCCAGATTCATTCCCAGGAATGAAGTCACCAAGGAGGGAGACAGAGAAGACTTGGTGTGGTTGATCACCCAGCCAAATGACTCCAGGGTGGACACCACCAGCTGAGTATCCAACTCTGCCTGATGTAGAGACTGGGAAGTGATGAGAATGTTGTCCAGGTAGGGCAGCACGCGGATGCCCTGAAACCTGAGCAGAGACATCACTCCTGCCAGCACCTTGGTGAACACCCTGGGAGCTGAAGTGAGACCAAAAGGCAATGCCACAAATTGGTAGTGTTGATCCTCCAGAGCGAACCTGAGGAACCTTTGATGACCTGGAAATACAGAAATATGAAGGTAAGCATCTTTGATGTCCACAGACATCATGAAATCCCCTGGGTGCAGGGAACTGTTGGCAGAGCGCAGAGTTTCCATGCGAAAGCGCATGCACCTGACAAATTTGTTGAGGATCTTCAAGTCCAGGATGGGCCTGACTGACCCATCTTTTTTGGGCACTGTGAAGAGGTTGGAATAGAAGCCCTTGCCCTTTTCTCTTAAAGGGACCTTGCAGATGACCCCCAGCTCCAGAAGGCTTTGCACTGCCTGCACTAGATCCTGAGCCGACACAGGGTCCTGAGGAATCCGGGATCTGATGATCCTTGGGGGCGGCCAGGCAGCAAACTCTCTTGTAACCGGAGGACACTACCTCCTGAATCCACCGGTGAGACGTGAAGCCTCCAGACGTGAGCAAAGTGCTGAAGCCGTCCCCCCACCCGGATGGGTGAGGGAGCCCCCTCATTCCTGTGGGGGCTTGGGAGAGGACTTAAGCTTGGAGCCCCAGGCGGCGCCAGGGCGTCCACGTCCTCTGCCCCTACCCCAGAAGTCTCCTCGGGCCCCAGTAAAGGAAGCCCCCCTCCCTTGTCTAGGGGAGGAAAAGGAGCCCTGACCCCGAAAGGGCCGAGACTGCCGCCTGCACTAAGGTAACCTGCCTCCCTTAGCAAACAGGTCCAGGCGGTCCCCAAACAGGCATAGTCCTTTGAAGGGAAACCCAGTGAGGGTTTTCTTGGCAGCTTTGTCAGCAGCCCACTGGCTCAGCCAAACCGAGCGGCGTATTGCCACCACAAGGGCAGAGACATTCTAATGGTGTCATCCAAGGCAGAGAGGACATAGGTCACAAAAACATCACAACTAGATAGTGCATTAAACTCCTCCCTAGACACATCATCAGGGGCACCATCAAGGATACTTCTGAGCAGGGTCCTAATAGCCACAGCCGTAATGGCAGAGGCACAGACCGGGAGCAGCGCCATCACCACACACGCAAAGGCATGGGACGCCAGCTGATCAATGCACCGGTCCTCAGCATCCCGCAGAGTAGTAGAGTCAGGGGAGTGCATGACAGAGGTGTTAGATAACCCTAGGACCGGGGCATCCACCTCAGGAGGGGATGACCAACACTTCACCACATCAGCAGGAAAGGGGTACTTCCCAACTCTTAGGTACACCGGGAAGCCTGCTGGGGCGTTCCCATTCCTTGAGCACAAGGTTATTAAAATGGGTTTGCTCAGGAAATTCCAAGTGAGACTTAGCAGTATGAAAAAGTTTCCCCTGTTGCCTGGGGGCCGCAACAGGGGGAGAAATAGACAGAACCTCAAAAATATGAGCCAACAGTCTATCAGTATCATCTGGGGACCAGGGGTCAGAGCCAGAATCGTCATGACCCCTAGGCCTCTCATCAGATGACCCCGAGTTAGAGAATAGCTCCCCTTCTTCCAAAGGGGTATAGCCAGACATTCCCAAAAAAAATCAGCTTCCATAGGGAAAAGAGTAACATCAGGCGTTAAGTGCCGCTTTTTTGCAGAGGCCTTACGCGCCAAGGTATTAGCAATTAACTTCTCAACACTAGCCAGTCTAGAAGACACATCAGGCTGAGAATCCCCACTTGTATGCAACTCAGTGGGAGTGAAATTTAAGCTTGGGGCAGTAGGTGAAGTAAAATGAGGCGCAGGCCCAGCCACTGGAAGGCCAGATTGCAGCGCAAGCACCTGCTCGGCACAAGGTACACAGACCCGCGCATTGTCAGTGCTAATAGGGGACACCCCACAAGCTACACACAGCCGGGCTTGTCCCGAAGGAACCCCGAGCACATTATCCTGAGACGCCTCCATATTGATGATTATAGCGGCACAATGGGCCGATAGGGATTGATGCTATAAAGCAACCCGGGATGCCCCAATAACCCGCTAGGGAAGTGGGAGTAATTAACACTAGGCCTCACAAGTTAATCAACTAAATAGATGGAGTAGGGCCGGGAGAAGCCAAGAGGTTTCGCCCGTCTAAAGACATAATCAAAGGGGAGCCGTAAGTATAGAATAAATAACAGCGGTAATAAAGCCGCCCGCCAGGGCACTCACGGACCGCGGTAGGTAGAAGCCCGTCACGCAGCAGCCGAAACCAAGCAAAAAAATGGCGTCGGTATACCTCAAGGGCGAAGCCATACACGTGACAAGCAGCCAATGACCGCACACCGGCGCCTGAGGTAACGCCGCCACCAAGCGTAAAACACAGGAAAGCGCGCGTGGCGGCAATTTCAAGGCACAATAAGTGAAAACAAGTCATCGCGGCGGCTGACACCAAGCATAATGTAGTGAAGCATAAAAGCCAATACACATATATACACACACCCCCTCCCTCCCCCCGAAGGCTACAAGGAGAGTGAGGACAGCGGCCACTTAACAGGGCCCACCGATAGACAGGGGCAAGGGGCAATTGTGCGGGAGGGGCATCCCATAGAGGCTCACCATATGCCTGTACCGCCTACCCTTTGGTGGGGGATTGCGGTGGAGCAGCGATCCTAAGCACCTAACAGCGGTGCTGCCTACCATCACCCGACCAGCGCAGCCAAGGCTGGGAGGCAATTACTGATGGAACGGGTGGGAATAGTCCTACAGGGTCGCAGGCTAATAGCCCCGCTCACCTGCGAGTAGGGAGAGCCATCTTCATGTCCTTCGCAGTACAGACTGCAGAGAAGATCTGGGGATTGTGGAAGGTCCTGGGTATTTGAGGGGCTGGGAGGAGCCTATTTTCGATGTCTCTGCAGTCCAGCGCCATCTGGCGGCGTAATACCCGAGTGTAAGTAATCTATCTGGAGCAGGACGTACTGGAAATTTACTGGTGAGTACACAAATTTCCCTTTTGTAATCTCTTCCATTCCAGGTCACCAACATTAGCAACACTTGGGACATCCCAAAGCAGTACTCTCAATAAACGGGGAGAGGGGGGAGAGGTAGAAGAGATCATCTATAATTAATTATTACAAATTCTCTCACGGTCAGGGTGTTGAGGTATGTTTGGCCTGTCTGGGGCTCATATTGTAACCTGGAAAGAGGGGGGGGGGGGGGGTTTCTTGGGTCCACTAGACTGGCCCTGGAACCCTGGGTGACCGTGTGGTGTCTACACAGGGGTCCTAGTGGGAGTCAGTGGATCCTAGAAGATACCTCTAAAATACACTCTGTCGTTAGGTATTTTTGATAAATTTCATGTTACATATACATTCTGAAATAAAAAATATTAGTCATTTCAGCATTTTTCATTTTGATTATGTTCTAATATTTTATCTAACGATCCGAGCCTTGTTGGCTCAAAGTACTTATTAGAGTCTGAGGGATTTAGTATTGTTGGATGGGCTAAGGTACTTGCCCTTCCGTTGATGGTCCGTTCTGGTAGTAATTCCCTCAATTTGTAGCAAAGGATGGGTTGTTAATTCTACAGTCTGTAGCAAACGGTTACCATTTAATGAGTTGTAACAAGGTATCGGTTCTCCATCACATACGCATTTCGCATATAGCTTCCTCAGTGTGAGGCTCCGTTGGCACTATTGGCAGTACATACATTGGTGAGTATATCATTTGTAATTACACAGTGCGTAAAAGAGAGGGTCTACAAGAGGGTTAAAACGTTACTTACAGTATTACCATGTAGGGGTGCCTGAAGTTGTGGCTTGCTGTGGCTTTTCCTTGCTCTCTATGTATTGTTAAGGTGGTTCGAGGTTCAATACTGTCCTAAAATATGTGCAGGTTAGTCCGGTGTATGTGGTGGGTAAGGTAGTCTAGTAAATAACAGTAAGCTATGCTCACCTTGTTGTAATGGTAAGGCCATCCAGAGATCAGCACCCTCTATGCCCGTGAGGGGAGGAGGGGGTGCTGCCTTTAGCGTTGCGCCCTGGAGTTAGTTAGGTGATGGCGTGCCCTGGGGGGGCATATGTTATGGTAGCGTGGGGAGCGCGTCCGGATGTGTCGTTGGGCAGCGTTGCGAGGCCGCTTGTGCAGAATGGGCGGGTTTTCCCCCTTCCATGCTTCCTGCCTGGCCCCTGCTTGGATGATAAGTCAGGGGTGGAAGTGCATGAGAATCGCACTTCCTGTGTGTGCGGCCCCGTCTGATCTCCAGATGGTACGTGCGTACCTAATGACGCAGTCTCCGTGTCCGTCATCGTTAGTGGCGGCGGCCATGTTTTTGGTTATGTGTTGGTGTGTGCGAGAGTGCGTGCTAGCGCGGAACTGTAGTCAAGGGTGGCAGCCATTTTTGGGTGGACCAGAGTGCCTGTGTTAGTAATTAGAGTGTATGTGGGTTCTGTTTGTGTTTGTTTTAATAAGGCTGGCTGCCTTGCGGCTGATGGAAATTCTACTCTCAATAAAGGTGGGACTGTGCAAGAACAGCCAACAACCGACTGCGTCAACATAACCAAGAACAAGGGCAACGACACCTCAAGCTTAAATCCCCAGTTCACCACCGTCTGCAACACATTATGCCCCAGAGCAGCATCGACAGATGTCCTGACATGAAGTATGTAAAACTTGGTGAAGGTGTGGATAGATGACCAGGTCACCACCTTGCAGACCTGTTCCACCGACGCCTAGTGTTGGAAAGCCCAAGACGCGGCAATCACCCCTCCTTGGTCCTTCTGGGATCAAAAACAAGAAATCCATCTTATGTACCTCTCTTGTAGAGGCCAAGTAATACTTTAATGCCCTGACCACATCGAGGGGATGCACAACTCGGTCCTTATGGCGAGTGGGGCGTGGGCACAAGGAGGGTAGCACTATCTCCTGATTAAGATGGAAGAGGCGGCCAAAAATACCATTTTGTGAGTACTCACCTGAAAAATGGATATTGTTGGTGTGCCACACACCCCGCTTCACTTCTTAAATATTCATCCATTAATGGGTTAATCCACCGCCAGGTGACGTAGTGCAGAGAGGAAGTCTTGTAACGAGCCCCCTTCCGGCCTATATATACCTGGTACCTCCCTTCAATCACCAGTATATTTAAAAAGCAGAAAGACAAGGTACCAGTATTCCACCGGTAACCTCAAAAATCAATTTTGATATAAATAAAAAAGGGCTTCACCATATAAATGCTTCGGTAATACCGAAAAGGGTGGGGGTGAAGCGGGGTGTGTGGCACACCAACAATATCCATTTTTCAGGTGAGTACTCACAAAATGGTATTATTCTTGGTGTGCCACACACCCCGCTTCACTTCTTAAATATTCATCCATTAATGGGACATCCAAAAGCAGTGTCCACAAGGGAAGGGCATCTCAAGGCCAGGTGAAGCATAACTTAAATGACTGCAGTCTGCAGAACTTTGCGGCCAAAAACAGCATCCGCTGAGGCCCGCACATCAACTTTGTAAAACTTGTGAACTTTGAACAACTTTGAAAAAATGTGAACAGAAGACCAAGTGGCGGCCTTACAAACCTGTTCAACAGAAGCTTGGTGCTGAAATGCCCAAGACGCCCCAACAGCGCGAGTGGAATGAGCAGTGATACGAAAAGGGGGAACTCTTCCCTTAGCCGAATAGGCCGCAGTAACGGCCTGACGTATCCACTTGCTAATGGCAGATTTGGCTGGTGCCAAACCCTTCTTAGGCCCATGGGGCACAACAAAAAAGGAATCCGTCCTACGAAAAGGAGACGTGATAATCAAGTAGTACTTAACACAGCGTACTACATCCAAACAATGCAAAACCCTCTCTTTGTCATTCTTAGGATTAGGACACAAGGAGGGAAGAACAATATCTTGATTCAAATGAAAAGCAGAAACAACCTTAGGAAGAAAGTCTGGCTTGAACCGAAAGACCACTTTATCCTGATGCCTCTCAAAGTAAGGCGCCTGGATAGTTAAGGCCGCCAACTCTGAGACACGCCGGACAGAAGTGATAGCTACCAAGAAGACAATCTTCTGAGTCAGGGTAGACAATGCAATATCTTGCAAAGGCTCAAAAGGAGGAGCCTGAAGTGCCGAAAGAACCAAATTCAAATCCCAAACCGGGAGTAATGGTTTCCTGGGAGGCCGCACATGCGTAACCCCCTGGAAAAAAGTTTTAACTAAAGGTTTAAGCGCAACACGCTTCTGAAAAAAGATAGATAAGGCAGAGACCTGCCCTTTCAACGTACTAAGCTGGAGACCAGAGTCCAGCCCTGATTGTAAAAACTCCAGAACCCTGGAGACCGAAAAGACCCTACAAGGAAAAGATCTTATCTCACACCAAGCGATATAGGCTTTCCAAGTCCTATAGTAGGTGATGGAAGAAGACCTCTTCCGGGCACTGATCAGAGTCCTAATGACAGAATCAGAAAGACCCTCCTCCTTCAGGATGGAGGTTTCAGCAGCCAGGCCATCAAACCCAGCGCTGGTAAATTGGGGCAACACAATTGCCCCTGAGTGAGCAGATCGGGCCGAAGAGGCGGAACAAACTGGACCACTGCCAGCCGAACGATGTCTGCGAACCTCACTCATCTTGGCCACCTTGGGGCCACGAGAACGGCGTACACAGTTTCCAGAGCCAACTTCTGAAGAGCCCTGCCCAGCATGGGCATCGGAGGAAACAGGTATAGAAATCCCAGAGCTCCCCAGTTCAGGGACATGGCGTCCACTGCCAGAGGATCCTGGGAGAGCGACACGAAGTTCGGGAGCCTGTGATAGTGATGAGGGGCCAACACGTCCACCTCCGGGGTCTCCCATCGGAGACACAGTGAGCGAACCACCCGAGGATGGAGAGCCTATTCTTCCAGATGGGGAGAGCCCTTGCTCAACCGGCCCGCTACCTGTTTCATCACCTCTGGAACGTAAACCGCCGAGAGACAGGGAACATGGAACACTGCCCAGGTCCGGATCAGGGACACTTCTCTGAGAGTACTCAGACTGCGCATCCTTCCCTGAAGACCGACGTAAGCAACCACTGATCGATTGTCTGAACACATCTGGACCAGAAGGCCCAGAACGTACTGAGTCAGGAGAGCAAGCACCTGACGGATGGTTCTCAGATTCAGAATATTGATGGGTAAGTGGGGCCTTTAAGGTCTCCACTGCCCCTGAAACCGCAGCTCCTTCCAGAATCTGCCCCATCCCGACAGACTGGCGTCCGTGGTGACAATTTTCCAAAGGGGGGTCAGGAAAGGCCTGCCCTACACAAGATTGGTCAAGACCAACCACCACAGGAGGGACTGCCGTACACGGGAGGACAACTGGAAGGACTGATCCAGCGACTGAGGTTGCTGGTCCTAACATGCTAACAGAAATAGCTGAAGCGTTCTCGTGTGAATTTGGGCAAAAGAAAGACACACTCCGTTTTGATGAGAGTTCAGGCCGGGATGAACCGACCCATGAACGGACCGTGAAGGAGGGTGAGACTCGAATTCCAGGTCGTAACCGGGCGACACTACCTCCTGGATCCATCTGCCTGGAACCACTTGGTTCCAAACCTGGTAGAAGTGTCGCAATAGTCCCCCCACCCGCACGGGTGAGGGCAGCCCCTCATTGCTGAGTGAGCTTATCAGCAGGTTTGGGCTTGGTGCCCCAGGACTGAGTGGGCCGGCCACAGCCCCTCCCCCGAGTCCAACCTGCGCCACTGGTAGCGGGAAAGGAAGCACCCCTGCCCGCTCTGAATCCTCGAAAGGAAGGCCTACCGGAACTTGCCCCCCTAAAGGGACCACGAGGCCTCTTGCGTTGTGGCATCTTACCACCCTTTGCGACTGAATCAATTTTCTCCCCGAACAGGCGCAACCCCAAAAAGGGGAGAGCTGTGAACACCTTTTTGGAAGCCGTGTCCGCTGACCACTGACGCAGCCATACTGACCTGCGAATAGCCACCAGCATAGCTGCTGCCTTGCTACTCATAGTCAGCGCATCGTCCTGAGCGGCCAGGACATAAGCCACAAAAGATTCACACTGCTTAAGCGCAGTGAACTGTTTGCAAACGTGATTAAGATCCTCATATAGCCCCTGAATTAAGGACTTAATTGCCAATAGAAGAAGGGCTGAAGCACATACCGGGCGCAACGCTGACCCGGAATAGATAAAACCATGTCGAGCGTATTGGTTAATCCGACGATCTTCTCCATCTTTAGGGACAGTGGTCTCAGCAGACTGTACCATAGCCGAGCTGGAGAGCCCTAGTACAGGGGTATCGACGTCAGGAGGGACAGACCAAAGCTTCACCAATTCTGGTGGAAAAGGATAACGCTTTTCCCAACTGGAAGGAATTCCAGATAACCGCGTGGGATGTTCCCATTCCTTAAGAACCACCATCTCAAAGTGGTGTTTGGGAAAAACCAAACGCGGCTGAGGCTCCTTAAACAACTGACCCCTTGGCGGGGCGGCCGCCTCAGGCGTATCTAAACTCAAAATTTTAAACATTTGAGCCAGAATAGAGGGGGTGTCAAAAACAACCCCCTCTGACCAATCGCCAATCTCATCAGCCACAAGCTGACCTGTCGGCTCATCTGACTCCGACGGGAATTCATCCTCGTCCGGGGATCCATCGGACCATTCCACAGGTTCACAAAACTCGTCCTGAGGAGCCGAAGGTACCGGAGTCAGGTGCCTTCGTTTTGCAGCGGCCTTTAACGCTGCTTTAACGGGCATTACTTTCCGGGGGCTGGGCTGTGCTGCCGCCTCGGAATGCGAATCCCCACTTTTGACAGTGTCATGCGGGGTCCGGAACAGGGAGGGAGAGGTAGGAGATGATGAAGGATGCGATGGACCCGCAGCCGAAGCAACGGACTGGCGCGCAATAGTCTGTTTTGCACAAGGGATGCAAATAAAGACATCATCAGCTGGGAGTGGAACCCCACAACCTACGCACCCCCCGAACGGCTCAGCAGAACCGTTTCCGGAAATTACGGAAGCCTCCATATGGTGATTTATGGTATTCGCAATACTTGGGACTTTTAAGGTATAAGCCAACCCGGGATGCCCCTTTATTAGTAATGTCCCGGAAGGGAGGATTTTTTTTTTTTTTTTTTAATAGATATCCCAATAATTAGCCAGGCACATAGAGCCGGAGGGCCACCATAAGCAGGGATCCCAGGATCTGCAAGGAAAAGAAAAACCATCAGATCCTCACATGTGTATAAGAAAACATATAAGCATGGCACCAAAGTGCCTTTAAATAAGAGCCAAATCACGCCCCCTTAATAAAAAGTGACTCCCCACTACATCACTACAAGGAAATGCATTCCCCACTTAACGGCCCCAATGGGTGGGGCCGCTTACCTGGTCAGCGAAGGCAGCAGCCGGAGCAAGACTGCAGCCAGCATGGAAGACTAAGTGCAGCCGCGCGCCCACGCGACTTCCTGCTTTTGAAAGGAAGTAAACGCTGGGCCCGCCGCATGACGTCGGCGCCACGCCCCCGACGCCGCGTCAGCGGGACCCGCCCCCCCTACGCCAATCAGCTGGAAATCACTCTCAGATGGGCCACTACACGTGCGCCCAGGCGGCGGAGGGGGGGAGGATAAAGACCGCATGGCGCAGCCTAAAGAATACATAAAATGCCAGGCGGGGAAGAGGGGAGAGGGGAGGGGGTAGGGGGCCACAAAGCAATAGTCTGCCAAGAAAAGTGGCCAGTCCCTACCCAGCGCAGCCTGCCCTTCAAGCAGACCAAAACCAAAAGTATACACATGCTGAATAACAGTGAATGCATAATCATGAACACACACACATGTTGAAATGAAGTGATACAAGTGAAACACACATACTTAAAGCACACCCTCACACCCCCCCCCCATAGTGAAGGGAGAAGGGACCGTAACAGGAGAGAAAGGGGCTACGGGGACCCTCGGGACAGGGGCATCCCATTTCCGGATCACCATGCCGGATAGCCGCATTGCCCCACGCATGAGGTCGAGCGGTAGGAGATAAGCTCCTAGGCACTTAAAGTGCCATCTACCATTTGCCCGGTGAGCAGCCTAGGCTGGGAGGCTTCCATTCCACCATAAAGGTATACAAACTCAAACCGGGCAGAAATAGACCAAAAGGGGGGTGGCGGGGTAAGAATACCCCGGCCTACCTGTAAGCAGGAGACTTCCATCTTCTGACTTGTCAGCAAGCAGAGAGAAAAATACTGGTGATTGAAGGGAGGTACCAGGTATATATAGGCCGGAAGGGGGCTCGTTACAAGACTTCCTCTCTGCACTACGTCACCTGGCGGTGGATTAACCCATTAATGGATGAATATTTAAGAAGTGAAGCGGGGTGTGTGGCACACCAAGAATATGCTGCTATACATGAAACAATGCTTTGTCTTCATGCAGCACCAAAAAAGGGTGATCTGATTGAAAGTGCTCCCAGCTCCAAAACCCATCGGATGGAGGAAATCGACAAAAGAAAAGCCACCTTCAAGATAAGTGTCACCAGGGAAGCCTCTGCCATGGGTTCAAAGGGGGACCCTGAAGTGCTGATAGAACCAAATTGAGATCCTGGGTTCGGACTAGCGAGTGCTGCGTAGGCCGAACATGCTCAGTGCCCTGCATGAAAGTGTGGATTAACCGATGCTTCGCGATCGTCCATTGGAGAAAAATACAATTCTGTGAAGCTCACCTGTAGAATTGTTTTTGATTATATCCAGTCCGGGTCGTTCCAGTGATGACATGTGAGTATTCTGCCCCCAGGGGGCGCTCGACTGCAAGATCAAAAGATGCAGCTCCTCCCGGCCCCCTATAAAGGCAGGTGTCCCTCTATCATTCTCCAGTGGTTAAAAGGCAGTAACAAAAAGAGGAAAGGCCGGGAGGCCTAAGAAGCCAAGTTACTTCACATAGCTTCAGCTTGTACTCTCTCTAAGAAGACTTAAACCGGACCTTCACCATGATTTAATGAAAAGCCCAAACTCTTAAAAAACAATTCCTCAGCATCTAAAATTAATATATTTTACATGTTTAGTCACTAATTTATTATACTTTCCCCCACTGGGCTGCAACTCTGTTCGGGAATTTAGGATACGGGCGCCGCCATCTTGACTCAGAAGCATCACACTTACTGAGGAGAGGAGAGTGGGATAAGGTACAGGGGGGCGGGTTATAGCTGTGCTTTGCTCAGACAGAGCAGAGCTGGGGTCAGGGAAAGGTCAGCAGTCCCAGAATGCAGAGCAGCACAGTCACTTCCTGTTTGCAGGCACTTCCTGTTTGCAGGCTGCCTGCAAAAATGGCAGCTTCCATAAGCCGCCATCTTGGATGTTTAAAGGCTTATAAAATGCAGTAGATGCAGGTAGGATGATTTTTAATGTGAGCAATCTGTATGTACAGGGTGTGGGAAACATATAAGATAGACTCTTATTTAGAGTGAAGGTCCGCTTTAAGAATAAAAAGTCCAATGAATAAAAAATGGTGATCACCATAACAGGTAAACAGGAGACAATGAACAAAAGGGCGGGGTCGGACGACCTGACCTGGATATAATCAAAAACAATTCTACAGGTGAGTTTCACAGAATTGTATTTTCCCTATATCCAGTCCAGGTCGTCCCAGTGATGACATGTGGGACATCCAAAAGCAGTGTCCATTTGGGCGGGATCCCCAGTGCAGAACAGCATGTATGCCCGCCAGCACCTTGGTGAAAACGCGGGGGGCTGAGGAAATCCAAAATGGAAGTGCCACAAACTGGTAATGCTGATCCTCCAGAGCAAACCTCAGGAACTTCTGATGCCCCTGAAAAATCGGGATGTGCAGATAAGCATCCCTGATGTCCACCGTGGTCATGAAGTCACCGGGACGAAGCGATCTCACCGCCGACTGACTCTTACAAACCTGTTGAGACACTTCAGGTCCAGTATTGGTCTTAACCTTCCGTCTTTCTTGGGAACCGTGAACAGGTTGGAGTAAAAACCTTGCCCCCGTTCCAGCCGAGGCACAGGGCAAATCACACCTAACCGCAGAAGGTGTTGCACGGCCTGTGCCTTTAGTTGGTTTCGGGATATCCTTGAATGGAGGAATTTTGTGGGCGGCCTGACTGCCAGCTCTATTTTGTAACCGGAGGACACTACCTCCTGAATCCACCGATCCGAGACGTGCCGCCTCTAGATCTGGGCAAACAGAAGAAGCCGTCCCCCCACCCGGATGGGTTAGGGCGCCCCCTCATGCCTGAGGGGACTTGGCAGGGGGCTTGAATTTGGTTCCCCAGGAGGAATTGGGTCGGCCGCGGGACCTACCTCTTCCCCAGGTATCTCTGCGGCCACCTGGAAATGAAGAGCTCCGAAGAGCTCCGAAAGGAGCGTAAGGCAGAAGAAATCTGAAAGGAACGAGCAAGCTTCCGTCTCTGAGGGAGTCTACCATCCTTGACCAAAAGGTCCAGGCGTTCCCCAAACAGGCTGTGCCCCACAAAGGGGATACTCGTAAGCGACTTCTTGGCAGCCGCATCAGCCGACCATTGCCGCAGCCAGAGCGAGCAGCGGAGGGCAACAAGCAGGGCCGAAATCCTGGCACCGAGCCGGACCCCATCGTCCATGGCAGAAGCAACAAAGCCAATGAAATTCAAGCAGGCCTTGAGATCTTTATACTCCTCCGCCCGCTTGCGAGCCTTAGCTCTATCCACAAGGTGTCTCACCTTCTTTCTGATGGCTAGAGAGACAATCGCCAAGGCACACACAGGGCGAAAAAGGGCACCAGCAAAAGTGAACGCATGGCAAACCAGCTGATCTATGCGCTTGTCAGCCGGGTCACGTAAGGAAGCAGTATCAGGTGACGGCATAACAGTAGTGTTGGACAACCCCGACACAGGGGGATCCACTTCGGGCGGGCGAGACTATAGCCGAACCAGCTCATCATGGAAGGGGTACAGCCGGTCCAGGCCCTTAGGCACCGATGGTAACTTGTTAGGCCTCTCCCATTCCTTGAAAATCATGTTAGAAAAACGGGCCTGCTCCAGAAAGACCCGCCTTTGTCTTTCAGGCCTAAACAAATCTCCCTGCTTCCTCTTAGCCACTCTGGGAGGGACAATGTGTAGTGTCTCAAACACTGAGGCAAGCAATTTCACCGTATCATCCAGGAGCCACGTATCCTCGTCCGAGGAAGAACCAGACATACCATCATCGCCAGCAGAATAATCCACAGTGGAGCATGAATCATCTGGCAACTCACCTTCCTCCACAGAACCCAGATCATCAAAAAGATAGTCATTATCCGAGTAAACGGGTTTGAGGCGCCATTTCTTACTCGTGGCTTTCTTGGGAGCCATCCGCGAGACCTGTCTCTCGACATTGGCCAGCCTATGAGCCAAGTCCACATGAGACCCCCTGCTGGCTCCCCCCTTACTGGGGTCTGAGTGTAGCAGCGGAGGGTCCGTAGAGGCCGCAGGCAGCGAAGGGTTAGGGGCAGGGACGCCTGCCTGATCATGGTCCAAAATAATGCCTCTGGTGCAAGTGGTACAAACAGTGCTGAATCCGCCCAGAGGATTCCTACTGCACAAGGGGCAGAGGTTTTCCTGCCCAAACGGGGCCCCCAGCTCACTATCCCCTGATGCCTCCATTATGGTGATTAAAAATGGTCAATCCGTAAGGTTAGAAGACACTAATGGCCCAAACCTATAAGGTGATCCCTCTTAATAAAAAGGGAGACCAGGAGAAACCACTACCCTCAACCTCAAGCCCACGACCTATACAAGAGAGGGGGAGAAACGCCCATGATCAGAATAAACAACAATTGGTCATAATACACAAGAGAGGGACTCACGACACCGACAGAGGGATAGCGCAGCCTCCGATGACAAAAAGAGGTCCCCCAGCAGCAGCAGGAGGGAAAAAAACAGGCTCCACAGCATCAGCAGGCCCCAAGCAGCAGAGCGCGCAGACCAGCACAAGAGGCAGGGCATTCCAGAACGATCCTCGAGGGGCGAGACCCCCAGAATGGCAACATGTAATCTAAAACACAACACACCAAACAAAAACAGTGCTTTGAAGAGGCAAGGAAAAACCTGGTCTCTGATTTACCAACACACTTTTTTTCACGCAAGGTGAGGCCGCTTACCTTAACCGCAACGGTCAGCACAATGGCAGCGGTGGAGCCGAGGCTGCAGAGCCGGTCCACGGAAGAGGCGGCGGAGCGGGCAGCCGAAGCAGCAGCAATGGAGACATGCGGCCCCGAGACCCGCACGCAGCCTCCTATATGAACCAGGAGGAAGTGCGGCTGGGGCCGGGAACGGCTCGCTGCCGGACCACGCCTCCACCCCTGACGTCATGCGGGCCCCGCCCCCCCCCGCCAAATATGAAAAGCAATCAGAGGGCAAAACAAGCCCTCAGAACAAAGGAGAAAGGGGGGAGGGAAAAAATGGACACACTAGGCAGCCTGAGCTGCCCCAGAAAATCCACATGGCCCGCACACAGAGAAAAAGGGGAAGGGGGGAGGGGTAGCTGAAAAGGTCCAAACAGTAACCAGAACAGCAGCCCGCCCTAGTCTCCTTAAAGCAGACACAAAGTTCTGGCCCTACAGGCCAGCATGCAGCAACCATAAAGTGAAAACAGACACAACATACACAGCCCTCTACCCCCCCCATAGTGAAGGGACCGCAACGGGGGAGTAAGGGGCTAAGGGGACCCTCGGGACAGGGGCATCCCACTTCCGGATCACCATGCCGGATAGCCGCATTGCCCCCAAAAGAGGGGGTCGAGCGGAGGAGATAAGCTCCTAGGCACCTATAGTGCCGTCTACTAATTGCCCAGTGAGCAGCCTAGGCTAGGAGGCTTCCATTCCACCATAAAGGTACAAACAATCAAAAACCGGGCAGAAATAGACCAAAAGGGGGTGCCGGGGTAAGACCCCGGCTACCTGCAAGCAGGAGACTTCCATCTTCTGTCTTGTCGTCATGCAGAGAGAAAAACACTGGTGATAAATGGGAGGTACCAGGTATATATAGGCCGGAAGGGGGCTCGTTACAAGACTTCCTCTCTGCACAGCGTCACCTGGCGGTGAGTAACCCAATCGTGAAGAATTAAAGGTGAAGCGGGGTGTGTGGCACACCAAGAATAGTTTAATAACTAAATAGAGGGGGTAGGGCCGGGAGAATCCAATTGAGTTTGACCCGCCTGTAAGACATAAGCAAAAGACCCCGTAAGCGACATGCATACATGATATAAAAGTAAAAACAAACAGCCCGCGAGGGCACTCACGGACCGCGGTAGGTAGGCGCCAGCCACACAGCACAAAGAAGCAAGAAAAAATGGCACGAAGAAGCAAGAAAAAATATACCTCGAGGGGCGGGCCGCGGAGACAGTGATGCGGAACGTGCCATCATGCGCGAACAAGCACACGTGACAAGCAACCAATGATTGCGCAGCAGCGCCTGAGGTAATGTCGTCGCCAACCACGGAACGCCGTAGAAGCGTGCGCGCAGTGGCGCCATGTTCAGACAAGCAACCAGTGCAACCAAAGTCTGTGCGGTGACAGAACTAAAGGCAACAAAGCACACATACAAAGTGAATGTACAAGGCACACACTCACCCCCCCCCCCCCCCCGAAAACTACAAGGGAGAGCGAGGGAGGACAACGGCCACCTAATGTAGGGCCCACCGATAGACAGGGGCAAGGGACAATAGCGTGGGAGGGGCATCCCATAAGGCACACCATATGCCCATACCGCCTACCCTTTGGTGGGGGATTGCGGTGGAGCAGTGCTCCTAAGCACCCGCAGCGGTGCTGCCTACCATCAACCGCACCAGCGCAGCCAAAGCTGGGAGGCACATTAATAATGGAACGGGTGGGAATAGTCCTACAGGGCCGCAGGCTAATAGCCCCACTCACCTACGAGGAGAGCCATCTTCTTGTCCTTCGCAGTCCAGATTGCAGAGAAAATCTGGGGATTTGTGGGAGGTCCTGGGTATTTGAGGGGCCGGGAGGAGCCAATTTCGTGGTCTCTGCAGTCCAGCGCCATCTGGCGGAGTAATACCCAGACGTAAAGAATCTTATCTGGAGCAGGACGTACTGTATACTAAGAATATACACAATCAATAAAGCTTGTGGGCAGGGAGGGTACAAAGCACTAAAGGCCCTACATAGTGGTCCCCCCCCCAGGCTCACCATAAGCCTGTGGCCGGCTACCCTTTAGCATAGGTCTGCGGCCCAGAGCCTAGCTCTGCCTAACGCCAACAGACTCCGGCGTTCACCCTACCATCACGATCCCGTAGCAGCCAGAGGCTGGGAGGCAGGAGTGGGTCAGAAGGGATCCGTGGAACTAGGGCCCGCAGCGGCCGTCGGGCTAGGTGGCCACGCTCTGCTGCCATTAACTGAGAGAGTGTCAAAACGATCTTCTGCAGCCAAGACTGCAAGATGAACAACTGGAGAATGATAGAGGGACACCTGCCTTTATAGGGGGCCGGGAGGAGCTGCAGCTTTTGATCTTGCAGTCAAGCGCCCCCTGGGGGCGGAATACCCACATGTCATCACTGGGACGACCTGGACTGGATATAGGGAAAAATAGACAAGGCTGAGAACTGGCCCTCAAGGGTGCTAGCATTTAGGCCAGCATTCAAGCAACCAGGCCTTGCTGGAGGAACTCTTGTTCCTCTTTTTGGTACCGAAGACCTCCTACAAGAGCCCTTAGATTCGCACCAAGACATGAAGGCTCTCCAAGTCCTGTAGTGAATTCTAGAGGACGACTGTTTTCATACTTAGTCAAGGTCCAAATTACTGCGCCGAACAAACCCCTCTCCTTTAATTATGATATACATAATTAAAGTGGATGTGGGACCTGCCATTATAAGAAAGGCTGGGGGGGCATCCAGAATGCTGGAGCTCCTCGCACATAACCTCCCAGAAACGCCCGAAATTCTTAGCTTCGTTCCTTGCCAGGAATCCAGTGCTGCAACTGGCCGCCCGTTGCTCACGTGGGTAGTGGGAGTGTCCATTTTTCCAGCCCACAAGCGTGCCAATGGCCAATCACAGTGCTGGATTCCCTGCGAATCTAAGGTAAGAATTTTGGGAGTCCCTACCGGGGGGGGCTCTCCAGCTTTCTGGTGGCAGGTCCCACATCCACTTTAATTATGTATATCTAAGTAACAAATTTAAATAGGTTGGCTCATGCAGTTTCTGGACATTCAGTGTTAGAAGACGAGCCCTAATTTGCTGTTCAGATTGCAACAGGTTACCTATAGGATTGTACTGATTTTAGTGGCCTTTCCTCTGCCCTATATATACTCACTAGTCTTCTATGACCTTCTGTATAGAGGCATCTCCACAAACATGTTGGTGTGAACAGTGTATTTATGTTATGAAATATTTAAGTGGAACAAAACCCAGGAATTTGACTTTCAAGGGTTCTATTTCATGCCCCGGTGGCAGAAAGTTGGTAATCACTCACCTCTCCACGGTCCAACGGCGCATGTACGGGCTTTCACCCAATGAGAGCCGTTTTCCCTATGTCATTCGGCAAATGGCTCTAATTGGCTTCAATAGGGAGCGCAAGCAATTCAGATGCTGTTTTCTACCTTTTGACACGACTGGTGGTATATAAACAAACAGTTGTGTTGTACATTATAACAATAAGACCATTTATAGTGATAGATACACACAAAAGTCTGCAATGGATCAAGATAGCTACCAATCATATTTTATAATAAGTATTTACAGATTCTGCAAAGCATAAGCTGGTAAAATTGAAGCCCCGTCAGAGAACAAGGAGGCTGCAATTGTCTAATTATATCTCTATCTACTCCTCAAGGTGACACATTTCTCTTGTTTCAGTGCATTAATGTTTTAACACCAAGAGTAAATTTAGCTAACTGAAGAAGAAAATGTGAGCGGTCACAGCAATGACAAGATGGGTCTGGCTTCCATAAAAATACCATTTTGTGAATACTCACCTGTAAAATGGGTATTGTAAGTATGTCACACACCCCGCTTCAAGACATTCATTACACTTGGGTATACTGACCTGTAGATGGCGATCTTGCAGAGATGATATCAAAAAATACCATTTTGTGAGATACTCACCTGTAAAATGGTTATTAAGAGTATATCACACCCCCCACTTCCCGACATCCATAACACTTGGGAACCCGGCCTGTAGAGGGCGATCTTGCAGAGAGGACATGGAAAAAAGGAGCCCCTCCTGGTCCATAAGTACTGGGTTCCTCCCACTATTCCTCAGTCTTTTTAAACAGCAGTGAAGAACCAGGAATAGCCAATTATATTCAATAATTGTAAAATTATTTGAAATAATAATCACCATATAAAGGATCCCTCTAACAAAAAAGGGGCGGGAGAAGTGGGGGGTGTGACATACTCGTAATAACCATTTTACAGGTGAGTATCTCACAAAATGGTATTATTCCTAGTATGTCACACCCCCCACTTCCTGATATCAATAACACTTGGGACATCCAATAGCAGTGTCTATAATGGGTGAGGATCCCAAAGGAATAATGCATAACTTAAATTACTGCAGCTTGCAGAACTTTGCGGTAAAAAGAGCATCCGCTGAGGCCCGCACATCAACCTTGTAAAACTTAGAAAAAGTATGCACAGAAGACCAAGTCGCAGCCTTGCAGACTTGTTCAACAGAAGCTTGGTGCTGAAAAGCCCAAGAGGCTCCAATAGCACGAGTAGAATGAGCGGTGACACGAAAAGAGGGAACCTTCCCCTTAGCCATATAGGCCCCAATGATAACCTGACGTATCCACTTACTAAGGGAAGCTTTGACAGAAGCAAAACCCTTCTTGGGCCCAGAAGGCACAACAAAAAAGGCATCTGTCTTGCGGAAGGCCGAGTTAGTAACTAAATAATACTAAACACAACGAACTACATCCAAAGAATGTAAGACCCTTTCCTTGTCATTACTAGGTTTAGGACACAAGGAAGGAAGAACTATATCCTGATTTAGGTGGAAAGCAGACACCACCTTAGGAAGGAAATCCGGTTTAAAATGGAAAACAACCTTATCTTGATGCCTCTCAAAATAAGGGGCTTCAATAGACAAAGCCGCCAGTTCAGAAACTCGGCGGACAGAAGTAATAGCAACCAAAAAGGCAACCTTCTGAGTAAGAATAGGAAAAGGAATATCCTGCAATGGCTCAAAGGGAGCAGCTTGCATAGCCGAAAGCACCAAATTAAGATCCCAAAAAGGAAGTAAAGGCTTTCTGGGAGGCCGCAAATGCGCGACTCCTTGGAAAAAGGTCTTAACCAAAGGATGAAGAGCAAACGATCTTTGAAAGAAAATTGCCAAGGCAGAGACTTGCCCTTTCAAAGTACTAATCTGGAATCCCATATCCAGAACTCGTTGCAGATATTCCAGAATTTATAGGAATAGAAAACACTCTACAGGGCAAAGCCCTGGATTCACACCAATCAATATAGGACCTCCAAGTCCTGTAATAAATGACAGAGGAAGACTTCTTCCTAGCTCTAATAAAAGTCTGAATAACCACATCAGAAAGACCTTCTTTCAAGATGGAGACTTCAGCAGCCATGCCGCCAAAGCCAGCGTTTGTAAATTGGGGTAACAAAGTTGACCCTGAGTGATGAGATCTGGAATAAGAGGCAGATGGAACCGATCCACTGCCAGCCTTACGACGTCTGAGTACCACAGACGTCTTGGCCACCTTGGCGCCACCAGAATTGCTGGCGCCTCCTCCAGTGCTAGCTTGCGCACCACCTTGCTGATCATGGAGAATGGGGGAAACAGATATAGGAACCCCAGATCCTTCCAGGCTAGAGACATGGCATCCGCTGCCACTGCCAGAGGATCCTGGGATAGAGACACAAAAGCTGGCAGCTTGTGATTGTGACGAGAAGCAAACAGGTCCAACCGTGGAGTCCCCCACATGTGACAGAGGAACTGAAAGACCCTTGGATTGAGAGACCATTCTCCCTGGCGAGAACATCCCCTGCTCAGGGAGTCTGCCTCCACATTCTCTATCCCCGGAATGTAAACTGCTGATATGCAAGGAACATTGATCTCTGCCCACTGAAGGATCAGAGACACCTCCCAGAGGGCACCCCCACCTGCGAGTCCCTCCCTGGTGATTGATGTATGCAACAGCTGTTTGGTTGTCTGACCGAATCTGAACTGGCAGACCCTGTAAGAAATGGGTCAGTCGAAGTAGACAAGACGTATGGCCCGCAGCTCTAATACATTGATTGGAGAATGAGCCTCCTGAGGCCCCCACAATCCTTGGAACTGATGCTTCTTCCAGAAGCCCCCCCAGCCCACCAGGCTGGCATCCGTGGTAACCAGTTCCCAACGCGGAGTCAGAAATGACTTGCCCTTCTGGAGGTTGTGCGATATTAACCACCACTGAAGGGACTGCAAAAACGTGGGGAGACAACAGACAAGTCTGATTTTAAGGATAGTGGGCACCTGTCCCACTTTGCCAAGAGGAAGAGCTGAAGCGTCCTTATGTGAAACTGGGCAAACGGGACTGCCTTGAATGCAGCTACGAATAGATGAATCAAGTCCTGAATCAGAACCATTCCAGAATCAGGCCCAGGAAGGGAATTTCCCTGGACGGACAGAGAGAGGATTTGGGGTAACTTATTACCCATCTGAACCTCTCTAGCGTAGAGACCACCATCCTGGTGTCCAACTCTGATTGTTCGAGGGAGGAGGCCGCGATAAGAAGATCGTCCAGAAAAGGCACAATGCGGATGCCCTGGACCCAGAATATAGCCATCACTCCTGCCAGCATCCTGGTAAAGACCCTTGGGGTCGAGGTAAGGCCGAATGGCAGGGCCCCAAATTGATAATGCTGGTCTTCTATCAAGAACCTGAGAAATCTCTGGTGACCCGGAAAATAGGAATGTGCAAATAAGCATCCTTGATGTCTATGAATGTCATGAAGTCCCCCTGACGGAGAGCATCGATCGTTGATCGCAGAGACTCCATGCGGAATTTTCTGAAACGGATAAATTGATTGAGTCTCCTTAGGTCTAGGATAGGCTGTACAGAGCTGTCCTTTTTGGGTACCGTGAATAGGTTGGAGTAAAACCCCAAAACCCCTTTCCGCTGGAGGCACTAGGCCGATAACAGCCATGTTTAACAGATTCGCTACTACTGTCCGCAGTCCCTGCGCAATTGCCGGATCTGACGGCATCCGGGACATGAAAAATATGGGAGGAGGCCGGGACTCGAATTCCAGTCTGTAACTGGAAGAGACTACTTCTAGAACCCAATTGTCTGATACCTCCTGAACCCAGACCTGGAAGAAGAACCGCAGCCGTCCCCCCACCCATAAGGTGAGGGTGTCCCCTCATTGTTGAGCAGGCTTAGTGGCAGATTTGGTTTTGGACCCCAATTCTGACTTACACAGCCACGTCCCTTTACTCTATTCCATGCATTCCCTCCAGGGTCTGAAAGGGTTAACCCTTTCGCTGCCAGCCTACCTGGAGTTTTTGTCACCCTTGGTGCCAGACCATTCTGCACTATTTTGCACTCCCCATGTTCAAATGTGATTTTTGAAGGTATTTCCAGGGATTTCCCAGGAAAATGATATATTGTTTTTTTCAGTCTGGGCTTTAACATAAAATGTCTTGTTTGTAATTTTTTAGGTGTATTCTCAATACTTTTGGGTGAAATATGTGCAAAAAAAAAAAATTTATTTTTTGCAATTTGTAGTGTTTTTTGTAATAAAAAATGTAAGTTTGTCAATAACATCTTATTGCATGTGAAACCCCAATTAATCCCGGTCACAGCGTTACCACATATGTATTGGTAGACACCCTTTCAAAGCCACATTTTCCTAAAAAAAAACTATATGCAAACAGAAAAAAACAAGTAAAATCTGAAAAAGCAACATCCACCGAACAGAACAATACCCAACATGCATAGTTACTATTAACCCTTTTAATTGTCAGCCTACTTGAAGTTTTGTCACCCTCTGTTGACAGGTCAATTTTCCCCATTTTGCGGCATGATTAACCGTGATTTTTGCTGGAATTTCCAGAAAAATTATATACATTACATATACATTTTTTGCAGCAGCGTTTAGGCTTTAACATGAAATGTCTTGTTTGTAATTTTTCTACTGTTTTTTGAATATTTCTGCTTAAAAAAACAAAAAATATATATTTTTTAGACAATTGTCTCCTTTATTTTAAATAAAACTTTTTTTTAATGAAAACCATATTGCATGTGATAGCCCCATTTCTCCCGATTACAACGGTACCACATATGTATCGGTAGCCCCCCCATTCAGCATCCCCTGCCCCTCCACTGCTCTGCCCAGCGATCACCAGGGCATCTGACAGCTGAGCCGAGGAGAGGCAGCAAGACGCCCGGGAGTGATGTCATAAGGGCTTAACAGAAAGATGGCAGTGCCCGTCGGGAGAGGGGGATAGCCCTTTCAGGCTCTCCCCTGAATCTGAAGAGGCTGGGGGGGGGCGATCGGAGGCCCCCCCAGTGAAGAGGAGACCCGGAGGGAGGCAGCGCGACTGCAGGTAAGTAAATGTCAATTTTATTTTATTTATTTTTTTTTTACAGTTAGCAGCTGCTGCCAAACGGGGGGGGGGGGAGGGGGTATTCCGGGGGCTCTCCTGGAGCCATCCGACTCCCCACGGGGAATCGGATGGCACCAAATTAAAGAGGAGACCCGGCCGGATCCAACGAGGGGTCAGGTGAGTATTTTTGATTTTTATTTTTTTTTACTAGCAGGGGGGAAAGTCAAGCACGTGCTTGGCACTTAAGTGGAGTGGAAGCTAGCACGTAGAAACTATGTGCTTGGGACTGAAAGGGTTGAAAGAGGCCATTTCACGAAAGGAACGACGTTGCTTCTTACACTGAGGTAATTTACCTCCTTTAGTGACAGAATCCAATTTTTTTCCAAAGAGGCGCAATCCCACAAAAGGGAGCTCTGTAAGCGATTTCTTGGCTACAATATCAGCTGCCCACTGCCGCAACCATACTGACCGCCGGATGGCGACTAACAAGGCAGAGGTTCTGCTGCACATGAGCAGAGTATCATCTAAGGCAGAAAGTACAAAAGATGCAAACATCTCACATCGCTTAAGAGCGGCGTACTCATTAGAGGCCGGATCAAGCCCTGAGTAATTCATTAGGTCTCTCACAACAGACCTAATAGCCACTATCATGAGTGCCGAAGCACCAACAGGCAGCAAGGCCGAGCCCACACTGTAAAAAGCGTGGTACGCCATTTGATCAATAGGCTTATCCTCTCCATCTTTAAGTGTAATGGAGTCAGGAGAATGCAACACAGAAGAATTGGATAAATTAAGCACAGGGGCATCCACCCATGAGCAGAGTATCTATTAAAAATCCAGTCTCTCTATTAAATATTAATGCATAGATGGCCATTGTATGCTTGCGCACACATAGGAATTTGTCCTCCGCATTTACATCCGTGCAGTGAGTGTACACATGCCCAGAGCGGTGGGTACAGGTGGTGATGACCAACGCTTAACAGTATCAGCTGGGAAGGGATATTTCTTGTCCCAGCCTAAGGGAATGCCATGAAGCCGCACAGGCTTCTCCCATTCTTTAAGAATAATATCATAAAAATGCTTTTGATCTGGGAATTCTAACGAGGTTTAGAGGCTCCAAAGAATTCCCCTTTTTAAAGTGGATCATCACCCTCGGGTGATCGGCCCGGGAATCTATAAGATTCCCGGGCCGATCACCTCCCTCCCCGCGGGACATCCGAGATCGGGATGTCCCGCGGAGTGAAACACCCCCAAACCCCCTTACCTTAGCCTCCTTCGCGCCCCCTCTAGGCAAGCGCGCGCCGGCCGTCTGTGAATGGCCGGCGCGGGCGCGTCAAGAGGGACGCGCAGGAGGCGGCGGCGGAGGAGCCGCTTGTCCGCGGCTGTCAAATCCCTTGTCCGTCGGCGCTGGGAGCGGGGAGAGGTGAGTTTTTAGGGTGATCGGGGGGGGTTTCACACAGCGGGGCACCCCGATTGGGGGTGCCCCACCGAAGTGGACCAAGACCCAGGATAGTCAAAATCCTGGGTGTTGGTCCACTTTAAGGAGGGACTAATTCAGGAGAAGTAATAATCAAAACCTCAAATAACTGAGCAAGAGCTTTTGGGGTATCCACAACACTTGCTTCACCCTGCTCAATCTCAGTACCAACAAATTGCTGTTCATCAGAAACATCTGATTCCTCATATAATTCTCCTTCTTCTAACTCAGAAGGATCAGACCAATCAAGCAATTCACAAATGTCTGACTCACCTGCCGGAGCGGCATGAGTCAAGTGCTTACTTTTAGCTGAGGCCTCAGAGTAGACATTAATCTTTCAATATGAGCCAATCTGGCACATAAATCAGCATGCGACTTACAACCCATGACAATATCATTGGGGGTACGGACAAAACATGGCAGAGTAGGAGATGAGGCATTAGCCGCAGGCCCTGAAGCCTGGGCCTAGTTTGCTGCACAATAGTTAATTGTGCACAAGGGACGCAAAGAATTGCGTTATCCCAACAAGGGATGCCCCACATCCAAAACATTGCCGAGTCTGTGCAGAGGGAACTACATGTCCGTTATGCTGGAATGCCTCCATATGGTGTTTAGTATTATACTATAATTGATTATAGTTGCCAAGTATATATGGGATTTACGCAATTGCTACCCGGGATGCCCCTTCAAATAGTCCCAGGTGGGAGGATTGAAACACAAATGGACCCCCAAATAACGCTTAAGTACTTTATATATATATATTTTTTTTATAAGAACCAGGAGAAACCCCTCTTTAAATAAGGAGTTTCCACCTACAGAGAAAACAAAACAGTCACCAAATGCACACAATATAAATAAAAGACAGAAAAAAACTCCCTTCAGCCAAGCTGAAGGGTACTCACAGCCCATGCGATAAGCTCACCTCATGAGGTAAGGAAACAGGAAGTCAAACAGAGCATACCAGGTGCTCTCTGAATAAAAGCATGCCAAGCCCCGCCCACTTCCAGGATCACATGGCCAAAAATGGAGGGAAAATTCAAATCTGAACACAGCTAGAAACAAAGAGCTTTAATAGGTAAGCAAAAAATGCTGCCTAGACAGAGATAGGAAAATCTAAATAAAACATTTCCTATTAAATAGTATAGTAAAACATACATAAGAAATAAAGACTTATTTATATGTCTTTTTTTTTGTGTGCATGGTGACAAATAAGCCCAGATAACGCCCCCCTTTACCCCCTCCTTTTTACCCCAGCAGGGTTAAAGGAGAACTAAAGGGGAGAGGATAGAAATGCACCCATCAGGTACAAGGGGATTTTAAAGGGACAAAGGGCATCCCACATCGGGACACACCAACCTGGAAGCCACCTACCCAAATCTGGGTCTCACGGAGGAGTAAAACTCCTGTATACACCACAGGTGTATGTATCTACCTTTGCCTGAACCATACAGCCAGGGCTGGGAGGCATACAATATAACCAAACAGGTTTTAAAAATTTCAGACAGAAAGAGAAAAAAGGGCCGGGAGCAAGCCCGGCTACCTGCAGCTTGAAGGAGAGTCATCTTCTGAATGCTTGCTTCGCCGACTGCAGAGGCGAAAAGACTGAGGAATAGTGGGAGGAACCCAGTACTTATGGACCAGGAGGGGCTCCTTTTTTCCATGTCATCTCTGCAAGATCGCCCTCTACAGGCCGGGTTCCCAAGTGTTATGGATATCGGGAAGTGGGGGGTGTGACATACTAGGAATAAAGGTAAGACCCTCCCGGCCCATAAATACCTGGGACCTCCCACTCATTCCCCAGTACAAAGATAGCAGTAAGATCAAGGGACCAGGAAAGCCAATTAAAACTAACAAAGGTTAACAATATAAAGGATCCAGAATACAAAAGGGCAGGGTGAAGCGGGGTGTGTGACATACTTACAATACCCATTTTACAGGTGAGTATTCACAAAATGGTATTATTCCAAGTATGTCACACACCCCGCTTCAAGTCATTCATTACACTTGGGACATCCAATAGCAGTGTCCATAAAGGGCGGGGATCCAAAAAACAAGGCACAAACTTAAACCACTGCAGCTTGTAGAACTTTGCGGCCAAAAACAGCATCCGCTGAGGCCCGAACATCAACCTTGTAAAACTTGGAAAAAGTGTGAACCAAAGACCAAGTAGCAGCCTTACAAACCTGCTCAACAGAAGCCTGGTGCTGGAAGGCCCAGGACGCCCCAACAGCACGAGTAGAATGAGCAGTAACACTAAAAGGGGGAACCTTCCCCTTGGCAGAATAGGCCCCAACAATGGCCTGGAGAATCCATTTACTAATGGAAGACTTGGCAGGAGCCAAACCCTTCCTAGGCCCCGAGGGCACCACAAAAAGAGCATCAGTCCTACGAAAAGGAGAAGTAGCCACCAAATAGTACTTCACACAGCGAACCACATCCAAAGAATGCAAAACCCTCTCCTTGTCGTTGCTAGGCTTAGGACACAAGGAGGGAAGAACAATATCCTGATTAAGATGAAAAGCAGAGACCACCTTAGGAAGGAAATCTGGCTTGAAGCGGAAAACAACCTTGTCCTGATGCCTCTCAAAGTAAGGAGCTGAATAGACAAGGCTGCCAACTCCGAAATACGCCAAACAGAAGTGATGGCAACCAGAAAAACAACCTTCTGAGTAAGCGTAGAAAGCGCAATATCCTGCAAAGGTTCAAACGGCGGACCCTGCAAGGCAGACAAAACCAAATTCAAATCCCACACAGGGAGCAAAGGCTTCCTAGGAGGCCGCACATGCGTAACCCCCTGGAAAAAGGTCTTAACCAGAGGATGAAGAGCAAAAGACTTTTGAAAGAACACGGCCAGGGCAGAAACCTGCCCTTCCAGCGTACTAAGCTGCAAACCTTGGTCAAGACCATGTTGCAGAAATTCCAAGACCCTAGGGACAGAAAATGCCCTGCAAGGCAAGGCCCTTACCTCACACCAATCAATATAAGACCTCCAAGTCCTATAATAGATGGCAGAGGAAGACTGCTTTCTAGCCCTAACCAGAGTCTGAATGACAGCATCAGAAAGACCTTCCTCCCTCAAGATTGAGGTTTCAGCAACCACGCCGTCAAAGCCAACGTTGGTAAATTGGGGTAGAGTAGTGGACCCTGAGTGAGCAGATCTGGCAGAAGGGGCAGGTCTAACTGATCCACTGCCAACCTTACCACGTCTGCGAACCAAACCTGTCTTGGCCACCTTGGAGCCACCAGGATTGCTGACGCGCCCTCTGGGGCCAGCTTGCGCACCACTCTGCCCACCATGGGAAATGGAGGGAACAAGTACAGAAACCCCAGATCCCTCCAGAGACATGGCATCCGCTGCCAGAGCCAGCGGATCCTGCAAGCGAGGCACAAATGCCGGAAGCTTGTGATTGTGATGAGAGGCAAAGACATCAGAAAGGACTGATCCAATGACAGCGGGGACCCGTCCCAGGCCGCCAAGAGATGGAGCTGGAGCGTCCTTGTGTGAAACTGGGCAAAGGGAACCGCCTCGAACGACGCCACCATCAATCCCACCAGTCGCATCCCTAGCCGGATGGACGGGCGGGGGATGGATAGGAGACGCTGAGTCAATTCCTGAATCAGAAGAATCTTGGCACCCTGGAGGGAGTGAGGCAGACTTGGGATAGTTGATCACCCAACCGAAACTCTCCAGAGTGGACACCACAGTCCTGGTATCCATCTGCGCCTGACTTAGGGAAGACGCTATGATGAGAAAATCGTCCAGATAGGGCACGATGCGGACACCCCTGGCTCTGAGGATGGCAATCACTCCTGCCAACACCTTGGTAAAAACCCTTGGAGCCGAGGTAAGGCCAAACGGAAGAGCCACAAACTGAAAATGCTGATTGTCCACGACAAACCTGAGGAATCTCTGGTGTGCCAGAAATATTGGAATATGCAGGTAAGCATCCTTGATGTCTATGGACGTCATGAAAACCCCCTGACGAAGTGAATGGATGGCTGAGCGCAGAGTTTCCATACAGAACTTCTGGGGACGGACAAACCTGTTGAGCAACTTCAGATCCAGAATAGGACGAACGGAACAGTCCTTCTTGGGCACGTGAACAAATTGGAATAGAAGCCCATGCCCCGGTCTGAGAGGAGCACCGGCCAGATGACAGCCATGTCCGCGAGACTTGCTAGTGCCGCCCGAAGCCCCTGGGCGGCCAGAGGATCTGACGGCACTCGGGACCTGAAAAATCTGGGAGGGGGCCGGAACTCGAACTCCAGCTTGTAACCGGAAGACACCACTTCCTGAATCCACCTGTCCGAGACCTCTTGGACCCAGACCTGGGAGAAGAGTTGCAACCGTCCCCCCACCCGCAAGGGTGAGGGCGCCCCCTCATTGCTGAGCCGACTTGGCAGCGGCTCTAGGCTTGGGGCCCCAACTGTGTCCTGGACGGGCCCGACCCCTGCCCCTAGGCCAGGAATAACCTCTGGACGAAGGGAAGGCCGAACCCCTACCAACTCTAGCCCCACAAAAGGACAGAGAAGTAAGCCGCCCCCCGAAAGGGGCGACGCTGCTTCTTACGCTGAGGTAACCTACCTCCCTTTGCCACCGAATCCAATTTTTCTCCAAAGAGCCGCAGTCCAACGAAGGGAAGGGCCGTGAGCGACATTTTGGACACAAAATCAGCCGCCCACTGACGTAACCAAACTGACCGGCGGATAGCCACAAGCAGGGCCGTAGCTCTGCTACACATTACCAATGTGTCATCCAGGGCGGACAGCACAAAGGACAAAAATAACTCACATCGCTTAAGGTCGGCTCCTCACTAGCCGGGTCAAGCCCGGAAGAGGTCAATAATCCTCTAACAACTGACCTGGCAGCTACCAATACAAGCGCAGAAGGTCAATCCAACACTGGCAAAACCATGACAAGCCAACTGGTCAATGCATTTATCCTCACCATCCTTGAGGGTAGTGCACTCTGGAGAATGGAGGACTGAGGAGCTGGACAACCCGCTGGGAAGGGATATTTCTTGTCCCAACCCGGTGGGATACCCGGAAGCCGCGTTGGCCTTTCCCATTCCTTGCGAATGATACCATCAAAATGCTTTTGATAAGGAAATTCCAAGCGGGGCTTCGTTTCTTCAAAGAACTCCCCCTTCAGCGGAGGAGCCGCCTCGGGGGGGGAGAAATAGCCAGGGCCCTAGATGTATCCGAGGAATCCCTCTGGCCCTGCTCGGTATCAGCGCCCACAAACTGCTGATCGTCGGAGTAATCATCAGACCCCTCATACAGCTCCCCTTCCTCACGCGGGGAACAATCAGACCAATCCAGGGAGTCAAAGTCCTCCCTATCAAAGGCCTGCGCAGCCGACAAATTTTTCCTCTTTGCCGTGGCCTTTTTTGTGACGGCACTAGAAAACAATTTTTCAAGATTGGCCAATCTGGCACACACCTCAGATTGCGACTCCCCGCTAATGACCACATCACAAGCACGTGTCAGGCGAGGGGGAGACGGGGAGGAGACCGGCGGAGCAGAACCAGACGCCTGAGATCCGGTCTGCCGCGTCATAGACCGCTGCGCATAGGGTACACATAGAAATACATCTTCCCCCAAAAGGGATACCCCACACCCCAAACACAGCCTAGATTGCCCCGAGGGGTGAACAAGCCCAGTATCCGGGGAAGCCCCCATATGGTGATTTTTTAGTACCATATATAGTATATACAATTAAATGTGTACAATGCCCCTCTTAATTTTGGGAATTGCGCAATAATGCAACCCGGGATGCCCCTTTAAGTCCCGAGTGGGAGGATTTTAAGCCAGCTAAAAATTAGCCAGGGACCCAGGACCGGGAGAACCCCCCTTTAATATGATCAATGGTCCACCTGGAACATAAGAACACAAGCACACACTCAGACCATGCCAAATGTACAGGAGATAACAATGACAGTGATGGCCATCAGGCCCCTCACCCGACCTTAGGTACCGCAGGTAACGGCGCACAGTGTGCAGTAGGAGGAGGGAGGGCGGGCCGGCGCGGTTTGCGCCCGGCCCCGCTTGAAGCCGGGACAGGAAAAACCGCGCTCGCAGCACGGGGGCGGCCCGTAGGCGCGCGCGAGAGCCCGGCCCGGCCCGGCCCCCCCCCCAGCCCGGAGGAGAAGAAGCCCTGCATGGGCTCTCCGCCATTGCGGGTAGCACCCTTAGTGCTCCGGAGGCCGGCGCCGCGGGACCTCCGGCGCCATGAAATTAAAGGAACAGTGAAAGAGAAGTGAAAGCACACACATGTAACACACACATAAAAACAGGAATCCATAAGGGACCCGGCCCTCCCCCCCTCTAAGGGTACCTGGGAGAGGGGGAATCCATGCCAGGGAAGGGCCAAGGGACAGGGCATCCCAAACCGGGATCACCAACCCGGATTGCCGCCTACCCCTTGTTATGGGGTCTCACGGCTCCTAAGCACCAGGGGTGCCAACTACCTTTGCCCGGCCCAGCAGCCTAAGCTGGGAGGCAGGGAATATTAAACAAGGGGATCCGGGCAGAAATAGAAGAAAAAAAACAGGGGCCGGGAGTCATCCCAGCTACCTGCAAGGAGGAGACATCATCTTCTGACTTGCTCGCCACTGCAGAGATGAAAGACTGGGGAATGAGTGGGAGGTCCCAGGTATTTATGGGCCGGGAGGGTCTTACCTTTTTTTGATATCATCTCTGCAAAATCGCCATCTACAGGTCAGCATACCCAAGAGTAATGAATGTCTTGAAGAGGGGTGTGTGACATACTTAGAATAAAAGAAGAATGTTTTTTCTAATGAAGTATAGATAAAGTCAAAAGGCTCTTTCTGAATTCATGGTCCCACAGAATTAATGCACGGTGTTAACCATCGACAACGTTGATGGCAAAGGTTAAAGGCACACTTTACTGCAATAACTCTTATGGTTCATGGGAGCAGCCATGAAGGGATTACCTGCTCTGCCGTCTCATTGTCTTCTATTGGGATGTATGAGACAAAGCACTCCCCCCCCTCCCTTCTCCTCTCAATGGGATGGCAGCTGCAGTAACCCTATCATGGCTGCTTCTATATTTAGACTAGACTGTCCCTTTAAGCATTTTGAACTATAGAACTGATTTTTGCAGGGAAATTATACATTGTCTGGGCTTTAACATAAAATGTCTTGTTTTTAACTTTTTCAGTGCTTTCTCAATATTTCCGGGTGAAATAAGTGTAAACAAATATATTTTTTACAATCTTTTAGCTTTTAATAGGAAAAAAAGTTTGTTTTACAAGAGAATCTTGCATGTAAAAACTATCAAGGGTTAAACCCTTATAAACAAAAAAAACCCCTCTCGAGCAAAACCAGCCAGGGCCCCCTGGCCCTAAAGGCTACCAGTCCACACAGGCTTTTCTGTGCCCTTCATGGCCATTGGGGATGAAGTTAATGGGGCCGGGGGGGGGGGGTTGGTTACGTTAATAAAAAACACAAACTACTACTTGCTGTGCCATGCGGCCTGATCTCTGCAGGCTTCTGCCGGGAGTGGGGTAGAGGATCTGCGTCCTCTTCCCCCACTCATTACTTCTGCAGCAGGGTGCCAGCTTACGGAAGCCCAGCGCATGAAAGAGAATCAACACTCTCAATAATATTATCCAGCAGAGGAAATTGACGGAGCAGGAACCAGGATGGAGGTAAGCAATTTTTTTTTCTCTCTCTGAACAGGGGTAACTGACAGCCACATGAATTTACAAGGCTGACACTAAAAGTCCAGTCTCTAGGTAACCTACGGACATGGGCACAGCCATCTTGGAGAGGATGAGTGGCAGATGTGTCACCCCATCCCATGAAGCAGTGTGACTGTACTGGTCAATCACTCAGTGCAACAGTCACTCAGGTCTATGGCTGCCATTCAGAGTCCCACTTCTGCCAGAATCAGGGGAAGATTGCAGTGATTAGGTAAGGAGTTTTATTAGTTTAACACCTGCCTTGGGATTGGCACAAGGGGAGGTTGGGGTGGCTGCTGGGTACAAAAAGCTCCTCTTTAAAGGTGTAATAGTGCTGTAAATACTTTTTCTCTGCTCAACCTTTTCAGGACATAAAATGAGTTGGGCCATTGATGGACGAATCGATTTTTGGGTGCCCAAAGCAACACCAGACACCTGCTAACCCTGCCAAATCAAGATACCCCAAACTGCGGGGCTCGTGGACATTCCAATCTTTTTTGACAGGAGCTCCACTATAAAGTACTGTTAAATGTTGAACTAAAATATTTTAACAAAGTAGATGATAGCTAGGAACCTCTTTTGTCCATTTATTGTAAGTATAGTGTAAGTATAGTTTAATATATTTTGGACAGTCGCCTCACAAATAAGCCCAATTTATTCTTCACTTGTTGTCCGCTTGTGTCTGCATGGTATAAAGTCCAGTTCCTTCAGTTCCGAAGAAGGAAACCTTCTGAAGAGCAGTTCTCTAGAATATTTCTCCATAGATACAGCACTGTGCATTGCATACAAATAAAGACTTGTCAAATAGCCAAAACCCCAAACAATGTGTCCAGTCAGCTGTCAAAAGAGAAATGCCAGTGTGGATGCAAACTAGAGAAATGGCTATGCCCGAGCCAGAAGATCATAGTTCCCACCAGAGATATCTCATTTGTGTGATTTACAAGACTGACAAAATGCTTCCACACATATTTGGACATGTGCTAGAGAGGAACATTTAGCAAGTACCAGAGGACATTTTCTTTTTAACACATTTTTTACCCAGTTGAGCATTCATTTTTTTTTTACTTCTCCCAATAAATACAGAATCTTACTGGAATTGTGTATTGTTTGTGTGACATGACTGCCTTCCTTTCACTGGTCTCTTGCAATAACAATAATGTCTTTTAGGAGAGGATGAACAGAGCAATTAGAAAATGTATAATATAAACAACCATCCTTGTTACAGATTTATTATAAAGCCAAAAAGTTTAGCTGTAACTAGTCCAATAGCTTTTCCTGCTGCAGTGAGAATCCTAATTTACTTTTGTAAAAAAACACTAAGCCACAAAGGCAGATTCCAACCCTGGCTTAATTGCATTACAGTTTATTTATATATTTTTAACATAGATGGTCATTGTATTCTTGCGCGCACACAGGAACCTTTCCTCCACATCTAACCCATGCTTGCAGTGAGTCAAACACAAGTAGTGAGTGCACACATGCCCAGAGCGATGGGCTGCCCAAGCCACGGCACATGGGGAGCAGTTGGGGGGGGGGGGGGGTTTAAGTGCCCTGCTCAGACCGGTCTCTGCTTGGGCATTGAACCTGCCACCCTCCGATCGCTACTTACCTATAGGTCACGACTGACCCAAAGCAGCGCACACAGCTTGTCTGATCTTCTAACATGGCAATAATTTTCAAACAAGCTTTCCAGAGAAAAAGTCTAAAATAATTTATTAAAGTCAAATAATTTATGTGCAAAGCATTCAAGTTTCTGCTGCACACAGAGCATTTTTTGGCAAAGCCTGAACTCCCCCCTAAAACACTAGCATGTCCTCCTCAGGTCAACCCACAGATTTTATGTTGGATTCATGCAGTTCCATAAAATGTTGCTGTATGCCTCCTAGCAACCTTCTGGACCAGGTATCTTCTGGTCTTTTAATCCATTTTTGAGGATCATTGGTAATTTCACAGTTCACCGTGCCTAACTTTGTCCAACACCTAAGGACGTCTTCACTGTGTTCTATGGTATATTGCCTTGGAAAGGTTTTTGTACCCTTCTCCTGACTGATACCTTTAACCCTTTAAGTGCCAGCCTACCTGGAGTTTTTGTCACCCTTTGTTGACAGACCATTTATCACCATTTTGCGCTACGCATGTTCAAATGTGATTTTTGAAGGGATTTCCAGGGATTTCCCTGGAAAATTATATATTGTTTTTTTCAGCATAGTACCACATATGTATTGGTAGACACCCATTCCTGTCCAGGAGACTCCCCCAAACTGAAAACGCTTTAGGGGATTTTCAGATAAAATACAACTATGCTATGCGCTATGTGCACCTTGCAGTTTTTCAATAAAAATATTACATTTGAAATACCCCCTACAAACTATATATTCTCTGGAAGTACACACCTCAAGCTTTCTAGGCGTACCAGGCTTGTTGATGTGGCCACAGTTTTCTGGAAGTAATCCCTCAATACATTCTTTGGTTGCAAAAAGTTTTCCTAAAAAAAGGATAAAAAAAAAGCAGAATCAAAGCCACAAAACTATATACAAACAAGAAAAAACAAGTTAAATATGAAAAAGCAACATCCCCCGAACAGAACAATACCCAACATGCATAGCTACTGTCAAGGGAAGAGTTGCCAAACACCCCAAAGTAAAGCATGTGCGTAACGGTAATTTTACTTGAAAATTTCAGCTCTGCAGACAAAGTGCACACCTTGCGATTTTTCAACCAAAACAACCCTTTACATTTGGAATCCCCCCCACAAACCATATATTCTCTGAAAGTACACACGTTAATCTTTCTAAGCGTACCCAGCTTGTTGTAGTGGGCTCATCTTTCTGGAAGTAATCCCTCAAAGAATTCTTTGTTTGCGCAGGGTTTCCCTAAAAATACAATTCTGTGATTACTCAGCTGTAGAACTGGTATTATACGTATACAGCACGTCTTGTTCCAGAACATATTCCTTACTCTTGGGTAATACATCCACTAGATGGCGCTGGACTGCAGAGACAGAAAAGCGACTCCTCCTGGCCCCATATATACCAGGGACCTCCCACAAATTCCCCAGTATTAAAAAGCAGTTAAAAAAGCAGTTAAAATGAAGCCGGGAGAATTATAACCATTATCAATATTGAACATAAGAACAATTACCATAAAGAGGTAACTAAAAATAATGATAAGGGTGGGGTGGAAAAGGAAGTGCTGTATACGTATAATACCAATTCTACAGGTGAGTAATCACATAATTGTATTATTCTAAGTATACAGCACGTCCTGTTCCAGAATATATTCCTTACTCTTGGGACATCCAATAGCAGTGTCCGTAAGGTAGGGTGGGATCCCCAAAAGTAAAAGCAGACAGTTTAAATCACTGCCGCCTGCAGAACTTTGCGACCAAAAGCAGCATCAGCTGAGGCCTTAACATCAACCTTGTAAAACTTAGAAAAAGTATGAACAGAAGACCAAGTGGCGGCTTGCAAACTTGTTCAACAGAAGCTTGGTGCTGAAAAGCCCAAAAGGCACCAATAGCACAAGTAGAATGAGCAGTAAGGCGGAAGGGAGGCTCATTCCCCTTAGCAGAGTAGGCCTGTATCACAGCCTGATGTATCCACTTGCTGATAGTGGACTTAGCTGGAGCCAGACCCTTCTTAGGTGCAGACAGGAGCACAAAAAGAGCATCAGTCTTCCTGAAGGATTCAGTAGCCACCAAATAGAACTTCAGCGTCCTGACCACATCCAAAGAGTGCAAAACCCTCTCCTTAGAGTTACTAGGATTAGGACACAGAGAAGGCAAAACAATGTCCTGATTGAGATGAAAAGCAGAAACAACCTTAGGCAGAAAATCTGGCTTAAAACAAAACACCACCTTATCCTGGTGTCTCTCAAAGTAAGGAGGTTTGATGGAAAGCGCCGCCAACTCAGAAACACGCCTAACTGAAGTGATAGCCACCACAAAGACTACCTTAAGTGTAAGAATGGACAAAGGGGTCCCCTGCAAGGGCTCGAAGGGAGAGACAACACCAAGTTCAAGTCCCAGACTGGTAACATTACGTGGCTTACGTGGGGGACGCACGTGCGTAACCCCCTGGAAGAAGGTCTTGACCAGGGGATGCTAAGCAAAAGATCTTTGGAAGAAAATGGCCAAGGCAGAAACATGACCTTTCAGAGTACTGAGCTGAAGACCCAGATCCAAACCATGTTGCAGAAACTCCAGAATCCTAGGAATAGAAGCGAGTCAGGGAAGCGAGTTAGACTCGCACCAGTCAATGTAAGTACGCCAAACCCTATAGTAGATGGAAGAAGAGGACCTTTTCCTAGCCCTGATCATGGTATTAACAACCGAGGCAGGCAGCCCCTTTTCCATCAAGATGGAGGTTTCAGCAGCCAGGCCGTCAAAGCCAGCGTTTGTAAATTGGGGTGGCGTAGGTGCCCCTGAGTGAGCAGATCTGGAACCCGGGGCAGGGCGTACTGATCTGCCAGCTGCACAATGTCTGCGAACAACACTCTTCTTGGCCAACAGGGAGCCACCAGTATGGCTGGCACCACTTCCTGAGCTATCTTGCGCAGCACCCTGCCCAGCAGGGGAAACGGGGGAAACACATACAGGAGCTGAAAACGCATCCAAGACATTGCTAAGGCATCCATGGCTAAGGCCAGAGGATCCTGGGACACAAAGACAAAGACTGGAAGCTTGTGATTGCGACGGGACGCAAACAGATCCACATTCGGCTGACCCCAGCGGTGGCACAGGGAGCGAAGCACCCTGCTGCTGAGGGACCATTCTCCCAGACGAGAGGTCCCCCTGCTCAGAGAGTCCGCCTCCAGATTCTCCACCCCCGGAATGTACACAGCCAAGATGCAGGGAACATTGTCTTCCGCCCAGGACAGAATCATAGACACTTCCCTGAGGGCCCTCCTGCTCCGGGTCCCTCCCTGATGATTGATGTAGGCAACCGCCGTCTGGTTGTTCGAGCGGACCTGAACAGCCCGACCCCGAAGGTGTGGGGTTAAGTGGGCGAGAACCAACCTGATCGCCCTCAACTCCAGAATGTTGATAGGGGTATGGGCCTCCTGAAGGCCCCACTGACCCTGGAATTTCAGGGATTCCCAAAATCAGAATGGCATCCGTGGTGACAGTCTCCCAGCAAGGGGCCAGAAAGGATCTGCCCCCCAGCAGGTTCCTTGAGTCCAGCCACCATGATAGAGACCGCCTGGCCAGAGGGGACAGAACAAACACCTGATCCAAGGACACAGGGTCCCGATCCCATACTGACAAGAGGTGAAGCTGAAGAGGTCTCATGTGAAACTGAGCATATGGAACCGCCTCGAAGCAGGAAACTATCAGGCCGGACTTAGTGCGCTCTACGCACTTCCGCTCCTGAACTAATACCCAATCAGGCTAACCGCAGGGAACGCCGGCGAACATAGGCCCGCCCACCCTGCGAACGGCGGCCCCGTACAGCCTGCAGAATCTCACTACATAAGCTGACAACAGCAAGATGCTTTCACCTTCACTTAAGCCCGTCTGATGAAACGAGGAACCATCACATATGGCGACCACTACACGCCATTGACACACTGCAGGACCGTCCTCCTATCATAGAGGGTGCCGGTTCACGGACATACAGGAATAACCTTATATTAAGGTAAGCAGCGCTTTCATCATAAGTAACTACCACTAGGTTTAAAACCATAAGATAGGGGGAACTGAAATACCCTATATACCCCATCCCAGCCAGTTATATAGTTATATATGTACCCCTCTGGCCGAACACACCTTATTTTAAAGGCACCAGCAACAAGGAGGCCCTCATACCAAACTACCAATAAATGGGCAGGATCACCCCCATACCACAGAGATTACTGATCCTCGGCCATTCTCGGCCATACAGGGATAGCCCCATATTGAGGCAAGTAGTGCCTCTATTAACAAACAATATCTGAACCAAACTACAGTATTAGGGTAACATACCACAGTTACATACTCCCCTGGCCGGACATATATTACCACTAAGTGCATAATAAACCAGCCAGCATGAGCACTACTCACCCATTATTAGCAAGAATTAGTAAAAATTCATACTATTTTATTTCTATATACTAATCCTAAGGCAACATAAAAACAATTCCCATACGGGTGCTGGAAGGAGCTGCTGCAACCAAAGTTCTTGCGCTGGGGTGACCACTGATACAAGCAAGTTATGTAAGTAAACTATGTCTACAGTGTATTGCCATAACATATTGAATGCCATTATCTGTGATCCACCACTAACCTCACCCTGGAATGATATGTTACAACCAGACTATATGAACCCACACACTGAGGAAGCAAAAGCGAAATGCGTCTGTGTTGGAGTTCTACCTCGACCAAACCTTTCACAACTTGCTACAACCTGAGGCCATAAAGGACCCAAATTGCTACAAACAGGAAGGTCCCTAGAACAGTGGATCCATCAACAAGTACTAATTGTATAAAAAGACCATATCTGATTGCAGAGACATTTACATAAATACAATGAAGAAGTATGAATGTAATACTTTTCATATAGATGTATAGAAAATAAATATTGGATGGTTAACGCAATACAGGTTCATAAGATGCACTAATTGTAACCTAAACTGAATTCCAGTGAGTGACTTAGAGGTTTTTCCCCCCCTTCTTTTCTCCCGAGGAATCTTTAGGGTTGACACCTAGATTGCCGACACATTGCTGGCGGCAGGTGTGAACCAGAGGGAAACCTCTCCGGAAAAAAGAGGGGGACCCCCCCTTAACTTTGTTATATAGTGCCCATGAGGCCATACCTCTACACCACTGGGATCACGCGCACAGCAGAAGCACCTTCTTCCAAATAGCTCTTTCCTTTCTTTCCCCCCTCCTCCTCCCCACCAGCTGCATTCCCTGCCTGATGGATGGATGAGGACAAGACAGAAGGAGCTGTGCTTGCTCTTGAAGACTCTCCACCTTCTGCTGAGGAAGAAAGATCTTGACCTGAGATGAATCCAGAATCATGCCCAGAAAGGACTTCACCATGGAAGGAGACAGGGAAGATTTGGGGTGGTTGATCACCCAGCCGAATGACTCCAGTGTGGACACCACCTGCTGGGTATCCAGCTCTGCCTGTCGGAAGGACTGAGAAGCGATAAGCATGAGATCTCAGCAGAGCCATCACTCCTGCCAGCACCTTGGTGAATACCCTGGGAGCCGAGGTGAGACCAAAGGGCAAGGCCACAAATTGGTGGTGCAGATCCTCCAGAGCGAACCTGAGAAATCTCTGATGACCTGGAAAAATAGGTATGTGAAGGTAAGCATCCTTGATGTCTACAGAGGTCATGAAGTCCCCTTGGCGCAGAGAATTCACAGCGGAGCGCAGAATCTCCATGCCAAAGTGTCTGAATCTGACAAATTTGTTGAGGCGCTTTAAAACCAGGATGGGTCTGATGGGCCGGCCTTTTTTTGGGAACAATGAAAAGATTGGAATAGTAGCCTTTGCCCCTTTCCCTCAAGGGCACCCGGCAGATGACACCTAGTTCTAGAAGGCCTTGGACAGCAAGGGACAGATCCTGAGCTGACAGGGGGTTTTGAGCTAACCGAGATTTGATGAATCTTGGGGGCGGCCAAGCTGCAAACTCTATCTTGTAACCGGAGGACACTGCCTTCTAAATCCACCGGTCTGAGACATGACACCTCCAGACATGAGCAAAGAGCCGAAGCTATCCCCCCACCCAGATGGGTGAGGGCGCCCCTTCATGCCTGAGGGGGCTTGGGGGAGGACTTAGGCTTGGGAACCCAGGAGGGACCAGGGCGGCCACATCATCTGCCCCTGCCCCAAAAATGTGGGCTCCAGCAAAGGAAGCTCCCTGTCCAATTCTCGAACCACGGAAGGAAGGAAGAAAGGCACCTGAACCCCGAAAGGACCGGGGCTGCCTTCTACACTGAGGTAACTTGCCTCCCTTATCAAACAAGTCCAGACGGTCACCAAAGAGGCCCAACCCCCTGAAGGGAAAACCCAGTGAGAGCCTTCTTAGCAGCGTTGTCAGCTGCCCACTGGCGCAGCCAGACCGAGCGGCGTATCGCCACCAACAAGGCAGATGCCCTGCCACACATTCTAATGGTATCATTCAAGGCAGAGAGAACATATGCAACAAATTCCTCACAATGCAGAAGAGCTCTATACTCTTCACTACCTGCATCATCAGGGGCCCCATCTAAGAGACCCCTGAGCAGGCTTTTAATAGCAACAGCCGTAATGGCACAGACCGGAAGCAGCGCAGTCCCCACACAGGCAAAGGCATGGCAAGCCAGCTGATCTATGCGCCTGTCTTCCCCATCCCTCAGGGTAGTAGAGTCAGGGGAATGCATGACGGATGTGTTGGACAACCCCAGAACTGGTGCATCCACCTCGGGAGGACATGACCAACGTTTAACCATCTCAGCGGGAAAGGGATACCTCTTATCCCAACTCTTTGGTAACCCGGGAAGCCGGCTAGGTCGTTCCCACTCTCTGAGCACCAGATTATTAAAGTGAGTTTGTTCAGGAAACGCCAAGCGTGGTTCAACAGTATAAAACAGCTCCCCCTGCTGCCACAGGGCCACGGCAGGAGGAGAGATACAGAGCACTTCAAATATGTGAGCTAAAAGCCTGTCAGTATAATCTGAAGCCCATGGGTCAGACCCAGAATCGGCACCATTAACCTTAGGCTGATCCTCAGATGATTCTGAATCAGAAAATAATTCCCCCTCTTCCAGGGGGGTATAACTGGTAACGTCAAAAATGTCCTCGGCCTCTATAGGAAAGAGTAACACCAGGTGATAAATGCCGCTTCTTAGCAGAAGCCTTACGTGGCCCAGACCCAACAATATGTCTCTCAATGCTGGCCACCCATGCAGCCAAATCAGGTTGAGACTCCCCACTGGTATCCACCTAGGAGTCAAATGTAAGCGTTGGGGGGTAGGCAAAGCCAGAGGGGGAGCAGGCCCAGCCACCGGTAACCCAGACTGCAGCGCAAGCGTCTGCTGGGCGCAGGGTACACACACCCTGACATCATCACTTATAGGGGATACCCCACACGCCACACACAGCTGGGCTTGTCCCGAAGGAACCCCAAGCACATTATCCTGAGAAGCCTCCATATGGTGATTATTGTGGCAAAACCGGCCAATTGGGATTGACGCTAATAGAGCTAGGAGTAAACGTTAAATAGCGGGGATAGGGCCGGGAGAAACCACACAAAAGTTTGACCCGCCTGCAAGACATAAAAAACAGATCCCGTAAGCATAATACAATGAAATACAAAGTAAAGCCAGCCCGCAGGGGCACTTACGGACCGCGATAGGGAGAAGCCAGATACGCAGCACAGGAGCTCCAAAATGGCGCCCGCATATACCTTGAGGGGCGGGTCGCGGAGAAGTGATGCGGAAAACGTCATCCGCAAGGCCCGCCCCCCGAAGAGCGCAAAAACGCACCCCCGTGACAAGGCCAGCCAAACATGGCGCAGCAGCGCCTGAGGCGATGCCACCGCCGTCTGCGGAGCAAAGTTCAAGTGCGCGGCGGCGGCTATAACAAAAACCCAGTACAATCACAACATGGATATACAAAGTTAACGCATACAGCCCCCCCTCACCCCCAAGATCTACCCAGGGAGAGCAAAGGGGAAGGGACATCCCATAAGGCTCACCACGGGCCTGTACCGCCTACCCTTTGGTGGGGGACTGCGGTTGGAGCAGCGCTCCTTGATCGCAAATATGGTTATTTAATAGACAAGACCTGTAAATCACTAATTTTTACAGACGAGATATAGCCAAAATAAAGGCTACCCTGATAGTTAGGAATTTAATTCCAGTCTCCCTAATAGGTTCAAAGGGGGGCTTAGTAAGACCACTTAGGACCATTGAAAGGACCCACAAGGGGAAGGCTTTAGAGGTAACCAGTCCTCCCCTAGCCATAGAAAATAAAAAGGTGCTGCCACCTTTACCTTTAAAGTGATGATGGCCAAGCCCTTTTCTGCCCCCTGCTGCAGAAATTCCAATATTGCCGCCACATCAGAACGACTGGTTATGCTTCTTACTAATAGGAAGAAAACCTTTCCCAAACATTCCCGAAAGTCTTACGGGTGACCACATTTTTCTGCTCTAAACACACTATTGGAAAGCCCCTTCCTCCTTAGCAGGCTCCATTCGGGATCCAGGCCATCAGGCAGAGGTTCTGAACCTGAGGATGAAACATTGGCCCCTGATGTAGAATGTCTACTGTCAGAGGGAGAGTAACTGGAGGACCAACAGATATTTGCTTAAACTATGAGAACCACAGTCTCCTGGGCCACCACAGTCCAAGCACTCAGGATCACACTCGCCTGATCCATTCTTATTTTCCTTATGTCCAGCGAGAGAATTTGAAATCGAGGGAGGGCATATCACAGACCGAATTACCCCCAACCCTGAAAAATCGCATCTCCTGCTAGTTTTGGCATTTGGAATCCGCTTTGTGGCAAAGAGATCCATCTTAGGGGAACCCCATTGGTCTACCAGCTGCCTGAAGACCCTCTCCCTTAGTTCCCACTTTGACTGCCTGAGCCAGACTCGGCTGAGCAGGTCCGCCGAAACCTTTAGCTCTCCCCTAATGTGAGCTGCCTTTAGGAAGTTAACCACACCTTCCATCCTGGTGCAAATGGTCCTGCAGACATTAACTCCACTGACCTTGTGCCGCATTGATTGTTGAGATAGGCCACTACATTGTCTGAAACATTTAGCACATCTTGGTTCCATAACTTGCTCTCGAAATGCTCTAGAGCTAACTGAACTGCAGGCATGCAACAAGAAGCACTTGAGGGTTCTTGAGTGCAGGTGGGCACAAACTACCGCTGGAATAAAAGATAACATGAGACCCAGCAGAACTAAAATTTGTCTCAAGATCGTCCAGATATGCCACAATAACTATCTGATTTATTCTCAGATAGCAATGCAAGTGTCCTAAACCTTTCCTGTACTTACCTGTCTTTACCATGAAATTGTTTTCACAACTATGTAAAACAGATGCTATGTAATGCAGTTACCATTATTACTATTTTTGCACAGTGTATGGGGTATTGAGAAAGCTGTTAAAGCGAAACATGTTTACCCCGAAAAACACAGAGTGAGAGGAAAAGCAAGAATTATCCCTTTTAATGGAATGTAACACCATGCATCATGAAAACTTGTAAAGTATAGATTTCTGACACTGTGCTGCAAATAAGTTATTGGAATGAATCCTGTATAAAAAATGTAAAAAGCTTTTTAATGTATAGAAAATAAATGTGGTCGAATAAATGGGCATAAGGTGGGGGATACAGGCCTAATACCTCCAAATGAGATATTCTATAATTGTACAGCCCAATACCCGAACCAATCAGCATTTGACTTTAAGGGTGAGGTCACCATACTATTAGAGCTTATTCCTCTATGCCTTCCTTTTCCTCTAGTTGTGTAGGCATAGCCTCTGCTTTTGCCTGATCACCAGAATAGTGTGTCAAAACAAATCGAATCTCTGACCTCGAGACCAATTCCAGACAAAGACCGTTATGAATTGTCTGTAAAATGAAGGGGTTCTGAGAATCCTCTGCCAGGCCGGAAGAAACAACAGAAGCCTTCCCCCTACAGAGCCTGCATCAGAATTGCTGTTTAGGCTGCTGAGATTTCGAATCGCCACCGGACACACCTAATTCTTACCAGATAGACTGTGGGTCAACGCACGGAAGATGCAGAAGGTCTGCATCACATGACAAGCGACAACGCGCGTCATGTGATGCAGACCTTCCGCATCTTCCGGTTTATATACCCACTTTCTCTAACAGGTAAGTATCCCAGCAGAAGCCGCTTAGACAGCGAAACGCGTAGGATCATCTTGCTGTGCACAATTTTCTAACTGGATGGATCTTTGTTATTAACATGAGAGGAGACCTTTGGCGGTGAGGATTGCTGGAGTCACTTTCACTGTATTTTATAAGCACTTTCTTCCGTTGTTTGTGAGTGTGTTTTTACATATTAAATATTATTGGTTTTAAAACTTACTACTCTAGTCCCCTATCCTTCTCTCCTTACATGGCTGTTTGAAACATATTGACAAACCTTCATTTCTGAGTACTATGAGGATTTGAAAACCAGTTATTCCACACCATTCTGGCCATTGGAGATCGTCATATATGCATTGATGAATATCTCTATATGTGTGATGACGCCTGCTCATCGTATGAACTGTATACGCTAATCAGTGGTGCATTGGCCCACAGTCTATCTGGTAAGAATTTGGTGTGTCCGGTGGCGGTTCACTCCGAGATTGAAGAGCATGCACTTTGGGATAGATTATATTCATTCATCATAAGTGAGCTCTGTGTTTTTTTTTGGGATAATAGTAACCTAGCAGACAGGGAGGGTCTGATGTCCTGTCGGGTGGGATCTCCAAAAACCTTATCCCTTTCTATCAGGAATAAGACATGCCAAAACAATCTAGGTTTACTACTGTATGCAATTCCTTGTATGAACTGAAGACCAAACAGCAGCCTCATCATTGTTCTACTGAAGCTTGATGCTGAAAAGCCCAAGATGATCCAATAGCTCATGTCAAATGAGCCGTAATCCTAAAGGGAGGAAGCTTCCCTTTGGAGATATACCGCTTGGTCAGGGACACAAACTTCTGAACTTTTAGATTGTGTAATGATGCAAATAGTTCTATTCTGGGATCCCCCAGGGCATGCATATGGATTGAAAGACCCTCTGAGAGATCATTCCCCCTGATGCAGAATCGCTCTGCTGAGATGATTGGCCTGCAAGTTGTCTACTGCTGAGAGGCATGGAACGCTTCTCGGTCCCAAGTAAAATCCGGCTCACTTCCATGAGGGCTTTCCGGCATCTGGTGCCCCCCTGGTGGTTGATGTATGCCACTGCCGTCTGATTGTCCGTTTTAATCCGGACGGGATGCCCCCTCAGATGGGATGTCCAATGTCTGAGACACAATAGAATCGCTCTCAATTTCAGGATATTTATGGGGAGTCTGCTCTCCTCTGGGCTCCTGTCCCTGGATCGCTTGTGACTCCATGACACCCCCCCAAACCAGTTACACTGGTGTCCATAGTTATGATCTTCCACTGTACTGGAAGGAAGGATTTGCCTAGCTGAAAAGGCTAAGAACCCAGCCACCAGGTTAGGGACTGCCTTGTTGGATGTGTCAATAAAAGGAGTGATCCAGAGTCTGTGGACCCTGATCCCAGATCGAGAGCAATTGCACCTGCAGAGGTCATGTGTGAAACTGTGCACGAGCACTGCCTCGAAGCAAGACACCATCAGGCCCAACAGACAAATTCCTTGACGAATCATCGGGTGACAGCAGTTCGAGACCCTGTACCCTGGCCAGAAGTCTCTTTTGTTTCGGGAGAAACACGTGACCTGAGAAGTGTCTAATGACATTCCCAGAAAAGAAAAACTCTTGAATGACTGATATTTGACCTTTGACAGCTGACTATCCAGCTGAATTCTTATAATGTCGATTAGAAAATATGTGTATACTTCTGGGCCTCCTGAAAAGATGGGGCCTATATCAACAGATAATCTAAGTAAGGGACTATACGTATCCCCTGACTACTTACAAAGCCAAGAGGCCTGCCAACACCTTGGTTAATACCCTTGGTGCTGACGATAGGTCAAAAGGGCAGAGCTACAAACTGAAGAGGCAGGCCAACTACTGCAAACCGCAGCCATTTCTGATTACCCGGGAAAAATTGGAATATGTAGGTACACATCCTTTATATCTAATGTCATAAATTCTCCTGGATGGAGTGACATCACTGCAGAATTTCTTCAGAAGGACAAACTTGTTGAGGCCCCTGACTTAGAGAGAGATACAGCTGATCTCATTGCTTGCTTTTTGCGGGACTCAGGATACCCCTGACCAAAAGAATCTCAGAGAAGGTCTGGCACCTAATTCGATCTTGTAACTTGAGGATACGACCTCTTGTATCCAAAGATCTGTTACATGGAACCTCCAAATGTGAGCAAAATGCAGAAACCTTCCCCCCGTCCCTTCCAGCTTTGGCAGGCTTTGAAGGGGGTTTCCCTTATCTTGCCAGAAACCCCTTGACTTATTTTGGGACTTTGATTTATTCCAAAATTCTCTTCGGTATCCCGAAGTGGCGGAACCTCTACCCCCACGAAAGGGCTGACGAGTAGAGGCTCTGCGGAAAACAATATTAGGCTTCAGCTTCTGTGGAAGATTAGAAGATCTATCACCAGTAGTCTCCTTTACCATGTTCCCCCTTAAAGGGGAGTCAAATTCCTTTTAGAAGCTGCATCAGCTGACCACCAGAGCTAGGCCTCTGGCATTTAACCCGATCAAATCATCCATAGCCGAGATAACATACTTGTTGCCATCCAAACTAACAATGATCAACTGGGAGCATGACTTCCATAAATAACCGAACGAGTCTTACGAGTCTAGTTATTGCTCTCCAAAGATACTAAGGATGTAGTACAGGCTGGTCGCAGTCGACCCCATAATAGAATAAGCAAGGCATGTCACCTGATCAATGCGCTTATCTGCTGGATCCTTTGAAGAAGGACGGCATAACCAGTCATAGAAGACCTTACCTCGGAGCTTCCACCTCAGGAGGGCGAGACCATAACTCAATCTGATCTGAAGGAAAGAGATACATAGTATCTAGCCCTCTACGAATGGGCAGAAGACTATCTGGCTTCTGCCATTCTCTATGGATCAGATTAGAATAATGTGTATGCACAGCAAAAACCTCCAAAATGAAGAAATCAAACTGAGTGCCCCCTATTGTAGAAGGCTCCCCACTGGATGAATCCTTCCCAACAGGAAACACTCCAGGGAGACTATGTCAGTCACCATATCCTCTTTAAACCTTTTTACTAGTGAAAAACGGTAATGATCAGCCACACCTGCCAGCATCAAGAGTCCTTAGTTGTAAAAGCCACGAAAAACGGCCCGGCCATGAGCGCTCAACTCATATCCATTTATAGGTTAATAAGCATGCCAGCCTTAATCTGCTTTTAAAAGGATATAATATCCACGTTTATTCCATACAAAAATCCTTTAAAAGAATTCCATCCACAAATACAGGTCAACATAAAGCATAAGGGAGCAACTTGAATGCCAACGCGTTTCGGGCACATGTCATGAATAAGGGCTGCGTCTGTGCCCGAAACGCGTCCCTCTCCCTGTCTGTACATCTGCCGCTCCTCCATCGACTGGCCTCAAGGTGGCGGTGCAGGAGTGAGGCTCATGTAAGTTTACCTTTTTTCCTCTCTCCAGCGTCTGGGGGGGGGGGGGGGGTCGGGGGAGCGGGTGATTCTGCCATATTGCATATGGGAATGGGATAGGAGTGTTCCCACACTTCATTTGGGGATAGGATAGGGAAGAATGCCACACTGCATAAGGAAATGGCATGAAGGGAATGCCACACTGCCTATGAAAATCGCATGGAGGGAATGCCACACTGCCTATGGGGAATGGAATGGGGGGGGAATGCCACACTGCCTATGGGGAATGGAATGGGGGGAAGTGCCACACTGCCTATGGGGAATGGGAGGGGGGATTTCACACTGCCTATGGGGAATGGAATGGGGGGGAAATGCCACACTGCCTATAGGGAATGGGGTTTCACCACTGCCTATGGGGAATGGGAGGGGGGATTTCACACTGCCTATGGGGAATGGGAGGGGGGATTTCACACTGCCTATGGGGAATGGGAGGGGGGATTTCACACTGCCTATGGGGAATGGGATAGGGGAATGCCACACTGCTTATGGGAATGGGAAGGGGGGGGTGCCACATCGCTTATGGGAACGGGATGGAGGGGGGGGGATACTGCTTGTAACAGGGTTTTACCACATTTGGTTTAGAATATTTTTTTCTTATTTTCCCCCTACACAACCTAGGTGCATCTTATGGACAGATGCATCTTTTAGGGCAAAAATACCATTTTGTGAGATACTCGCCTGTAAAATGGTTATTATGAGTATGTCACACCCCCCACTTCCCGATATTCATGACACTTGGGAACCCGGCCTGTAGAGGGCGATCTTGCAGAGATGACATGGAAAAAAGGAGCCCCTCCTGGTCCATAAGTACTGGGTTCCTCCCACTATTCCTCAGTCTTTTTAAACAGCAGTGAAGAACCAGGAAGAGCCAATTATATTCAATAATTGTAAAATTATATGAGAATAATAATACCAAATAAAGGATCCCTTAGAACAAAAAGAGCCAATTCTATTCAATAATTGTAAAATTATTTGAAATAATAATACCAAATAAAGGATCCCTTAGAGCAAAAAGAGCCAATTATATTCAATAATTGTAAAATTATTTGAAATAATAATAATCACAGTTACATAGTTAATACGGTTGAAAAAAGACATATGTCCATCAAGTTCAACCAAGGGTGTTGGGGTAGTTATTTTTTATTTCATAGGGGAAGCTATTTATTTTATTTTTTGTCTTTTTTTTTTTTTTTTTATTGATAACCACTAATAGTAACTGTTAATGTTATTTTCTTCAAAATAAGCATCTAATCCTTTTTTGAAGCTGTCAGCGGTTGATGCTGTAACAAGCTTCTGTGGGAGGCTATTCCATAGATTTATAGTTCTTATGGTAAAAAACGATTGTCGCCTCCGGAGACTAAATTTATTTTTTCCAATCGAAGGCAGTGCCCCCTTGTCCTTAGAGAGGATTTTACGTGAAATAGTGTTCCCCCATATTTTTTGTATGGTCCATTTATATATTTATACAAGTTAATCATGTCCCCCCTCAATCGCCTCCTCTCAAGACTAAACAGATTTAATTCTCGTAATCTTTCCTCATAACTAAGATCTTTCATTCCCTTTATTAGTTTGGTGGCTCTCCTTTGCACCCTTTCCAGAGTCAGAGCGTCCTTTCTATGAATGGGCGCCCAGAACTGGACGGCATATTCCAGGTGAGGGCGCACCAGTGCCTTGTAAAGAGGCAAAATTACATCTCTATCCCGTGATTCCATGCCTCTTTTAATGCACGATAGTATCTTGGTGGCCTTGGAAGCAGCTGCTTGGCATTGCATGCTGTTATTTAGTCTGTGATCTACTAGTACCCCCAGATCCTTCTCAACAAGTGACTCTCCCAGTTTTACTCCCCCGAGGACATATGTGGCCTTCGGGTTATTAGACCCCAAGTGCATGACTTTACATTTTTCCACATTGAACTTCATTTGCCAAGTGGATGCCCAGACACTCAATGTGTCCAAGTCAGCCTGAAGCTTGTGAACATCTTCAATAGACTGCACTGTGCTACAGATCTTTGTGTCATCTGCAAAAATAGAGACAGTGCTTTTAATTCCATCTTCTATGTCGTTTATAAACAAGTTGAATAATAGAGGGCCCAGCACTGAACCCTGGGGTACACCGCTTACAACTGGTAACCATTCAGAGTAGGTATCATTAACCACAACTCTCTGCACACGATCCTTCAGCCAGTTTTCAATCCAGTTACAAACTGCGTTATCTAATCCTGAAGATCTCAATTTCCCCAATAAGCGTCTATGGGGGACAGTGTCAAATGCTTTTGCAAAATCCAGAAAAACTATATCCACAGCGGCCCCTCTGTCCAGGCTTCTACTCACCTCCTCATAGAAGCCAATCAGGTTAGTTTGGCAGCTTCTGTCCTTAGTAAAACCGTGTTGGTTGTCACTTATAATATTATGGATAGTTACATATTCGTGTATGTTGTCCCTTAATAGTCCCTCAAGCAATTTCCCCACAATGGATGTTAAGCTAACAGGTCTGTAATTGCCCGGAGAAAACCTAGAGCACTTTTTAAAAATGGGCACCACATTTGCCCTGCGCCAGTCCCTTGGCACTATACCAGTTGCTAGTGAGTCTTTAAAGATCAACAACAGAGGTGACGAGATAACGGAACTGAGTTCTTTGAGAACTCTTGGGTGAAGTCCATCTGGTCCTCCAGTCTTATTCACATTTAAATTATTGAGTTTTTCTTGGATTTCCACGTTTAGCTTGTTAATTATTATACTTGGGCTATTACCATCAGTGGCATCTCCTGTGTTGGCTCCTTGCGCTTCTCTTGTGTACACAGAGCTAAAGAATCCATTTAACAGCTCTGCCTTATCCTCATCCCCAGTGACCATTTCCCCATTATCATTAATTAGGGCACCTACCTGTTCTGATTTAGTATTCTTCGAATTAATATATTTGAAAAATTGTTTAGGGTTTGTTTTGGTTTCTTTCGCCACATCTCGTTCATTTTGTGCTTTTGCCAACCTTATTTCTTTCTTACACACTTTATTTACTAGTTTATACTTCTCAAGTGTTACAGCTGAGAGTTCAGCCTTGTAATGTTTAAATGCCCTTTTTTTTGTTCTTTATTGCCCTTTTAACCGCAGGTGTCAGCCATGAGGGGTTTAACTTTAGCCGCTTACAGTATATTTGTTACCCGTAGGAATACATTTTGCAATGTTGCTGCTCACAATTGATATCACCATATAAAGGATCCCTCGAACAAAAAAGGGCGGGGGAAGTGTGGGGTGTGACACTCGTAATAACCATTTTACAGGTGAGTATCTCACAAAATAGTATTATTCCTAGTATGTCACACCCCCCACTTCCCGATATTCATGACACTTGGGACATCCAATAGCAGTGTCTATAATGGGTGGGGATCCCAAAGGAATAATGCATAACTTAAATTACTGCAGCTTGCAGAACTTTGCGGCCAAAAACAGCATCCGCTGAGGCCCGCACATCAACCTTGCAAAACTTAGAAAAAGTATGCACAGAAGACCAAGTCGCAGCCTTGCAGACTTGTTCAACAGAAGCTTGGTGCTGAAAAGCCCAAGAGGCTCCAATAGCACGAGTAGAATGAGCGGCGATACGAAAAGGGGGAACCTTCCCCTTAGCCATATAGGCCCCAATGATAGCCTGATGTATCCACTTACTAAGGGAAGATTTGGCAGGAGCAAAACCCTTCTTGGGCCCAGAAGGCACAACAAAAAAGGCATCCGTCTTGCGGAAGGCCGAGTTAGTAACTAAATAATACTAAACACAATGAACTACATCCAAAGAATGTAAGACCCTTTCCTTGTCGTTACTAGGTTTAGGACACAAGGAAGGAAGAACTATATCCTTATTTAGGTGGAAAGCAGACACCACCTTAGGAAGGAAATCCGGTTTAAAACGGAAAACAACCTTATCTTGATGCCTCTCAAAATAAGGGGCTAGAAAAGACAAAGCCGCCAGTTCAGAAACTCGGCTGACAGAAGTAATAGCAACCAAAAAGGCAACCTTCTGAGTAAGAATAGGAAGAGGAATATCCTGCAAAGGCTCAAAAGGAGCAGCCTGCATAGCTGAAAGCACCAGGTTAAGGTCCCAAACAGAAAGCATAGGCCTTCTGGGAGGCCGCACATGCGTGACTTCTTGGAAAAAGGTCTTAACCAAAGGATGAAGAGCAAACGACCTTTGAAAGAAAATAGCCAAGGCAGAGACCTGCCCTTTCAAAGTACTAATCTGGAATCCCATATCCAGACCTCATTGCAGATATTCCAGAATTCTAGGAATAGAAAATACTCTACAGGGCAAAGCCCTGGATTCACACCAATCAATATAGGCCCTCCAAGTCCTGTAATAAATGAAAGAGGAAGACTTCTTCCTAGCTCTAATAAGAGTCTGAATAACCGCATCAGAAAGACCTTCTTCTTTCAAGATGGAGACTTCAGCAGCCATGCCGTCAAAGCCAGCGTTTGTAAATTGACCCAAGTTGACAAGTAACAAGTTGACCCTGAGTGATGAGATCTGGAAGAAGAGGCAGATGGAACCGATCCACTGCCAGCCTTACGACGTCTGCGTACCACAGACGTCTTGGCCACCTTGGCACCACCAGAATTGCTGGCGCCTCCTCCAGTGCTAACTTGTGCACCACCTTGCTGATCATGGAGAATGGGGGAATCAGATATAGGAACCCCAGATCCTTCCAGGCCAGAGACATGGCATCCGCTGCCACTGCCAGAGGATCCTGGGATAGAGACACAAAGGCTGGCAGCTTGTGACGAGAAGCAAACAGGTCCAATCGTGGAGTCCCCCACTTGTGACAGAGGAACTGAAAAGACCCTTGGATTGAGAGACCATTCTCCCTGGCGAGAACATCCTCTGCTCAGGGAGTCTGCCTCCACATTCTCTATCCCCGGAATGTAAACTGCTGATATGCAGGGAACATTGATCTCTGCCCACTGAAGGATCAGAGACACTTCCCGGAGGGCACCCCAACTGCGTGTCCCTCCCTGGTGATTGATGTATGCAACAGCTGCTCAGTTGTCTGACCGAATCTAAACTGGCAGACCCTGTTAGAAATGGGTCAGTCGAAGTAGAACAAGACGTATGGCCCGAAGCTCTAATACATAGATTGGAGAATGAGCCTCCTGAGGCCCCCACAATCCTTGGAACTGATGCTTCTTCCAGAAGCCCCCCCAGCCTACCAGGCTGGTATCTGTGGTAACCAGTTCCCAACGCGGAGTCAGAAATGACTTGCCCTTCTGGAGGTTGTGCGATATTAACCACCACTGAAGGGACTGCAAAACGTGGGGAGACAATAGACAAGTCTGATTTAATGATAGTGGGCACCTGTCCTACTTTGCCAAGAGGAAGAGCTGAAGCGTCCTTATGTGAAACTGGGCAAACGGGACTGCCTCGAATGCAGCTACTATCAATCCCACTAGTCTCATCCCTAGACAGAAAGACTGACGAGGGTTGAACAAGAATAGACGAATCAAGTCCTGAATCAGAACCATTCCAGAATCAGGCCCAGGAAGGGAATTTCCCTGGACGGACAGAGAGAGGATTTGGGGTAACTTATTACCCATCTGAACCTCTCTAGCGTAGAGACCACCATCCTGGTGTCCAACTCTGATTGTTCGAGGGAGGAGGCCGTGATAAGAAGATCGTCCAGAAAAGGCACAATGCGGATGCCCTGGACCCTGAATATAGCCATCACTCCTGCCAGCCATCTTGGTAAAGACTCTTGGGGCCGAGGTAAGGCCGAATGGCAGGGCCACAAATTGATAATGCTGGTCTTCTATCGAGAACCTGAGAAATCTCTGGTGACCCGGAAAATAGGAATGTGCAAATAAGCATCCTTGATGTCTATGAATGTCATGAAGTCCCCCTGACGGAGAGCATCGATCGTTGATCGCAGAGACTCCATGCGGAATTTTCTGAAACTGATAAATTGATCGAGTCTCCTTAGGTCTAGGATAGGCCGAACAGAGCCGTCCTTTTTGGGTATCGTGAATAGGTTGGAGTAAAACCCCAAACCCCTTTCCGCTGGAGGCACTAGGCCAATAACAGCCATGTTTAACAGATTCGCTACTGCTGCCCGCAGTCCCTGCGCAATTGCCGGATCTGACGGCATCCGGGACATGAAAAATCTGGGAGGAGGCCGGGACTCGAATTCCAGTTTGTAACCGGAAGAGACTACTTCCAGAACCCAATTGTCTGATACCTCCGGAACCCAGACCTGGAAGAAGAACCGCAGCCGTCCCCCCACCCATAAGGTTGAGGGCATTCCCTCATTGTTGAGCAGGCTTAGTGGCAGATTTGGTTTTGGACCCCCAATTCTGACTTGGAAGGCCACGTCCCTTTCCTCTATTCCATGCATTCCCTCTAGGGGCTGAAAAGGCTGATCCTCTACCAGATCTAGACCCCCGAAAGGAAGGGTTAAAAGAGGCCATTCCACGAAAGGAACGACGTTGTTTCTTACGCTGAGGTAATTTACCTCCTTTAGTGACAGAATCCAATTTTTTTCCAAAGAGGTGCAATCCCACAAAAGGGAGCGCTGTAAGCGATTTCTTGGCTACAATATCAGCTGCCCACTGCCGCAACCATACTGACCGCCGGATGGCGACTAACAAGGCAGAGGTTCTGCTGCACATGAGCAGAGTATCATCTAAGGCCGAAAGTACAAAAGATGCAAACATCTCACATGCTTAAGAGCGGCGTACTCATCAGAGGCCGGATCAAGTCCTGAGTAATTCATTAGGTCTCTCACAACAGACCTAATAGCCACTGTCATGAGTCCCGAAGCACCAACAGGCAGCAAGGCCGAGCCCACACTGGAAAAAGCGTGGCACGCCATTAGATCAATACGCTTATCCTCTCCATCTTTAAGTGTAGTGGAGTATTAATTAATTAAATATTAATGCATAGATGGCCATTGTATGCTTGAGCACACATAGGAATTTGTCCTCCGCATTTAACCCATCCGTGCAGTGAGTGTACACATGCCCAGAGCGGTGGGCAAAGGTGGTGATGACCAACGCTTAACAGTATCAGCTGGGAAGGGATATTTCTTGTCCCAGCCCAAGGGAATGCCAGGAAGCCGCGCAGGCTTCCCCATTCTTTAAAAATAATATAAAAAAAAAATGCTTTTGACCTGGGATTTCTAAACGAGGGACTACTTCAGGAGGAGTAATAACCAAAACCTCAAATAACTGAGCAAGAGCTTTTGGGGTATCCACAACACTTGCTTCACCCTGCTCAATCTCAGTACCAACAAATTGCTGTTCATCAGAAACATCTGATTCCTCATATAATTCTCCTTCTTCTAACTCAGAAGGATCAGACCAATCAAGCAATTCACAATTGTCTGACTCACTTGCCGGAGCGGCATGAGTCAAGTGCTTTCTTTTAGCTGAGGCCTTCTTAGGCACAGAGGTAGACATTAATCTTTCAAGACGAGCAAATCTGGCACATAAATCAGCATGCGACTCACCACCCATGACAATATCATTGGGGGTACGGACAAGACATGGCGGAGTAGGAGATGAGGCATTAGCCGCAGGCCCTGAAGCCTGGGCCTCAGTTTGCTGCATAATAGTTAATTGTGCACAAGGGACGCAAAGAATTGCGTTATCCCCAACAAGGGATGCCCCACATCCAAAACATTGCCGAGTCTGTGCAAAGGGAATTGCATGTCCGTTATCCTGGGATGCCTCCATATGGTGTTTAGTATTATACTATAATTGATTATAGTCGCCAAGTATATATGGGATTTACGCAATTGCTACCCGGGATGCCCCTTTAAATAGTCCCAAGTGGGAGGATTGAAACACAAATGGACCCCCAAATAAGGCTTAAGGGCTTTTTTTTTTTTTATATATAAGGACCAGGAGAAACCCCTTTTTAAATAAGGAGTTTCCACCTACAGAGAAAACAAAAAAACAGTCACCAAATGCACACAATATAAATAAAATGACAGAAAAAAACTCCCATCAGCCAAGCTGAAGGGTACTCACAGCCCATGCAATAAGCTCACATCATGAGGTAAGGCCACAGGGAAGCAGGAAACAGGAAGTCAAACAGAGTATACCAGGTGCTCTCTGAATAAAGCATGCCTAAGCCCCGCCCACTTCCAGGATCACATGGCCAAAAATGGAGGGAAAATTCAAATCTGAACACAGCCAGAACAAAGAGCTTTAATAGGTAAGCAAAAAATGCTGCCTAGACAGAGATAGGAAAATCTAAATAAAACATTTCCTGTTAAATAGTATAGTAAAACATACATAATAAAAATAAGAAATAAAGACTTATTTTATATATCTCTTTTTTTTTTTTTTGTGCAAGGTGACAAATAAGCCCAGATAACGTCCCCCCTTCCCCCCTCCTTTTTACCCAGCAGGGTTAAAGGAGAACTAAGGGGAGAGGATAGAAATGCACCCATAAGGCACAAGGGGATTATAAAGGGGCAGGGGCATCCCATGCCGGGAACACAAACCCGGAAGCCGCCTACCCACATTTGGGTCTCACGGAGGAGTAATACTCCTGTATACACCAGAAGGTGTATGTATATACCTTTGCCTGAACCACACAGCCAGGGCTGGGAGGCATACAATATAACCAAACAGGTTTAAAGAGTTTCAGACAGAAATAGAGAAAAAAAGGGGCCGGGAGCAAGCCCGGCTACCTGCAGCTTGAAGGAGATTCATCTTCTGAATGCTTCGCCGACCGCAGAGACGAAAAAAGACTGAGGAATAATGGGAGGAACCCAATACTTATGGACCAGGAGGGATCTGCAAGATCGCCCTCTACAGGCCGGGTTCCCAAGTGTCATGAATATCGGGAAGTGGGGGGTGTGACACACTAGGAATAAATATATTATTCATTTGCATGCATGTTAATGAAGATCCACAACATCTGCATTCTTTTACATTACCTCAAGTGATTCCTTTATGTCTGCAACCCGCACAATGTCATCCTCTTCATCATCACTCAGTTGGTCTTGTGAACAGTAGTGAGTGCTATAAGCAGAGTGTTCCTCTATGGCAGTCAGCCAATCCTGGAGGTCAAAAAACACACAGAACCATATTACTATTCAGAATATAACACCTTAATGATGAACGCAGAGTAAAGTCCTCTCATCAAAACTCGCCCTATGAAAAACACTCCTAATGCATAGATTTTTTTTTTCCTTATTGTTATTGGCATATATTTCCTCATATTTACTGAAAAAAAAAATCAGATCAGATTTGATAATCAGATTTAATAATTGAGGAAAAGCACAGAGGCAAACACCTTATTTAGGGCCTCTAGTGCACATCCTAATACTCCTTCCTTACAGAAAATATATTTAAGCAAAAAGGAATTTCTCAAATTTAGAGGATTTTCAAATTGTGGCCAAAGAGATCAAGGATCGACTGAGTTCACTGGAATAATATCCTTAAAGTGGGCCAATTCACCAGGATTGGTCCCTGACCTGGGAGCATTCCGATGTAGGATGCCCCGCTGTGTTACACCTCCCTAGATCACCCACTCCATCCATCAGCTACTTTTTTTGAACTGCTCTTCGGCATTGGGAGTGGCACCTCTGTAGAGTGTGCTTTCGTGGAGCGCACACAGCTGCAGGGATCCCGGGGATGCGGCCACAGCCCACAATCGCAGTGGAAAGGTAAGGGATTTGCAGGTCATCCGGGGAAGGGGGGGTGATTCATCAAGTTTAAATCATCTTATAAAAAGGCGTTGAATAAATCACCAGGACATGCTCTTTAAACCTGAAAAGTACAAAAAATAGAGTAGAACGAAGATATGGGACCTTTATTAACTATGATGTACACCAGTTCCCATTTAGAAATATGATAGTACAGAAATACTGGCATGTGTTAAAGGGGACCAATCACCTCGTGCAGCCGGCCGGGAATCTAACACATTCCAGCGCCAGCCACTAGTCTGCCCCGGAGCATCATAAACCGGATGCTACGCTATTTGAAACCCCCTGGGGTGCCGGTAATCTTACCTGACCCCCGCAATGCAGTCTTAGTCGCTGGGGCACCTATGCCATGCGTGAAGTTCAAGTCAACGGTTTTATGTCACACTTTAGTATGTGCCGCATAAAGCGCCAATTTGATGAGTGTCCATGCATGCACTGTGGGAATGGTGAGTGACACTGGGCAATCTGGGGGGGGGGGGGGCAGTTCACACAGGGGGTATCATACCCCAGGCAAAGACCAATCACCAGGACCAAAACCTACAGCGAACTATCTATAAAATTCCTGGGTCGATCGATCCCCCCCCCAGGGCATCCAAAATCGGGATGCCCCACTGTGTGAAACCCCCCAGGTCACCTTATACAGTTACCTTGTTTCCCGGTCCAACGGCCCATGCCACTATCCCTCTAACAGAGTGCGTGCCCACGCCAGGCATTTGTGGATGGCCGGCGTGGGCACGCTCCCCGTTAGAGGGTAGCGGGGGATGCGGGCATCAGAGCACTCGGAGCCGCTGGCCTTAGGCGTAGTCCTAGACGCCATGACGTCAGCAGTTTCGAGCGCGCTTACTGGATGAGTGGCAACGAGGACAACGGTCCAATATAAAAATGGTAATCACCATAACAGGCAAACAAGAGATAATGAACAAAGGGCGGGGTGGGACGACCTGGACTGGATATATTCAAAAACAATTCTACAGGTGAATTTCACTGAATTGTATTTTCCACTATATCCAGTCCAGGCCGTCCCCAGTAATTACATGTGGGACATCCAAAAGCAGTGTCCATTAGGGCAGGATCCCCAGTGCGGAACAGCATGTAGTTCATTTCACTACCGCCTAAAGCACCTTTCGGCCAAAGACAGCATCAGCTGAGGCCCTAACATCAACCTTGTAAAACTTGGTAAAGGTATGAACTGAAGGCCAAGTGGTGGCCTTACAAACTTGTTCAACCGATGCCTGGTGCTGAAAAGGCCAAGAGGCACCAATAGCTCTGGTAGAATGAGCTGTGATCCGAAAAGGTTCCTTCCACTTGGCAGAATATGTTTGCACCACCGCCTGTCTGATCCACTTACTAAAGAGTGGACTTGGCTGGTGGCAAGCCCTTCCTAGAACCCTATGTTAGGACAAAGAGCAAATTCGATTTCTTAAAGGATTCAGTCGCAGCCAGGTAATACTTAATGGCCCTGACCACATCCAGGGCATAGAGGGTCCGTTCCTTGGAAGTAGCTGGTGCTGGACACAAGGAAGGCAAGACAATTTCCTCATTAAGGTGAAAGGGAGAAAGGACCTTAGGTAAAAAAATCAGGTTTAAAACGAAAAACCACCTTATCCTTATGAATCTCAAAATAAGGAGGCTTCATACAAAGCGCGGCCAGCTCCAACACGCGACGCACCGAGGTTATCGCTACCAAAAAGACCACCCGAGGGTCAAAATAGGCAAGGCAGCATCACATAAGGGCTCAAAGTATAGCAGAAAGCACCAAATTCAAGCCCCACACCAGTAATACAGGCTTACGCGTTGGGCATAAGTAGGTATAAGTGGGTAACACCCTGGAAAAAGGTCTCTGGAAAAAGATAGCCAAGGCAGAGACCTGGCCCTTGAGGGTACTCAGCTGGAGGCCCAAGTCGAAACCATGTTGTAAAAACTCCAAAATCCTAGAGACAGAGAAGGTGCGACTCTTGGACTCTAAATTCCTGGGGTCCAGCCACCACAAGAGGGACCGTATGGCCAGGGGGGACAGAGAAAATTCCTGGTCCAGCGACTCCTGCATCCGATCCCAGCGGGTCAACAGGTTCAATTGAAGAGGTCTCATGTGGAACTGAGCGAAGGGCACTGCCTCGAAGCAGGACACCATAAGGCCAACCAGCTTCATCCCCAGACGAATCGAAGGTCGCTGACAAAACAGCAAGGCTTACACCTGCGTCTGAAGCCCCACCACCATCTGCTGTGGTAGGAACACCTTGACCTGAGAAGGACTTCACCGTTGAGGGAGTGATCGAAGACTTGGGGTAGATTATTACCCAACCGAACTCCTTGAGAGTGGATAACACCGTCCGTTTGTCGCTCTTGGCCTGCTGGAGGGACTGAGCCGCAATCAGTAAATCGTCCAGATAAGGCAGCACATGAACGCCCCGATTCCTCAGAATAGCCATGATGCCAGCCAGCACCTTGGTGAAAACCCGGGAGGCTGAGGATATCCCGAAAGGCAGGGCCACAAACTGATAATGCTGGCCCTCCAGAGCAAATCTCAGGAAACTATGGAGTCCCTGGAATATCGGGACGTGAAAATAGGCATCCCTGATGTCCACCGTGGTCATGAAGTTGCCGGGCTGAAGCGAGCTCACCGCTAACCGTAAGGTTTCCATGCGGAAATGCCGGACTCTTATAAACCTGTTGAGACCCTTCAAGTCCAGGATAGGTCTTAACGTTCCATCCTTCTTGGGAACCGTGAACAGGTTGGAGTAAAAACCCTGACCCTGCTCCTGAAGAGGTACAGGGCAAACCACACCTAGCCGCAGGAGGTGTTGTATGGCCATTCTCAGGCCCTGTGCAGTCACAGGATTCTGGGACATGAGAGACTGAAGAAATCTTTGGGGCGGCCTGACTACCAGCTCTATTTTGTAACCGGAGGACACCACCTCCTGAATCCACCGATCCGAGAAGCGCTGTCTCCAGATATGAGCAAATAGCAGAAGCCGTCCCCCCACCCGGATGGGTGAGGACGCCTCCTCATGCCTGAGGAGCCTTGGCAGGGGTCTTGGACTTGGATCCCCAGGAGGGATTGGGTCGCCGCGGGACGTACCTCGTCCCCAGGAATCTCTGCGGCCACCTGAAAAAGAAGCGCCTCTTCCTCCACAAAAGGAACGATAGGAAGAGGAACCCCGAAAAGGGCCACGCAGGCTTCCATCACTGAGGGAGTCTCCCATCTTTAACCAGGAGGTCCAGACGCTCCCCGAATAACCTGCGCCCCACGAAGGGGATACTAGTGAGCGACTTCTTGGCCGCGGCATCAGCCGACCATTGCCGCAACCAGAGCAAGCAATGAAGTGCAAAAAGCAGGGCCGAAACCCTGACACCATCGTCCATAGCAGAGACAACAAAGGCAATAAAATCCACACAAGCTTTGAGGTCTTTATACTCCTCCGCCCGCTTGCGAGACTTTCTTTCTGATGGCTAAGGAGACAATAGCCACAGCACACACCGGGCGAAACCAAGCACCAGCAAAGGTGAATGCATGACAAGCTAATTGATCCATACGCCTGTCATCTGGATCACGCAAGGAAGCAGTAACGGGTGACGGCATAATCGTAGTGTTGGATAACCCCGACATGGGGGAATCCACATCGGGGGGACGGGACCAGCTCCTCGGGGAAGGGGTACCGCCTGTCCAGGCCCTTAGGCACCGACGGTAGTTTGTTAGGCCTTTCCCATTCATTGAAAACCATTTTTAAAAATGGGCCTGCTCAGGGAAGACAAGCCTCTGTCTCTCGGGCCGAAATAAATCACCCTGCTTCCTCTTAGCTGCTTTAGGAGGGACAATATGCAACTTCTCCGTATCATCAGGGAGCCACATATCCTCACCCGAGGAAGAGCCAGGCCTGCTGTCAGAGCCGGCCGAATGATCCACTGTGGAAAAGGAGTCCTTAAACAACTCGCCTTCCTCCATGGAGCCCAGACCTCCAAAAAGATCATCATCAGCAAAATCCGATTAACCGGGCTCGAAGTGCCGCTTCTTACTTGTGGCCTTCCCAGGAGCCGTGCGAGATAACTGTCTCTCAAGGCTGGCCACCCGGTATGCCAAATCAACTTGGGACCCCTTGCTGGCTTCCCCCTCGCTGGGGGCTGAATGCAGTAGCGGGGGGTGCTGGAAAGGCTGCAGGCAATAAAGGGCGAGGGGCAGATACGCCCGTCCAATCATGCTCCAAAAAGACGCTCCTGGAGCAAGTGACACAAACCATGCTGAGTCCGTCCAAAGAGCTGGCACCGCACATGGGGCAGAGCTTCACCCGCCCCGATGGGGCCCCAAGCTCAATATCCCCAGAAGCCTTCATTATGGTGATTAGCAGACAAAATCTTATGCAGGTTACAAGGCACTAACGGCCCAAACCGCTATATCCCTCCTATTTAATCCCTCTTTTGGCGTGATCCCTCTTAATAAAAAGGTGGGGAGGAGGTAGGGGGCGAGACCGGGAGAAACCACAACCCACAGCTATAAGGGCCCGACCTGAAAGACACAAGCATAAGGGGCCGTAAGCATCCCACAGCACATGCAGTATACATAAAAAATTAACCAGGGACTCACGACACAACTCCGACAGAGGGACCGGAGGGGTCCCAGCAGCAAGGGCAGCAGGCAGGAGACAGCAAGATGGAGCCAGGCAGTAGCACCACACGTTCCTTGAGGGGCGGGCCGCACCAGCAGCGACGTGAAAAGCGTCATAGTGCGGCCCCGCCCCCCCCCCCCGACAGCGCGAAACCAGCGCCCGCCTCCCGTCTCCTAACGGGCCGGCAAGATGGAGGCAGGCCTCCACAGGAAAAGAGAAGCCGGGCAGCCCACGGCGGGGTCCCCGCACAGCGCGTGGCACGCGCGCCCAGACCAGAGCCCGCGGGCGCAGAGAGTCTGCCGAGCCGCGTCGACACCCCGCCTCACAGCGCGGACCAAGATGGAGGGGAAGGGAGAGGAAGAGGCACCAAGGGAGCGAGGGAGGTAAGTATGAGCACAGTAAAACAGTAAGCATAATACACACACATAAGACCATAATAAAGCTTGTGTGATAAATGGGATGCAGCCAGAGGGCAAAGGTGGTTCCTCCCCCCCTATAGGCTCACCATCAGCCTATGGCCGGCTACCCTTTAGGCGGGGTCTGCGGCCCAGAGCTTAGCTCTGACAGACGCCTGACCCCCCGGTGTTCTCCCTACCGCCACCGTCCCGATCACCCAAGGCTGGGAGGCTGGGTAGTGGGTCCACGGGATCAGTGGGAATAGGGTCCGCAGCGGCCGACGGGCTAGGAGGCCCACTCAGCTGCAATACCCAGGAGAGAGTATCCAAACGATCCTTAGCAGCAGACTGCAAGATGAACTCTGGAGATTCTAGTGGGACACCTGATTTTGTAGGGGGCCGCGAGGAGCGACAGCTTTGGATCTTGCAGTTTAGTGCGCCACCTGGTGGCGGAATACCCACATGTAATTACTTCTGGGACGACCTGGACTGGATATAGTGAAAAGTGCAGGACTCTATCTTGGGTCTCAGTTTGTTTTATCTATATAGTTATCTTTTGGATGTCGCCGCTACCTGCTGCAGTGTCAACCAGCTGCTTCAGGGCCAGATCCTCTGCCCTCCCACTGGCTTAGCCATCTGTAAATGACAGTAAGGTTTTAGCCCAGTGCTGCTCATTGAAGTCTTGCGGGATTTCGGGTGGCTCCATTGCATCACATTCATGGGCACTGCGCAGGCACGAGACCGGGGGCTACGCGCAGTGCCTGATGGGATGCAAGATGGCGCTGCCCGTCGGAAGGTAGCCTTGGAATCTGAGGGACCCAGAAGATCGATCCCCTGGTGAGATGAGTAAATATTGCCCAAAGGTAAAACCCGAAGGGGGGCAGCAGAACGGAGAGGTTTGGGGGAGGCTTTAACCTCCCCCGATGGTTCTCTTAAAATAAAAAAAGGGACAGCCGGGATGTGGCAATAAGGCAGCAAGCTCACATGAAGCCTTTCCCATGTGCTGCTTCTCCTCTCAATTTTTTGAAGAACGCTGTAGATGCTGTAGCAGGGTTCCCAAATTATGCCTTTAACCTTACATATCCACCAAATTTGGAGCCTACCAATTTGCCTGTATTCTGAACTGTACCTTCTGGCACCACCATATTTTTCATAAATAATGTTGGGTTAGTTATAGAGGTTGTGAAGCTTGTATTGCTAGGGAGTCCCTATTTCGGGCTGCTACTACATACTTAAAAAGAAAGTCCACTTCCATGGACTTTCCCCTTTCAGACCTCAGGCCAGATGTTCAACAGACAAGGCAAACCACTTGCCGATCATCTCCCATCCGCAGCTCTGGTATGAAAAGCTGAAGCGACAGGGAAGCGTAGCCTCTTCTCGGCGCACCCCCAATGAAATCAATGGTTGACTTTATACATGGAAGTTCCTCATTTATAGCTGGTTCCAATCAGCAGAATACTTTGATCACCTCCTCAAAATACATACGGTTTTGTGCAGATAGCTTTAAAGGGTAATTTTCACTTCTTTCCAATTGACAGAGCAAGAGCACACACATCTGCAACAGTATACGACAACACCCCTAGTTATCCATGAGTGCCTAGACTAACAACTAAAGGCGCTTGCTCTCCCTGAAAACTCCTGACCTGAGAGTTCTTACTATAATGCCCAATTGGGATTTGTCTCAGAGAGCAAACTTTCACAATATAACCATTGTGGTTGTGAAACTTGAAATGGGTGACTTGGGTTGTATGGTAGGTGTACCTGCATGACTTCTATCATTTTTGATACTCTGAAAAGCCTGCAGGAAAGGTGGGTTGGTCAAAACTTGTGTACCAACAAACCTACGCTGGCCATGTGACTTAGTATGAGGCCCGGTCGTGTGAGGACCATCAAAGTCACAATTATGTCTACTAGTTTAACTTAAATGCTGTTTTTCCTGATCTATATACTCAAACGCTTACAATAATGACCACCCTTATTTTAGTTCAAGTATATTTTATTATCATGTAATAAAAGACAAAAGCAATACAATCACGTGCGCATTCAAGTGTTGTCAGAGATACATAACAGATAACTATATATCTATAGTATAAGCATCAGAGCTTATTATAACAGTTTTGTGTTCAATCAATTCAATGAATTTTATCAATCATAGATACCCTATTTGTATTGTCATGAATAAACATGTGTATATACCTATGTATACATATATACTTACACATAAAATTTGACCTCTAGTGGCAAATAATGGGCAAAAATATATGCATCAGGCTGTATCACTTCAAGAACGGAATCTTTTTTTTTTTTTTTTTTTTTTTTAAACTCAATCCCTTCATTTCAGGGGCTCAAAAACAATTGGGCAAATTAAATAATTGTAAATAAAATGTTAATTTCTAATACTTGGTTGAAAACCCTTTGTTGGCAATGTCTGAAGTCTTGAACTCATGGACATCACCAGATGCTGTTGTGGGCCTGTCTAGAGTTTAGTTTTTAAAAAGCGAAATCCATGCTCAATTGAGTTGAGATCAGGTGACTGAATAGAAGTTGGAGTGCTCGATAAGTCCGAAGCCATGAATGTTTCCCTTCAAGGAGATCTAGTCGGGGCCATTCGGCAGTCCTTTCCCTTTAAGTGGGCCAACGCCTCTCTAGCATATTTGGGAACCCAGTTGCCACGCTCCTTGTACAATATAGTGTCCCTGAATTTCCTTCCTCTGGCCAGAAGGATTAGAGCCGATTTGGGGAGGTGGGACCTTCCCACATTCTCCTGGATGGGGAGGGTTAACATAATAAAGATGACGATACTGCCCAGACTGTTGTCCTGCCCTGCCCTGCCGGTCCGGATCCCTGTGAGTTTCTTTACTGATCTTAGCAGGTCCCTACTGATCTTAGCAGGTCCCTCCTGAGCTTTGTTTTGGAACAAGAGGCGAGTGAGGATCGGGAAACGCACGCTTTACAGGCCCAAGAACCAGGGGGGCATGTCTCTGCCGGACATTAGGCTCTACTGGGCGGACTCGCACCTGCAGAGAACCTGCGAGTGGGCGACATGCCAGGACACAAAAAGGTGGGTTCAGTTGGAGCGTGCTATGACCTCCACCCTGCCAGATGTCTTGATGTGGGGCGGGGGGGATTGCCCGACATGAGGAGGCACCAGACTATTGAGGCCTCACTGAGGGTCTTTGGAAAGTACAGATCCTACTCGGAGATTTCTCCGCGGCTCTCCCCCATGGTGCCCATAATCGCTAACCCGTTGCTGGCCCCTGGGTCATCCAGAGCAGACCTCAGGGAATGGAGTGGGCTGGGTCAGTTGAGAGTTGGGGACTTGATTTCAGAGAGAGGGTGGACACCACTGTCAGACTTGAGATCCAGATGGGGGAACGCAGACCTTGACCCATGGACCCTGCTTAGATTGCAAGCCTTTGTAGCTGGGCAGGGGTTGAAGAAGGAAAGGTGTCGGACTCATACCGAGCTAGAGAGGATCTGTCTGGGTGAAGCGCCAAACGACCACCTGACCTCCAAATTAAACTCGATGCTGGTGGGGGAGTGGGATAGCCCCCCGACGTTCTGGAGGGACTGGGAGGCCGACTTAGGGATGGAGTTTGATTAGGATCAGAGAGAGAAAATTGCGTCCCTTGCTCACAGATCCTCGATTGCCACCAGAGTACAGGAAGCTAACTATAAGGTCCTGACCCGCTGGTACTACACACCTGACAGGCTCAACAGAATGTCTACCTCGGTGGACCCGTATTGCTGGAGGTGCGGGACTGAGAGGGGCACTCTGCTGCACATCCTCTGGTCCTGCTCCAAGAGCCGCGCATACTGGGAGGGAGTGGTGACCATAATCTCCCAAATCACCGGGGACCAGACCCTCGCGGGCTCAGCTCAGATCCTGCTGCATTCGACGAATTGCTCTGTGAGCAAGTATAACAAATCGCTGCAGGTTCATTTGTTGAATGCAGCTAAGCTAGTGATTCCAAGATTTTGGAAACAAAAAAGAGCCCCCACTGTGAGAGATTGGGTCGAGGAGGTGTTAAGTATCTCTGAGATGGAGGACCTCACTCTCGCATTACATGACAGAGATGAGCAATATAGGCGCACATGGATGCCCTGGTTAATTTATCAGGAGTCTGAAGAGTTTAAACAGTTGTTCGCAGAGCCAGATAACAGATGACTATGCCCTGTACCACTAAACCGCTATGATGCTGTAGGGGTCCGCCCCTGTCCCCCCCTTAGGATACCTTCGTGGCGAGTTTCACCCTAATTCTAAGCAGCCTTTGGGGTACCTTGCAGGGTGAGGCATCAGCATCTTGGGGCCTGGTGGGTGCTTTATGTGAGCGTTATAGGAGCCCTCACCGGATGGCCTCCATATACAGTTGAGTGAAGGCTTAAGTGCCATATGGATCATCCAGCCGCTACTTTGCCCTTCCCTGAACCCAAATCCTTGCCCCTGGAGCCCCTGTCCCACTGCCCTACTGTGTATTGTATTGTAATGTACCCTGTAAATTTTTTTTTTTTTCTTTCGTTTTTTTTTTTTTTCTCTTATGTATGTTTAGATGCAAAAAACGTTAAATAAAGAATAAAAAAAAAAAAAAAAAAAAGTTGGAGTGCTGACTTTTCTGAATTACCAAGTCAAAGTGATATATTAAGTCCATACAGAAATCCATAACATAGTCCACTAATGAGGGTGTTGATAAGTCCATCATCCATATCTTAATCCAATGTTTCGGGGCGCACAGTGCCCCTTCATCAGGGATGGACAGACAAGCAGAGTAACACCCTGTAAGCGCTAAATACCTAAAAAAAACAAAAACAAAAAAAAAAAAACACCAAAAATGCAAAAAGACTAGATGTTTACAATTGCCCTCACCCCACCCCATTGCGGTGCCACTTGTCCCAAATCCAGACTAAGCGCACACCGCGTCACTGCCACGTATCCCAGTACGCCGTCTCTCTGCCTGTGTCAAGGGAAGACATCCCCGCCGACCGGGTCTAGAGTTCCCGGCAACAAGTGATGTGTGAATACGGCCCCTCTAATAGTTGGGTAGCTTTCTCCAATACACTTGACAGCACAGGCTGCACTCCGCTGACAGTGACTTGGTGTCATATGGCTCCGCTGGGTGCGTCTTGCACCGGTGGTCGATGTCTAGGAGGCAGTGAGAGCCCCGTGGGGTCAAATAGCAAACACATGCACAACATTTTAACCTATTACATTATTGGCATAATGGGGGAGAAGGGGAACAGGGAGGGAAAAGGTGAGAAGCCAAAAGCGAGAACAAAAAGAAATACAAAGTAGAGAAAAAGGACAAAGCGAGGGAAAAAAACTAAAGAGGGAAGTGGACGAGGTAGAAGAAAAGGTAGTGAGGTAGAAGAAAAGGAAACACTGTTAAGGAAAGGTAAGAGAATGAAAGGAAAGGATGTTAGACAAGAGGGAACCTATACAAAGAAAAGAGAGAAAGAAAGGAGAAAAGAAAAGGAAAGAAGAAAAAGATATAAGGGGAAAGAAAGAAGAAGAGAAAGACAAAAGGAAAAAGGGGACATAAGAAAAAAGAGGGGACAAAATAGGACAGAGAAAAGGAATAGGAAAGGAAAAAAGAAAAGAGAAAGCTAAGAGAGAAAACCAAAGGAAATGCAGCAAGAAACCAGGAGCTGAGGTAGAAAAAAAGAGGAAAGAGCAGCCAGCTGAAACCTGAAGGGAAGGGGGAAGAACAGCTTAATCAGACATCCAGCATCGGGTAAAATCAACCCCTCCAGGAAGCAAGAGAAGCCAAACAACGTATTTAGTCCTCTGTTGGACAGTATCCAGTTTAAGGATCCAATGTGCTTCTCTTTGTAGCAGGCATAAATGTCGGTCGCCTCCACTTGGTTGTTTTCTTACGTGAATGATCACCATGCCCATGAGTTCATGTATTTGGGTCTACAACGTACAAAGTGTGCCACAACCGTTTTTTCATAGTCGATGGATTCACAACTACTGTGTTTACTGATATTGGTTCTAATATCACAACAGCGTTTTTGAATTCTTCTTTTGAAGGGTCCAAAAGTTTTCCCAACATATACTATCCAACAGGGGCACTTGAGCAGGTATACACAGAAATCGGTCAACAGCTGTATATGCCCCCAATTCTTATTCTCTGTTCTATATGCGGATGGGAGAACGAAGTCCCCAAAATTATAGAACTGCAAACATTGCAATTGTTGCAATGGAAACAACCTGTTCGGCCTGTATCTCTTATCATTCTTGTATACACTTCTTAGGGGTTTTCTCACCACAGGACATAGACTATTGTCAGATTGGAGAATGTTATGATGTCTGTGATTCGATCATTTGCAGGGGAAGCACTTTTATATGTCTGTAAAAATGGAATATGATCATCTTTCGTTTCCTGGTACTCACAGATTCTCTATATACTGTATATGTTCTTGGCCTTATCACATGCGCTCTGTAGAACTGGATCTGGATACCTGCTAATGCTAAACTTATTACACATTTCTTTCAGTTGTATTTCTCGTTTCACTGGGTCAGAATTGGCTTGGTAATTCAAGAATATTCCACTTCTTTGCTTTAATAAACTCCTGGGTAGCTTTGCCTTTATGTTTTGGGTCATTGTCTATCTGTATTATGAAACGATAACCAAATCATTTTGGCTGCATTTGGCTGGATTTGAGCACAGGGTAGGTCTCTGAATATCTCAGAATTCATCAAGCTGCTTACGCCGTGTCACATCATCAACAAACACTAGTGACCTAGTGCCACTGGCAGCCATGTGTGCCCAAGCCATCACACTGACTCCGATGTGTTTTACAGATCATGTGGTATGATTTGGATCATGAGCTGAACCACGCCATCACCATACTATTCTAAGTATGTCACATACCCCGCTTCAAGATAATCATTACATGTGGGTAGTATGGTCTGAAGAGGGCGATCTGCAGAGATGATTGGAGGAAAGAAAGCCCCTCCCAGTCCATAAATACCTGGGACCTCCCACTCATTACCCAGTTTTTCATCTCTGCAGACGGCGAGCAAGTCAGATGATGATGTCTCCTCCTTGCACAAGGGGATTTCAGGTAGCCGGGTTTATTCCCGGCCCGCTTTTCTCTCTATTTCCACCCGGTTATATTTTTTATAAGTCCCAATACACATGCCTCCCAGTCTAGGCTGTATCCCGGCTGAGGGTAGAATGGCACTTTTAGTGCTCTGGAGCCATGCTCCACCGCGAGACCCTGTACCAGAGGGTAGGCGGTTATCCGGGCTGGTGACCCCGGTTTGGGATGCCCTGTCCCTTGGCCCCCCTTTCCTGATGCCCTTCTCCTGTGGTGGTGGGGATAAAATGTCGGGGTCCACCTTTTTTACCTCAGAGTTAGGATTTATTTATTGAGCATTGTTTCACTTTAACAGCGGCGCTTGCTGCTACTGGCGCCAGAGCTGAGGAGAACTTTTCTCCTCAGAAGTTGTAGTTGGGGGGTGGGGCCGGCTGTTGGCGCTGGCTTGTCCCCCTGGCTTTACTGTTTTTTGTTGCGGTGACTACAGCAATGGTCGCGGCGCGGTTATTTGCGCTGGCGGTTCCCTTAATCTTGTGAGGGGAGATCTCCCCTCACACGCTGGCCACAGTGGGCGGGGCCGGGCGATTGCGCGTCGCCGCGGCCCGCACCCATTACATCCCTGGGGTCTTTGTGGTTACCGGCGCCGCGGCTGCTGTTCTTGCCATGGCGCCGGTATATGTGTGCGCTATAGTGTTTTTCTGAGGTAATTTACCTCACACATTTTGCCATTAGGGGCGGGGCCGGGCTGTTGAGCGGGACGCCACGGCCCGCCCCTGTTAGGCAGACCCACTGCGAAGCCCGCTTTCCGCTCTGTAAGGGGGCGGAGCTACGCATATCGCGCGCTCCGCGCTGGCCACGCCCACAGGATCCTCTCTGCCTCTGTGAGCTGCATGTGTGGTGGACGCCATTTACCTCACGCAGGAAGGCACAGTGAGTGGCCCTATGGGCCCTCCGTATATATACTTATATGTAACCCTTTATATCCGGCAGTCTTTCAGGTAGAACGCCTTAGGTTTTAAGGGGTCTTCTTCCGGTCCTTGGGTCCCTGGGTTAAATTCCATGTTAAAATCCTCCCACTTGGGACAATTATAAGGGTAACCCGGGTTGCTTACTAGTGTAATTCCCTCGGTCATTGCGACTACATATAAGTTCACCGTATGGAGGCATCCCCAGATACCGGGCTCCCCTCGGGGCAATCCCGGAAGTGCATGGGCTGTGAGGTATCCCTAACAGGGGATGACGTATTTCTATGTATACCATGTGCACAGCAGACTATTACACGGCAGTCAGAACCCCAGGCGTCTGGGTCAGCACCGCCGGCGTCATCCCCTTCCCACCCCGTCTTGGCCCGTGTGACGTTGTCACGGGTGGGCAGTCGCAATCTGATGTGTGTGCTAGATTGACTAATATTGAAAAATACCATTTTGTGAGTACTCACCTGAAAAATGGATATTGTTGGTGTGCCACACACCCCGCTTCACTTTTAAATATTCTTCACTTAATGGGTTAACTCACCACCAGGTGACGTAGTGCAGAGAGGAAGTCTTGTAACGAGCCCCCTTCCGGCCTATATATACCTGGTACCTCCCTTCAATCACCAGTATATTAAAAAAGCAGAAAGACAAGGTACCAGTATTCCACCGGTAACCTCAAAATCAATTTGATATAAACAAAAAGCTTCACCATATAAAGGCTTCGGAAATACCGAAAAGGGTGGGAGTGAAGCGGGGTGTGTGGCACACCAACAATATCCATTTTTCAGGTGAGTACTCACAAAATGGTATTATTCTTGGTGTGCCACACACCCCGCTTCACTTTTAAATATTCTTCACTTAATGGGACATCCAAAAGCAGTGTCCACAAGGGATGGGCATCTCAAGGCCAGGTGAAGCATAACTTAAATGACTGCAGTCTGCAGAACTTTGCGGCCAAAAACAGCATCCGCTGAGGCTCGCACATCAACTTTGTAAAACTTAGAAAAAGTATGAACAGAAGACCAAGTGGCGGCCTTACAAACTTGTTCAACAGAAGCTTGGTGCTGAAAAGCCCAAGACGCCCAACGGCGCGAGTAGAATGAGCAGTGATACGAAAAGGGGGAACTCTTCCCTTAGCAGAATAGGCCGCAGTAACGGCCTGACGTATCCACTTGCTAATGGCAGATTTGGCTGGTGCCAAACCCTTCTTAGGCCCATGGGGCACAACAAAAAAGGAATCCGTCCTACGAAAAGGAGACGTGATAATCAAGTAGTACTTAACACAGCGTACTACATCCTAACAATGCAAAACCCTCTCTTTGTCATTCTTAGGATTAGGACACAAGGAGGGAAGAACAATATCTTGGTTCAAATGAAAAGCAGAAACAACCTTAGGAAGAAAGTCTGGCTTGAACCGAAAGACCACTTTATCCTGATGCCTCTCAAAGTAAGGCGCCTGGATAGACAAGGCCGCCAACTCTGAGACACGCCGGACAGAAGTGATAGCTACCAAGAAGACAATCTTCTGAGTCAGGGCAGACAAAGCAATATCTTGCAAAGGCTCAAAAGGAGGAGCCTGAAGAGCAGAAAGAACCAAATTCAAATCCCAAACCGGGAGTAATGGTTTCCTGGGAGGCCGCACATGCGTAACCGCCTGGAAAAAAGTTTTAACTAAAGGCTTAAGCGCAACACGCTTCAGAAAAAAAAAAAATAGATAAGGCAGAGACCTGCCCTTTCAACGTACTTAGCTGGAGACCAGAATCCAGCCCTGATTGTAAAAACTCCAGAATCCTGGAGACCGAAAAGACCCTACAAGCGATATAGGCTTTCCAAGTCCTATAGTAGGTGACGGAAGAAGACCTCTTCCAGGCACTGATCAGAGTCTTAATGGCTGAATCCGAAAGACCCTCCTCCTTCAGGATGGAGGTTTCAGCAGCCAGGCCATCAAACCCAGCGCTGGTAAATTGGGGTAACACAATTGACCCTGAGTGAGCAGAACGGGCTGAAGAGGCAGAATGAACTGGTTCACTGCCAGCCGAACGATGTCTGCGAACCTCACTCGCCTTGGCCACCTTGGGGCCATGAGAACGGCGGACACCTTTTCCAGAGCCAACTTCCGAAGCACCCTGCCCAGCATGGGCATCGGAGGAAACAGGTATAGAAATCCCAGAACTCCCCAGCTCAGGGACATGGCGTCCACTGCCAGAGCCAGAGGATCCTGGGAGAGCGACACGAAGTTCGGGAGCCTGCGAGAGGCAAACGGGTCCACCTCCGGGGTCCCCCCATCGGAGACACAGTGAACGAAACACCCGAGGATGGAGAGCCTATTCTCCCAGACGGGGAGAGCCCCTGCTCAAGCGGTCCGCTTCCTGGTTCTCCACTCCTGGAATGTATACCGCAGAGAGACAAGGAACATGGGCCTCTGCCCAGGTCAGGATCAGGGACACCTCTCTGAGAGCACTCAGACTGCGAGTCCCTCCCTGATGATTGATGTAAGCAACCGCTGTTCGATTGTCTGAACGCACCTGGACCGGAAGGCCCAGAACGTGTTGAGTCAGGAGAGCAAGAACCCGACGGATGGCTCTCAGTTCCAGAATATTGATGGGTAAGTGGGCCTCTTGAGGCCCCCACTGCCCCTGGAACTGCAGCTCCTTCCCGAATCCGCCCCATCCCGACAGTCCGGCGTCCGTGGTGACAATTTCCCAAAGGGGGGTCAGGAAAGACCTGCCCTTCCTGAGATTGGTCGAGACCAACCACCACTGGAGGGACTGCCGGACCCGGGAGGACAACTGGAAGGACTGATTCAGCGACCGAGGCTGCTGGTCCCAAGACGCTAACAGAAAAAGCTGAAGCGTTCTCGTGTGAATTTGGGCAAAAGGAAGAAACACTCTGTGTTGATGAGAGTCCAGGCCGGGACGAACCGACCCATCTTTCTCTGGGACTCGAATTCCAGGTCGTAACCACCCGACACTACCTACTGGATCCATCTGCCTGGAACCACTTGGTTCCAAACCTGGGAGAAGTGTCGCCATAGTCCCCCCACCCGCACGGGTGAGGGCAGCCCCTCATTGCTGAGAGGGCTTATCAGCAGGTTTGGGCTTGGTGCCCCAGGACTGAGTGGGCCGGCCACGGCCCCTCCCCCGAGTCCAATCTGCACCTCTGGTAGCGGGAAAGGAAGCCCCCCTGCCCGCTCTGAATCCTCGAAAGGAAGGCCTACCGGAACCTGCCCCCCTAAAGGGGCCACGAGGCCTCTTGCGTTGTGGCATCTTACCACCCTTTACGACTGAATCAATTTTCTCCCTAAACAGACGCAACCCCAAAAAGGGGAGAGCTGTGAGCACCTTCTTAGAAACTGCGTCCGCCGACCACTGACGCAGCCATACTGACCGGCGAATAGCCACCAGCATAGCCGCTGCCTTGCTACTCATAGCCAGCGCATCGTCCTGAGCGGATAGGACATAGGACACAAAAGATTCACACTGCTTAAGCGCAGTAAACTGTTTACAAGCGGGATTAAGATCCTCATATAGCCCCTGAATTAAAGACCTAATCGCCAATAGAAGAAGGGCTGAAGCACACACCGGGCGCAACGCTGACCCGGAATAAATAAAGCCATGTCGCGCGTATTGGTCAATCCGACGATCTTCCCCATCTTTAGGGGCAGTGGTCTCAGCAGACTGGACCATAGCCGTGCTGGAGAGCCCTAGCACAGGGGTATCGACGTCAGGAGGGACAGACCAAAGCTTTACCAACTCTGGCGGAAAAGGATAACGCTTTTCCCAACTGGAAGGGATTCCAGATAACCGCGTGGGATGTTCCCATTCCTTAAGGACCACCCTCTCAAAGTGGTGTTGTCTGGGAAAAACCCAACGCGGCTGAGGCTCCTTAAACAACTAACCCTTTGGCAGGGTGACAGCCTCAGGTGGACCTAAATTCAAAATTTTAAACATTTGAGCCAGAATGGAGGGGGTGTCAAAAACAACCCCCTCCGACCAATCGCCAATCGCATCAGCCTCAAGCTGATCTGCAGGCTCATCTGACTCCAACAGGAATTCTTCCTCGTTCGGGGATCCATCGGACCATTCCACAGGCTCACATAACTCGTCCTGTGGAGCCGAAGGTACCGGAGTCAGGTGCCTCTGTTTTGCAGCGGCCTTTAACCCTGCTTTAACGGGCACTACTTTCCGGGGGCTGGCCGACCGTGCCGCCACCTCGGACTGCGAATCCCCACTTTTGACAGTGTCATGCGGGGTCCGGAACAGGGAGAGCGAGGTAGGCGATGATGAAGGTTGCGATGGGCCAGCAGCCGAAGCAACAGACTGGCGCGCAATGCTCTGCTTTGCACAAGGGATGCAAATAAAGACATCATCAGCTGGGAGTAGATCCTCATATAGCCCCTCAACTTACGCACCCCCCGAATGGCTCAGAAGAACCGTTTCCGGCAATAACGGAAGCCTCCATATGGTGATTTATGGTATTCACAATTTTTGGGCTTTAAGGCATAAGCCAACCCGGGATGCCCCCTTATTTGTAAATGTCCCGGAAGGGAGGATTTTTATTTATATATATATACTTTTTTTTTTTAAAAGGAAGGTCCCCCTTAAAAATCTATGTATAAATATAGAATATATATAAATATTGAATATATATATATATATATATATATATATATATATATATATATTTTTTTTTTTTTTTTTTTTTTTTTTTTAATATATATACGCAAGTATATATAAATAAATATGTCCCTATTTAGGAGAAAAAGAGACTAGCCAGGCAATAAAGAACTGGGAGGCTACTAATTGAAGGAATCCCAGGATCTGTGGGGAAAAAACAACCAACAGTAAAAAACCCCCAGAAACCAATGGCAACATGCAATATAACATACATACACAGCACCAAGTGCTTTGAAGAGGCAATAAAACTGGCCTCTGATTTTCCTCCTTATATATTTTTCCTTTTTTAAAAAAAAAAAAAAAAAAAAAAAGGATATTTCCATTAAATATATTACTTTTTAATAAACAGTCAAACCCATAAAAATATAGACGGCCCCACCAGGTGAGGCCGCTTACCTGCCCCAGTAAGGCTTACAAAAGCCCAGCACCCAACCAAAGAGGTGGTGGAGACAGGCAGAAAATGTCAGCTAAGGCGGGAGTGGCGATTAAAACAAAGGAGAAAAGCGGAGGGGGGAGGGGAGCTGGATAAGGTGAGAAAAGCGCAGGCAGCCAAAAGCAAGCCTGACACCATACAGCCTGCCCCGGTCACCCCTAAAGCTCTGGCTCTACAGGCCAGAAGCAGCAGCCCGCAAAACAGAGACTGCCATATAAGGAGGAATCAAAGTCAGGCCATATGCACACTCACTTGCAGTGCAGCCTGACAACGTTGAAATAAGCAAAACACATGAACATACAGTAAACCATACACACAATACACATCCCTCTACCCCCCCCCCCATAGTGAAGGGATAAGGGACCGTAACGGGAGAGAAAGGGGCTACGGGGACCCTCGGGACAGGGGCATCCCATTTCCGGATCACCATGCCGGATAGCCGCATTGCCCCACGCATGAGGTCGAGCGGAGGAGATAAGCTCCTAGGCACTTAAAGTGCCATCTACCATTTGCCCAGTGAGTAGCCTAGGCTGGGAGGCTTCCATTCCACCATCAAGGTATAAACACTCAAACCGGGCAGAAATAGACCAAAAGGGGGGTGCCGGGGTAAGACCCCGGCTACCTGTAAGCAGGAGACTTCAATCTTCTGTCTTGTCATCCAGCAGAGAGAAAAATACTGGTGATTGAAGGGAGGTACCAGGTATATATAGGCCGGAAGGGGGCTCGTTACTAGACTTCCTCTCTGCACTACGTCACCTGGCGGTGAGTTAACCCATTAAGTGAAGAATATTTAAAAGTGAAGCGGGGTGTGTGGCACACCAAGAATAATTTATTTCTTCTGCGGTTGCCAAGAAGGCTCCAGCTAAGAGAAAGCATTTGTCACCAGTCCCACCGACATTTGAATATAATGATGAGGATCGCCTGGATTGGTCAGATAGGGGAGCTATTTGACGAATCGGATTATTCGGATGACCAGCTATTCGTTGGCGCGGACTCTGAGAAGGGGTCAGGGAGTTCTTTGGATACTCCTAACTTCCTTTCTCAGATGTTTGAGGTTCTGGCTATTTCTCCTCCAGAGGTTGCTCCTCATCAACAGGGGGAGTTTTATGAGGAATCCAAGCCGCGCTTGGAATTCCCTAATCAAAGGCATTTTGATAAGATTATTTCTAAGGAATGGGAGAGGCCGGCTCGGCTCCCAGGCATTCCTCAGAGTTGGGATAAAAGATATCCTTTCCCTTCGGACACGGTTAAGCGCTGGACGTCCCCCCCTGAGGTGGATGCACCAATTCTGGGGTTATCCAATTCAGCCGTTTTTGAATAACCCCGATTGCTCTTCTCTTAAAGATGGAGGGGATAAACGAATTGGCCAGATGGCTTGTCATGGTTTCGCCAGTATTGGGGCAGCCATACGGCCCTTTTTGCGCTTCGTCTCTGCTGGTGGTGGCTACCAGGTCGGTGGTCAGAGACTTGTTGTCATCTTCCGGTTTGCACCCGGACAGTGATGAATTTCTGGGACTTAAACGTTGTGAGTTATTCTTGTCTTTCATGTTAGCCGCCTTGGAGAGCTTCTGCTCTGATGGTGACTATAAGGCGTTCAGTTTGGTTGCGCCAGTGGGCGGCCGACTTTGGGCCAAAAAAGTCGCTGACGTCTCTCCCATTCGTGGGGCTACGGCTTTTTGGAGAAAAATTCGATTCAGTAGCTAAGGGGGGTAAGTTACCTCAACGCAAGAAGCAACGACGTCCCTTTCGCGGGGCGGCTTCTTTCAATCATTCCTTTCGCGGATCCAGAGCAGGAAGAGGTTACGCCTTCCCTTCCACTAGAGGAGATTCCTGGAATAGGGGCAGAGGACGTGCCCGTTCAGGATACAACTGGGGTTCATAACCCAAAACCTGCGAACAAGCCTGCTCAGTAATGAGGGGGCGCCCTCACCCGTGCGGGTGGGGGGACGGCTGCGACACTTCTCTCTGATCTGGATTCGGGAGGTTTCGGACAAACGGATCCGGGAAGTCGTGTCTTCCGGCTACAAGTTGGATTTCGAGTCCCATCCTCCTCTGCTTTTCTTCAGGTCTAGGGTGCCACCGGACGCACCTGGCGCACAGGGGCTTCGGGAGGCGTTTTTCAAGTCTTCTGGAGATAGAGGTCATCTCGCCAGTGCCCCTATCAGATCAGGGTCGGGGATTTTACTCAAATCTGTTCACGGTCCCCAAAAAGGATGGCTCTATCCGGCCCATCCTGGATCTGAAGATCCTCAACAGGTTTATCAGGCTGCGAAAATTTCGCATGGAATTGCTTCGTTCAGCTATCCGGGCTCTCCGTCAGGGGGACTTCATGACGTCCATAGAGTCCATTCCTCAGGTTTGTGGTGGAAGATCGGCACTTTCAGTTTGTAGCTCTTCCTTTTGGTCTCACCACAGCTCCAAGGGTTTTTCACCAAGGTGCTCGCTGGAATGATGGCTCTTCTTAGAGCGCAGGGAATTCGCATAGTGCCATATCTGGACGATCTCCTCAAAAGATGGCATCATCATTCAGCCAAGCGGAATTGGACACCAGGGCGGTAATATCCACTCTGGAGAGGTTCTGCTGGGTGATCAACTACCCCAAGTCCTCCTTTTACCCGTCCAGGATAGTATCCTTTCTGGGAATGTCTCTGGATACAGATCAGGCCAGAGTGTTCCTTCTTCAATCCAAGGTTCTGATTCAGGAATTGATTCGGTCGCTCATGTCCATTCCTCGTCCGACCATTCGACTAGGAATGAGACTGGTGGGGTTGATGGTGGCCTCCTTCGAGGCAGTCCCCTTTGCCCAGTTTCACACGAGGACGCTACAACTCCATCTATTGTCTGTCTGGGACAGATCTCCTCTGTCGCTGGATCAATTCTTTCTGATGTCTCCCCGGGTTCGCCGACCACTCAGGTGGTGGCTGAACTCAACCAATCTGTTGAAGGGCAGGTCTTTTCAGACTCCTCGTTGGGAGGTGGTCACCACGGATGCCAGCCTCTCAGGATGGGGGGGGGCTTCTGGAATGATCTGCAATTTCAGGGGTTGTGGGGACCCCTGGAAGCCCACGAGCCTATCAACATTCTGGAATTGAGAGCCATCAGAATGGTTCTTTTTCGTCTGACTCATCTCCTGCAGGGCTTGCCGGTCCAGGTTCGGTCGGACAATCGGACGGCGGTTGCCTACATCAATCACCAGGGAGGGACTCGCAGCAGGAATGTCCTCAGGGAAGTGTCATTGATTCTGGACTGGGCGGAGAGCCAAGTCCCGTGCATCTCGGCAGTTCACATTCCGGGAGTAGAGAACTCGGAGGCGGACTCTCTGAGTAGGTGGTCAGCCCGCAAGGGGGAGTGGCCTCTCAGTCCCAAGGTGTTTCGTTCGATTTGTCTCAGGTGGGGTTCACCAGTGGTGGACCTCTTTGCCTCCCGTCACAATCACAAACTTCCGGCATCTGTGTCTCTGGCGAAGGATCCGCTAGCCTTCGCGACGGACGCCGTGTCCCTGAACTGGAGGGATCTGGGGTTTCTGTATCTGTTCCCTCCGTTTCCCATGGTAGCCAGAGTAGTGCGCAAGCTGGCTCTGGAAGGAGCGTCAGCAATTCTGGTGGCTCCAAGGTGGCCAAGACAGGTTTGGTTCGCAGACATGGTAAGGTTAGCAGAAGATCAGTTCGTTCTGCCCCTGCTGCCAGATCTGCACACACAGGTTCATCTACGTTGCCCCAATTTACCAACGCTGGCTTTGACGGCGTGGCTGCGGAAACCTCCATCTTGAAGGAGGAAGGTCTTTCTGATGCGGTTATTCAGACTCTTATTAGCGCTAGGAAGAGGTTTTCTTCTTCCGTTTACTATAGGACTTGGAGGTCTTATATTGATTGGTGTGAGACTAGGGCTTTCCCTTGCAGGGAATTCTCTATTTCTAGAATCCTGGAGTTCCTGCAACATGGTTTGGATCTAGGGATCCAACTTAATACTCTGAAGGGGCAGGTGTCTGCCCTGGCGGTGTTTTTCCAAAGATCTTTTGCGCTTCATCCGCTGGTTAAGACCTTTTTCCAGGGGATTACGCACGTGTGGCCCCCTAGGAAGGCTCTGATTCCGGTTTGGGATTTGAATTTGGTTCTTTCTGCTCTTCAGGGTCCTCCCTTTGAGCCCTTGCATGATATTGCCTTGTCTTCACTTACTCAGAAGGTGGCCTTTTTGGTAGCTATCACTTCTGTTCGGCGTGTTTCTGAGTTGGCGGCTCTGTCCATTCAGGTCCCGTATTTTGAAAGACATCAGGACAAGGTGGTTTTCCGTTTTAACCCGGATTTCCTTCCTAAGGTGGTTTCTGCCTTTTTACTTAAATCAAGACATTGTTTTGCCCTCTCTGTGTCCTAATCCCAGTAACGAAAAAGAGAGGGTCCTGCATTCCCTGGATGTGGTTCGAGTTGTGAAGTACTATTTGGTGGTAACGTCTGCCTTTCGTAGGACTGATGCCTTCTTTGTGGTACCCTCTGGGCCCAAGAAAGGTTTTGGCGCCCGCTAAGTCTTCCATCAGTAAGTGGATTCGTCAGGCCATTGTCGGGGCCTTTTCTGCTAAGGGGAGAAATCCTCCCCTTCATGTTACAGCTCATTCTACTCGTGCGGTTGGGGCTTCCTGGGCTTTTCAGCACCAGGCCTCTGTTGAGCAAGTTTGCAAGGCCGCTACCTGGTCTTCTGTTCACACTTTTTCAAAGTTTTTACAAGGGTGATGTTTGGGCCTCAGCGGATGCTGTTTTTGGCGCATAGTTCTGCAGGCTGCAGTAGTTTAAGTTGTGCTTTATGCCTTGTTTTGGATCCCCACCCTTTATGGACACTGCTTTTGGATGTCCCACATGTAATGATTATCTTGAAGCGGGGTGTGTGACATACTTAGAATAATACCATTTTGTGAATACTCACCTTGTAAAATGGGTATTATAAGTATGTCACACACCCCGCTTCAACCCGCCCTTTTGTATTCTGGATCCATCGTTTTGTGAACCTTGCGTTGTTATGACTAATATTTGGCTCTTCCTGGTCCCTTACCTTACTGCTTTCTTTATACTGGGTAATGAGTGGGAGGTCCCAGGTATTTATGGACTGGGAGGGGCTTTCTTTCCTCCAATCATCTCTGCAGATCGCCCTCTTCAGACCATACTACCCACATGTAATGATTATCTTGAAGCGGGGTGTGTGACATACTTATAATACCCATTTTACAAGGTGAGTATTCACAAAATGGTATTTTTTGCCACTCCTAATATTGTAGCAATTTCTCGGATGGGTTTTTTCTGTTTTTGAAGTTTAGGGATGGCTTGTTTCACCTGCATGGACCTAATGTTTTCAATAGTTAAAAGGTGTCAGACCATACTTTCTCCTTTTAAAATCTAGGCATTCGCGAAAAAAAAAAACACCTCTATTTTAAAATGTTCTGTTAAAAAGTTATGCCACACAACTTACCTCTCTTGTGTGTCTGGGGTTTTTGGGCAGGACTCTGAAGTGATGAATGCTATCATCAAAGCATTTTACAGTAAAAGATACCTTATCTGTTGATTTAACCTGCATGAAAATAATTGATATTAGGTCTCAGATAAAATCTAATTTATAAATGCACTTTTAGAAGTTCAGCCATATGACAAAAAGCTTTGGGATGAACAAACTTACTGTGGGACAATCAATATACATGAACAGGGCCGGTGTTTGGCCCGGGCAAGGGTCCCAGGACACACCTGCTGGTGACCCTCAAGGCTCCCAGAAGGGCCCCCCTGGTCGCGAGACCACGACTTCAAGAGCGAGCGGCGCAACTCCTGCTCAAACCGGTCCCCCATTTACACTGTCACTGTCTGGGCAGCACTACAGCGTGCATGCACCCCTGAAACCACCGGGTCACTGCCTGTCATGATGTTACCCATTTTTTTTTTGTAAAGAAAATAAATGAAAAAGCAGGTCAACTGCTGCCCCCTCTGCAGTGCCGTCTGAGGCAGACACCTAACACGGACTCATAGGTGCACCGCTGGGTGGGGTGGTTTCACACAGAAGGGCATCCCAAATGTGGAATGCTCTGAAAGGGCTTTCACTCCATCCTAGAATATTTTATACTCCAGGGCTGGATCAAGGGTGTTTTGGTTGGCTTTAAGATATAGCAAATAATAAAGTTAATGTGGACCAATCACCAACATTTTCACTATCTTGGTGATTAGTGTGGGATGCCATGTTGTATGAAAAAACCCAGATAGTTCACTTCACTCACCTTTCTGTCGTTCCCATGGTGCATGTGCGGGCACTCGTCTTGGACTCAGCGTCAGCATAAGGAGCAGGGGCAGCCACTCCAATGCGCCCGTCCTATCTTACTGGCTGGGCACGGGAGCTGCCCTCAAAGTAAATGCACATCTGCTCCCTCGAATCCCTACACCTTCACCTACCCCCTCTCTAGCCAGGGGGGTTCCACTTCTAAAATGTGCCTAAGGCCACATTTATTCTAAAACCAAACCCTGTACATGGAAATCAAGTTTCAGCATCATAACCTAGTCCAGTGAAAAGTATAAACCATCATATACTGTGTCAGAGCCAACAGTACAAAATAACCTAGAAATAAACTGGGTCTGTGTACCAAAGTTAATATCATGACTTAATGATGAATACACTAATGTCCTCTCTTCTCCCTCAGTTTACTAGGGGATACAGCACAGAGGATGTCTCCAAAGCAAAAACATTGCCAGGGAAAATCCTTACCAACATGACAAAGATGCTAACAGCAAACTTTGGCCAAAGAGTGCTTTGTTGATACAGTAGGTTTCAAGTTAGTTCTCTTGCTCACCACATAAACCAATGCCCTCACTTAATTCTGATGACACGCGCCGCTTGCAAGGATTCCTTTCAGCTGTTCTAGCCGCACAGTGGGCTTGAGGAGAGGTAAGTTAGCTCAGGGAGCGGCAGGGTTTCACACAGCTGGGCATCCCAAACTGGGTCTTGGTTCACTTTAAGGCTGGCATGAGTAAATCCAGCTGGAGGGGAGTGGCCAAATGGATTCTTGCCTGCTCTAATTCAGTCAGCTTTCTATGCCGCACCTTAATTTGCACGACATAGAATGCTTATTGGAGGAGGGTTTATAAATGCACTGTGGAATTGCAGAAGAAGGCTGGGTGATCTGGAGAGTTTCACGCAACAGGTCATCTCAAATCAGGATAGTGTAAGTCCCATTAAGAGAATGAAGCCTAAAGATGTTGCTGGCATACAATAGACTATGCAGAGACCAAGCCCAGGGGTGTGTGGATAGTGACATGTCGGGCATAATAGTTGCCTTGGAGCATATGCGAGGTGCAAGGACCAATATCAGAATGCCGGTAGAGATTTGGATCTTGGTGGCTGGTGGTATCTTAGCAACATCCCGTGCTATATAGAAAGGCTTAGCATGGCTTAAACCATTGTAAACTGCAATTTAGAAAGAGTGTGATTCATGTATATGCCTAATGGTTACACATCATTCAGCGTTAGCAAAGTCTCCCCATTAATATTGCTTGAAAAAGTTTAATAACTTTGTAGCAAAATCTATGGTCTGTACACCTAAACACTGAACATTTCCTACCGTGCATATGGCTTGTGTAAGGTGTTTGCAACCTTTCCGACAGACCCTGTTAAGAGCATCTGATCTAGATAAAACAAAACAATTTATATGAAAAAGTTCTGTACAACTGCTATTATCTTGAATTTCAGAAAATAACTAACCAAACAAATCAATTTTGATGTCTGAGGTCATCACTTTTACTCAGAGGTATTAAACACAAATAAATACTTACTGTTTCTGATACCAAGAAAGAACACCATGCTCCAGAACGACCCAAAAGACTTTCCAGCCAAAGAAACGTGAACTCTGAAAAAGATTTTTAAAATGTATATTCACCTAGGAGACTGGACTTCCACTTTAAAATGAATTCTCACCTTGCATAGCGACCCTTCAAATCTCTGGAGATTTTTCCCCATATGCTGAAATAAAGAGTGATGCATTGATTAATGGCAGCAATTACTACTTTGAATTATGAATACTCATATCGATGCTCTCACCTTAACAGCCTTAGTTTGCAGGGCCTGTTTTATTTCAATATGTTGCACAAGGTCAACAGGTGTTTGCTCTGTAAAATTACAAATACATGTAATGGTTAAAATGATTATTCCCCTCTCTGTATTCTTTTCTTCTAACTGAAGAACAAACTGTACACCTTTCCTGAATAAGCCTCATATATGCAATATTAATGGAAGGTTGAAGCACACATTAATTAGGATAGTTCACAAGAAATGATATCAAATAAGTCAAATAAGGGGTTCTGATACCACGTGCATCCACTCTATGCACATTAAACACATCAATAATCATACAAGTGGAAAATTGAACACCCAGAGAGAGTACTTGCATTCAAAAGGTTTTTAATGCTGGTGAAAATACATTGGTGAACAGAGATATTTACATATATAACAATATAAGACGCTATGTACAAGATGTGGACCGCAGTACAAAGATTAAAAGGTATGGTAACCAGCATACATATCACTAGGCTGCTTTAAAGGCAGATACAGCTGGAAATCCAGTACTGAAGTATATCTGGTGAGTATCACAAGAAAAAGACTAAGTATATGCAGCTAGTGAGCAAATAACGCAGTACAAAGTAATAAACAGCAAGATAACTTACAATACAAAGCAAGGCAAACAAGCTGGAATACCGTGTGGACAAAAGAAAACCTCGACGTTTCGGCCGGTACGGCCTTTATCAAGAGAGCGGTGTCTGTTGATTCCAGAGAATAAGCTTATATAGTGATGAAGCCTCCAGCATTTAGACAGAAAAATGGCGCCAATCGGCGGCGCTCGTAATGGCGCCTACCGCTGACGTCATCGGCGGTCGTCAGATCAGTCCCGGCCACCCAAGCCTCGCTGTCAATCCTGACAGCGTTGGCCGGAAGTGGCGCGCGGGGTTGACTATGACGCCGCATCCTGTTTGTGTGCAACAGCAAACCAACAATATGGCGGTGCCATGTGAGGGCGACATGTGCAAGCGGAAGCGACGTCGCCAAGGCCAAATTGATGCAGAGGCGGCATCCTCAGTAGAAAGAGTCATGCTGGGGCGGAGCATTTAAATGTGTTCAACGCTGGAGAGCTGCTGGAGGCTCAGAGCACTATTAAAGGAAAAAGAGAAAAGATCAATAAAAAACATATAGTGATGTGAATTAAAAACAGACACCTGGGCATACATACAAGAGTAAATATGCCACAGGGTGTAAAACATTATCGCTCAATTTTCAAAATAGGGGGCGGGGGCTATGTACGGGAATGTCCCTCAGTACACTGGATACAGGATCAACAACATGTCAAGTGAGTAATTATTAGAAGACAGAGAAATCCATCTCTTCATTCAGTCCACCTGGGTGTAAGGTGTTAAGCTGATGGATCCAAAACAGCTCGCGCTGTAGCAGTTTCCTCTCAATGCTCCCTCCCCTTTTGGGTGGTTTCACAACTTCAATAACAATAAACCGTAATTGGCTAATATGGTGGCCGGCTTCAAGATAATGCCTTGCCAATGGAGATTCTATTTTACCGTTCCTAATATTAGAGCGATGTTCACTCACCCTCTGTCTTATTTCCCTCTTGGTCTTGCCCACGTAGCCCTTGCCGCAGGGGCACTTAAGTAAATAGATAGCGTTTTTGGTACCACAGTTGGCAAAGTCACGAATCTTGTAGCATTTGCCAGAACTGGGATGTAAAGGTAGAGGTTTTATAAGTAAAGCCGCACTGCGAGCAATGGCCACACGGGTACATACCTTGAAAGTTCAGCAAGCCAGGTCGTGGCTTGTGGTGGCCGTAGAGAGTGAAAGTCAGCTTGGGCAAGTGAAGATCTGAGGTTCCTTGCTCTTTTATACGCAGTCATAGGTAATTCTTTACTCAGTTCGAGAAGTTTGTCATCAGTACCCAAGATATGCCAATGTTTTTTAACAATACGTTGTGCCTGCATGGAGAGGTCAGAATAAGTCAGAACAAGTGGTACACGAGTATTCATTTTTTTGGGCTTAAATTTTCTCACCCAGCGAAGCGGCATGGGCAGCCGCAACGTAGGTGTCCCCTCTGCCAGTCCCCGCTCCTCATTATACGCGACTCACCCACTGCCAGGCTTTGGTTTGTTGATGCAATTGTTTTATGCTTTTGTAATCATAGCTTTTGTTGGTTGGCCTTGATTAAACGCTTTATTTTGTTTGTTCACAGGTGTCCATGACCATTTTATTTAGGACACATAATTTCATTGCACTTAGTCACTTTTTCAATTTTTGCACCGTTAGGCATTAGGCTCAATAGATATCAATTGTTGTTATTTATCTTACATATGGTTTTTAATGTTGTGATTATCTATGCACTGTCACTTTAATATGTATATATTTGATTAGGTAATTAGATTTTGGTATTTTGTGCTGGCACAAAAGATTATTTGCTTAAGGGTTTCTCTATACGTGTTGACATTTAGGAGTTATCCCAGGAATTAATATGCTGAGTTCTGCAGCACTGGATGAATTTTGGGGTGTCGCAGTGTTTTTTATGTGTTAGTCTTGTAATTGCATGTTATGTCTTGTGTTTTGATCCTCAAATGATACATTGAATTTGATTTTTGACAATTGTTTGGTGCTCCTGTTCCTTAGGCCTATGGGCTGTGTCCCATGAGCCTAATTTTGGTCTGGTATTCTATTTGTTACAGTGTAGCACAGTTTAATTACACTACGTGGTGCACCACTTTGGTTTACATTACTTCTGAGTCAAGGTAGACAAAGCAATATCCTGCAAGGGAGGAGCCTGAAGAGCAGAGAGAACCAAGTTCAAGTCCCAAACAGGGAGTAATGGTTTCCTGGGAGGCCGCACATGCGTAACCCCCTGGAAAAAGGTTTTAAAGTGGACCAACACCCAGGATTTTGACTATCCTGGGTTTTGGTCCACTTCAGGGGGGCACCCCAATTAGCCGCCCCGGAGGGGTGATCGGCCCGGGAATCTAAAAGATTCCCGGGCCGATCACCTCCCTCACCGCGGGACATCCGAGATCGGGATGTCCCGCGGTGAGGGACCCCCCCCCCCCCAAAAGCCCAAAAAAACTCACCTGCCGCCGCCGCCTCCCGCGCGCCCCTTTGACAGTGCGCGCGCCCGCGCCATTCACGTTTTTTGAGGCTTTTGGGGGGGGTCCCTCACCGCCCGATCTTCCCGATCTCGGATGTCCCGCGGTGAGGGAGGTGATCGGCCCGGGAATCTTATAGATTCCCGGGCCGATCACCCCTGGGTGTTGGTCCACTTTAACCAAAGGATGAAGCGCAAAACGCTTCTGAAAAAAGATAGATAAGGCAGAAACCTGCCCTTTCAAAGTACTCCGCTGAAGTCCAGCCCTGATTGCAAAAACTCTAGAATCCTGGAGACTGAAAAGACCCTACAAGGCAAAAGATCTAACCTCACACCAAGCGATATAGGCTTTCCAAGTCCTATAGTAGATGATCAAAGAAGACCTCTTCCGGGCACCGATCAGAGTCTTAACAACCGAGTCAGAAAGACCCTCCTCCTTCAAGATGGAGGTTTCAGCAGCCAAGCCGTCAAACCCAGCATTGGTAAATTGGGGTAACACAGACAACCCTGAGTGAGCAGATTGGGCCGAAGAGGCAGAACGAACTGATCCACTGCCAGCCGGACGATGTCTGCGAACCAAACTCGCCTTGGCCACCTTGGAGCCACGAGAATGGCGGACACCCTTTCCAGAGCCAGCTTCCTTACCACCCTGCCTAGCATGGGTATCGGAGGAAACAGGTACAGAAACCCCAGATCCCCCCAGCTCAGGGACATGGCGTCCACCGCCAGAGCCAGAGGATCCTGGGAGAGCGACACGAAGGTCGGGAGCCTGCAATTGTGACGAGAGGCAAACAGGTCCACCTCCGGTGTCCCCCACCGGAGACACAGCGACCGAAAAACTTGAGGATGGAGAGCCCATTCTCCCAGACGGGAAGAGCACCTGCTCAACAAATCCGCTTCCCTGTTTTCCACACCCAGAATGTAAACTGCCGAGAGACAAGAAACATGGGCCTCCGCCCAGGTCAGGATCAGGGACACCTCTCTGAGGGCACCCAGACTGCGAGTCCCTCCCTGATGATTGATGTAAGCAACCACTGTTCGATTGTCCGAGCGAACCTGAACCGGAAGGCCCAGAACATGTTGAGTCAAAAGAACAAGAACCAGACGGATGGCTCTCAGTTCCAAAATATTGATGGACAAGTGGGCCTCTCGACGTCCCCACTGCCCCCGGAACTGAAGATCCTTCCAGAATCCCCCCCAATTTCCCAAAGAGGAGTCAGGAAAGACCTGCCCCTCAAAAGATTGGTTCGAGACCAACCACCATTGGAGGGACTGCCGGACCCGGGAGGACAACTGGAAGGGGCGATCCAACGACCGTGGTCGCCGGTCCCAGCACGCCAACAGATGAAGCTGAAGCGTCCTCGTGTGAAATTGAGCGAAAGGAACGGCCTTGAACGAGGCAACCATTAACCCTACCAGCCTCATCCCCAGACGGATGGACGGCCGAGGATTGGAAAGAAGGACCCAAGCCAACTCCTGAATCAGACAAATTTTGGACTGAGGCAGAAACACCCTGTGTTGACAAGAATCCAACCGCATTCCCAGAAAGGACACCACCCTGGCCGGAGCGAGGGAGGACTTGGGAAAGTTGATCACCCAACCGAAGCTTTCCAGCGTGGAGACCACCATCCTGGTGTCGGTCTCCGATTGAATGAGGGACGGAGCCATGATGAGAAGGTCGTCCAGATAAGGTATGACACGAATGCCCCGAGATCTGAGAATGGCCATCACCCCTGCCAGCACCTTGGTGAACACTCTTGGAGCCGAGGTAAGGCCAAACGGAAGTGCCACGAATTGAAAATGCCGATCCTTCATCACGAACCGAAGAAAGCGCTGATGAGCCTGGCAGATGGGAACATGAAGGTAAGCATCCTTGATGTCTATGGACGTCATGAAGTCCCCCTGCCGAAGAGAACCGACGGCCGAGCGCAGAGTTTCCGTGCGAAACTTCCGAGTACGGATGAACCTGTTGAGGAACTTCAGATCCAGGACGGGGCGAACTGACCCGTCCTTCTTGGGGACTGTGAAAAGATTGGAATAAAAACCGAGGCCCACCTCTAAGCGCGGCACCGGCCGGATGACCGCCATTTCGAGAAGATTCCTTACCGACGCCAGGAGCCCCTGCGTGGCCAAAGGATCGGTGGGCACCCGAGACCGGAAAAAAACGTGAAGGAGGGCGAGACTCGAACTCCAGTTTGTAACCGGACGACACGACCTCCCGGATCCATCTGTCCGGAACCTCCTGGTCCCAAACCAGGGAGAAGTGTCGCAATCGTCCCCCCACCTGCTCGGGTGAGGGCAGCCCCTCATTGCTGAGCGGGCTTACCAGCAGGCTTGGGCTTGGCGCCCCAGGACTGACCGGGACGGCCACGGCCCCTCCCCCGGGTCCAACCTGCACCCCTGGTAGCGGGAAAGGAAACCCTTCTGCCCGCTCTGACTCCCCGAAAGGAGGGACTAAAGGAACTCGCACCCCGAAAGGAGCGACGAGGCCTCTTGCGTTGAGGCAATTTACCACCCTTGGTAACTGAATTCAATTTATCGCCAAACAGGCGCAAACCTAAAAACGGGAGCGCTGTAAGCGCCTTTTTAGAGATAAAGTTCGCCGTCCACTGGCGCAGCCAAACTGACCGACGAATAGCAACCAGCAGTGCGGCTGTCCTGCTACTCATTGCAAGCGCATCGTCCTGGGCGGTCAAGACAAAGGAAATAAACGACTCACACTGCTTGAGAGAACTAAACTCATCACAAGCGGGATCAAGACCCGCGTACAGATCCCTAATAGTGGACCTAACTGCCAACAGAAGAAGTGCCGAAGCACACACCGGCCAAAGTGTCGATCCGGCACTGATAAAACCATGGCGAGCCAACTGATCAATCCGACAATCCTCACCATCTTTAATGGTAGTAGTGTCAGAGGAGTGCAACACCGCCGTGTTCGACAGCCCTAACACAGGGGTATCGACGTCAGGGGGAACTGACCAAAGCTTCACCAACTAGGAGGAATTCCAGCCAGTCACGTGGGTTGTTCCCATTCCTTAAGGACAACCCTCACAAAGTGTTGTTGCCTGGGAAACACCAAACGCGGCTGGGGCACATCAAACAACTCACCCTTTGGCGGGGGGACCGCCTTGGGCGGATCCAAAGCCAAAATTTCAAACATTTGAGCCAAAATGGAAGGAGTGTCAAGAGACACCCCCGCAGCCTGATCGCCAGCAGAGTCATCCCATAGCTGGTCTACAGGCTCATCCGACTCCTCAAGGAGTTCCCCCTCCTCATCAGGGGGACAATCGGACCAATCCAACATTTCAAACACCTCATCCTCTGAAACAGGCGCTGCCGGAGAGAGGTGCTTCCGCGTCGCTGTAGCCTTTTGAGCTACCGTGGCGGAAATGATCTTCTCCAGGTTGGCCAATCGTGCACACACCTCGGATTGCGAATCCCCATCTTTGACAATGTCACACGGGGTCCGGAATAAGGGAGGGGGGTAGGAGATGATGGAAGTTGCGAGGAGCCAGAAGCCGGAGCGACGGACTGGCGCGCAATATTCTGCTTTGCACATGGAACGCATAATATGACATCGCCTGGGAGCGGAGCCCCACAACCCCCACACAGCCTGGATAGCCCCGAAAAGCCATTTCCGGTAACGTCGGAAGCCTCCATATGGTGAAATTATGGTATTCACAACAACCCAGGGTTTTACGCATTTAAGCAACCCGGGATGCCCCTTTATTATTAAAGTCCCGGGAGTAGGAGGATTTTTTTTTTTTAAACCTAGGAAAATCCCAATTTGGAGACTAAGACTAGCCAGGTATATCAGAACCGGGAGAGCCACTGCAGAGAGGGGATCCCAGGATCTGTAGGGGAAGAGAGACCACAGTCAGTCCCCCAGGAAAATTAGCAGCATGCAGCACACTCATACATAAACAGAATAAGGGTAAACCATATATAGCAGTATAAACATCAAGGACAAATATATATACAATAACAAAGCAATAAGTGCCTCTAGGAGTTATGCTGAAGTGCCAGGGAACCACAAACACAAGCTTTACACATGTTGAAAAATGCAAACTATAGCTAAAATGACGGCCCCACGTGCGCGAGGTGGGGACCGTTACCTGTAACCGCATGAAGAGACAGCCACAGCATTCCAGGCACGCAGCTTCCCCAGCTAAGCCCCCAGCACCTGTCTCCTAAATGAGAAGGAGGAAGTGAGGCGGGCCCGGGCTAAGTGAACAGCGCGCTCAGGCCACGGCCCCCGCCAGCGCGTCACAGAGCGCGGGCCGCGGCCCCGCCCCCAGTATTCGAACAGAGGGGCGCCCCGACGCCCTGGGACTCAGTGGGGGGAAGCATACAAAACACACAATAGTGAGAAAAGAGCCCCAGCAGCTCAGGCCACGTGGCCGCACACCGCGTCGCTGAGCCCGAGTCTGCCAGAGCTCCCACACACAAACACACACACATGCCAAAGTAAAAGCACCCCATGAAAACAAACCACCCCCCCCCCCCAAAGTGAAGGGAGAAGGGACCTGAACGGGAGAAGATGGCCAAGGGAAACATCGGGACAGGGGCATCCCAAATCCGGATCACCATGCCGGATAGCCGTATTGCCCCACGCGTGGGGTCGAGCGGAGGAGATAAGCAGCAGCAGTCAGCAGCCTGGGCTGGGAGGCTTCCATTAACCATCTAGGCATGTAAACAATAGAACTGAGCAGAAATAGACCAAAAGGGGGTGCCGGGTTTAACCCTGGCTACCTGCAAGCAGGAGACTTCTTTCTTCTGTCTTGTCGCATCTTGCAGAGAGAAAACACTGGGTGTTAAGTGGGAGGTCCCAGGTATATATAGGCCGGAAGGGGGCTCGTTCTCAAGACACTCTGAGAATAAGACGACCTTCAGCGCCAGAAAGATCAATGATGCCTCCCCAAGGGGCTCAAAGGGAGGACCTTGTAGCACAGATAAGACCAAATTAAGATCTCAAGGAGGGTTGAGAGACTCCCTGCATGAAAGTCTTAATAAGCTTATTTTTTGCAATGGGCCTTTGGGATAATAGACAGGGCTGAACCTGGTCTTTAAGGGTGCTAAACTGCAGCCTCCCCTCAAGACCCTTCCACCAAAATTCCCAGATTCTGGGAAAAGAATATCTTCTACAGGGGAACCCCTTGCCTTCACCCGAAGCAAGCCTCTACAAACTCTATAGTATACGACAGAGGAAGTCTGCTTTCTTGCCCAAATTATTGTTTTAATGACCTCAGAAGACAGGATCTTTTCTGCCAGGATGCAGAATGTGTAGCAGGGGGCCTTGTATGAGCAAATCTGGCCATCTGGGCAGGTGGCAAAGATCGCCCCTCGCCATACTTACAACATCGGCAAACCAACTCCTTCTTGCCCATATGGGGCATATGGTTGGGACTTTCTTGAAAGTTACTTTTTTTTAAAAGGTGCCCTGGGAGTGGTAGCAGAGGGAAGGCATACACCAAATTGACTGCTGACCAGGGAGATGTCAGAGGTCCCCCAATGGTTGCACAGATCCTAGAAAATCCTGTGACAGATAATCCCCCTGATACAGCATCTGCCTGCTCAAAAATGCAGGGGACATTGTTCTCCTACCATATACGGGAGCTAATCTGCTCCGGCTGCCTCCTTGATGATTGTTATAAGCCATAGCCGTGGCATTGCCTGTCTGAATCCTGGCAGGAAGGCACTTCAAGAGGGAGGCCCTATGAGCTAGGGCCAGAAAGATTGCCCTCAGGTTCAGAACACTGATGGATAACCTGCATTCCTGCTGGTTCCAATGACCCTGAAAAGTCAGAGATTCCATCACACCTTCCGTCATGCTCATTGATTATGATCCAGTGGATTGGAGTGAAGGACCTGCTCACCAGAAGATGATGGGGATCTAGCCACTATGCTAAGGCTCGTCTACCTGGAAGGGACAGGGAGAAAGGAATATCCATGGATGCCGGATTCCTTTCCTACTGTGATAAAAATCTAAAACAGGAAGAATGTTGAGGGTCTGGAAGCAGCCAGGGTTAAAGTGGACCAACACCCTCCCGTGATCGCCCCGGGAATCTATAAGATTCCCGGACCGATCAGCCCCCTGACTGCGGGGCACCCCTGTGTGAAACCCCCAGAAACCCCTAAATCCCTACCTGATCCTCGATCCAGCAGCACCCGCCACCTCCCACGCATCCCTCCAGCAGGACGCGCCGGCCGTTTGTGAATGGCCGGCACAGCGGCGCGGCCTGTAAGAGTGACGCGCGGGAGCGCTCTCTTGTCTGTCGCTGCCTCCCGCTTGTCCGTCGGCGGGGATTGGCAGCAGCGGTCACGTGGGAGCGGGGAGAGGTGAGTTTTGTGGGCTTTCTGGGGGGTTTCACACAGCGGGGGTCCCCCGATCGGGGTGCCCTGCCGAAGTGGACCAAAACCCAGGATAGTCAAAATCCTGGGTGTTGGTCCACTTTAAAGTCCCCCGTATCCTGGAAAGTTCTAAAAAATAAAAGTAAATGCAAAAAAAAAAATTATAAATCCAGCCACATCTTCGTAGTTCAGTCCCAACTGCATTGAACTGGTGATGGGAGGGTCGCTGGAAGTATATGTAGACCGAGAAGGGCAGTCATGCCCTTCGGTCAAGAGTGTTAACCCATTTGTATCTGAATTGTGATGCCCTGGGGTGGAATATGAGAGAAACAACAAAGCCCCAACAACAATAAATTGCCATTTACAGTATGTCCCAAACGGGGAGTCCCATGTTTGTATTTCAACTATAAGCACCCAGGTAAGTGTAGGCGATCTCTCAAGAGCAGTATCTAGCATACCAATTAGCTGACTATATTACGAGTAATTATAAGTCAATGACTAATTACTTACTATTTTTATTCTTTATATTAACATCAGCTCCACTTTTAAGAAGTTTTAAGGCGCACAACTTCATGCCCCGATACGCAGCACAGTGCAGAGGAGTGTTGCCCATCTGGTCTGTACAGTTTAGGTCAGGCGGTTTAGCTCTGTTTAGCTACACAAAATAAATAGAAATATAAATATTCGAAATACATTGTGCAATTTGGAATTTTCCAAACAAAAGTAGCCAGTGCAGTAACTTACATTCACAAATGTTTGACTAATGCTCCCCAAAGTGGCCTCTTAAATTATCATATAATATAATTATAAATTATAAGGCGAAAATGTCAAGTGTAATAATAAAAAGTGGAGCACTGGCCTAGATTATCAGGAAATTAAAAGCAAAAGGAACCAAAGTTACATTCTCTCACTGGAACAAGATAGACAGGTTGATAGGCTTATTATAAATAAAGGGTAAGAATAATTTACAACACCTGGGATGGACAGCCCTGGGGGGGGGGGGGGGGGGGGGGGGTTCTGATATGGTATTAGGCCTTTATAGGCATAGCACTGACCGAGGATTTAAAGAATTATGATAGTATTAATGGGATCCTATACACACATAACTAGCCACCCCTTTATCACCAAACCGCAAAGTTTTATTCACATAGGCATCCACAGTGCTGCATTTTTTGACTTGACTTGTATTTTAAAGGAGCAATATCACTAAAAAAAATTACAATTATAAAAATCCATATAAATATGCTGGATGGCAAAAGGAGGGGTCACATACACCTGGTATCAAGAAATATCCAACCAGGCATGTTTGTTTCGTTCAATGGAAAGAGGAAACCTGTCACCCCTGGATTTTATTCCTACCAGTAAAAGAAAACCACAAGCTTGCCGGGAGTTTAATTTAGTTTGGGCGTATGTCTCCTCCTCCGATTAACCAATGTGTTTATATGGATTTTTAATATTACACAATTTAGCGATATAGCTCCTTTAAATCTGGAACTGGGGGATCTGCTTCAGAGTGTGGAAAAACTTATCATTGTGTAACATTATCATTCATACAAAGCAATGTGCACTCCTGAGGTGTTTAACCCTTTAAGTGCCAAGCACAAAAATTAAAAAAAATAAAAATAAACGACCCCTTTTTCGATCCGACCGAGTCTTCTCTTCACCAGGGGGGAATCATACTCCCCCAGGGGCTCTTTTGTGGTGACGAGAGGTCCAAAACGGGCCCTCTCCCCCGCTGTCCCAGTCACCGCTGCTAGCCTCGCCTTTTGTGGGCGGGGTGGATGACGTCACCAATGACATCATCTTGCTCCAGTGCTGAACTGTCAGATGCCAGGGATGATTTCTGAAGGAAGGTTGGAGGGGCAGGGGGCTGTGATCCTCTGCCTCCCAAGCCCTCCTCCAGTGATCACACCTGGCAGCTGTCATCTGAGATAGGCGTGGGACAAGATCCTCAAAGCAAATGCTAAAAGCACCTGGGATTTAAAGGGGACAGCGCACAACTCGTGTGCTATAGACTATGGGGGACTGCCCTGGCTGCCTCCAGACCTCAGATGTACTACACCTTTTAACCTCTGTTCAGTTTGTGCTTCCTCCCGGGGGAGGGACCACACTCTACGTGGGTCATCCCAAAGAATAAAGGGAGAACAATTAAATAAAAAAAAAAAAAAAAACTTAACACTTAACCCTTTGTGAACTGGTAAGGGATCCAGGAGACCCCTATACCAGTTTACAAGGCTTGGGGGCTGGCAAGTCACCTGCAGCTAGCAGGTGACTAGTTAACCCCCAGGAACCCCATTACCTGCCACCCTAAAGCCCGGGGGGGGGGGGGGGGGGGGAGAAGAGCCCAAGGCAACACTGGCTGGGCTCCCCGTCCTATTCTACAACCCCCATAGCTGGTCCCCGGGCTGGTTATGCTGGGTAGAGGGGATCCCATGTAATTTGTTGGGGTAGGATTTTTAAGGGGCTTTCCCCCCCACACCAATTTGTTTTTATTTAACGCTTTATAGTGTGGATTGTAGTTGTATTATATTTGTAAATATAACACAAAAATACAATTTTGTGATTACTCACCTGTAAAATGGGTCTTATAAGTATGTCACACACCCCGCTTCCACTATTCATGACATATGGGTTATGGTCCAGTAGAGGGTGAACTTCTGCAGAGATGAAAGCAAAAAAGAAGCCCCTCCCGGTCCATAAATACCTGGGACCTCCCACACATTCCCCAGTATATGAAGGCAGAAAGGGGACCAGGAAGAGACAATAAAACATTCTTAACAATAAAAGGTTCACCATATAAAGGATCCAGAATACCAAAGGGCGGGATGAAGCGGGGTGTGACACATACTTATAATACCCATTTTACAGGTGAGTAATCACAAAATGGTATTATTCCAAAGTATGTCACACACCCCACTTCCACTATTCATGACATATGGGACATCCAATAGCAGTGTCCGTCAGGGGTGGGGATCCAAATTCAGCAAAAAAAAATGCACCGATTTAAACCACTGTAGCTTGCAGTACCTTGCGGGCAAAAACAGCATCCGCTGAGGCCTGCACATCAACCTTATAAAACTTGGAAAAAGTATGAACGGAAGACCAAGTAGCAGCCTTACAAACTTGTTCAACAGAAGCCTGTTGCTGAAAAGCCCAGGAAGCCCCAACAGCACGAGTAGAATGAGCAGTGATCTTAAAAGGAGGAACCCTCCCCTTAGCGGAATAGGCCCCAACAATGGCCTGACATATCCATTTACTAATGGTAGACTTGGCTGGCACCAAACCTTTCCTGGGCCCGGAGGGCACCACGAACAAGGTGTCCGTCTGAAAAGGAGAAGTAGCGACCAAATAGTACTTCACACAACAAACCACATCCAAAGAGTGCAAAACCCTCTCCTTGTCATTGCTAGGCTTAGGACACAAGGAAGGGAGAACTACATCCTGATTGAGATGGAAGGCAGAAACCACCTTAGGAAGGAAGTCTGGTTTAAAGCGAAAAACCACCTTATCCTGGTGTCTCTCAAAGTAAGAGGCCTGAATAGACAGAGACGCCGAACAGAGGTAATAGCCACCAAACAGGCAACCTTTTGAGTGAGCACAGAAAGTGCCACATCCTGCACCGGCTCAAAAGGAGGCCCCTGTGGGGCCGAGAGAACCAAATTTAGGTCCCAAACGGGAACCAAAGGCTTTCTAGGGGGCCGAACATGAGTGACCACTTGGAAAAAAGTCTTGACCAGATGATGCAAAGCAAAGGACCTTTGAAAAAAGACAGCCAGGGCAGAAACCTGACCCTTCAAAGTACTGAGCTGGAACCCCAGATCCAGACCGTGTTGTAGAAACTCCAAAATCCTAGGAATAGAAAACACCCTGCAAGGTAAGGCCCTAGCCTCACACCAGTCAATATAGGACCGCCAAGTCCTATAGTAAATGTTAGAGGAAGACCTCTTCCTAGCCCTAATCAATGTCTGAATAACTGCCTCCGACAAACCTTAGTCCCTCAGGATGAAGGTTTCAGCAGCCACGTCAAAGCAAGCATTTGTAAATTGGGGTAACGTAGCTGACCCTGAGAGATCAGATCCGGAAACAGGGGCAGACTGTACTGATCTACCGCTAGTCTTACGACGTCTGCGAACCAAACCTGTCTTGGCCACCTTGGGGCCACCAGAATTGCTGGTGCCCCCTCTAGAGCCAGCTTGCGCACTACCTTGCCTACCATGGAGAAGGGGGGAAACAGGTACAGAAACCCCAGATCCCTCCAGGCAAGTGACAAGGCATCCACTGCCAGAGGTTCCCGAGACAGAGATACAAAGGTTGGGAGCTTGTGATTGTGCCGAGAGGCAAAGAGATCCACCTCCGGAGTCCACCACTTTTGACACAGGGACCGAAACACCCTGTGGTTGAGAGACCATTCTCCACTCCCGGAATGTACACTGCCAAGATGCAAGGAACATTGCTCTCCGCCCATGTCAGAATCAGAGAGACTTCCCTGAGGGTACTCCTGCTGCTAGTCCCTCCTTGGTGATTGATGTAAGCTACCGCAGTTCGATTGTCTGATTCAACCTGAACCGGTAAGCCCTGTAGGTGAAGTGTCAGACGAGACAGAACCAAACGAATAGCTCTGAGCTCCAAGACATTGATGGGGGTGTGAGCATCCTGAGAACCCCACAAACCCTGGAACTGATGATCCTTCCAGAACCCCCCCCCCCCCCCCCCAGCCCGACAGGCTGGCATCCGTGGTAACCATCTCCCAACAAGGGGCCAGAAACGATCTGCCCCTCATCAGACTCCAGCCACCACTGAAGGGACGGCCGAACCCTGGGAGACATCAGAAAACACTGATCCAAGGACTGTGAACATCTGTCCCATTTCAGCAATAGATGGAGTTGGAGCGACCTCATGTGGAACTGAGCAAAGGGGACTGCCTCGAAGGAGGCCACCATCAAACCCTAGCCAGATAGAAGGGCGAGGATTGGTCAGGAGAACACGTATCAGATCCACCCCTGATGGGGTGGTTGATCACCCATCCGAACCTTTCCAGCGTCGTCACCACCGTCCTGGTGTCCAGCTCCGCCTGGCAGAGGAAAAAAGCTGTAATGAGTAGGTCGTCCAGATACGGCACAATGCGAATGCCCTGGGCTCTGAGCAGGGCCATTATGCCCGCCAGAACCTTGGTAAACACCCTCGGTGCCGAGGTCAGCCCGAATGGGAGGGCCACAAACTGAAAATGCTGATCTCCAACCACGAACCTGAGAAATCTCTGGTGTGCTGGGAAAATTGGTATATGAAGGTAAGCATCCTTGAGGTCTATGGACGTCATGAAATCCCACTGACGAAGGGAACCGATGGCTGAGTGCAGAGTCTCCATGGGGAACTTCTTGGTTCTGATGAACCTGTTGAGAAGCTTCAAATCTAGAATGGGTCTTATGGAGCCATCCTTTTTGGGAACTGTGAAGAGGTTGGAATAATAGCCCCGGCCTCTCTCTGAAAGAGGCACCGGGCATATGACCGCCATGTCCAGGAGATTCTTTACAGCCAACAGGAGCCCCTGCGCCGTCCGAGGATCCGATTGCACACCGAGACATTAGGAATCTGGGAGGAGGCTGGTACTCGAACTCCAGTTTGTACCCAGACGAGACCACTTCCAATATCCACTTGTCTGTGACCTCCTGGGCCCAGACCTGGAAGAAGAGCCGCTGCCGTCCCCCCACCCGTAAGGGTGAGGGCACCTCCTCATTTCTGAGCTGGCTTGGCAGCGGGCTTGGGCTTGGAACCCCAGGTAGAGGCTGGACGGGGGCGTCCCCTGCCTCTGTTCCAGGAATCACTTCTGAAGCTAGAGTAGGCAAGACCTCTGCCCACTCTGGCACCGCGAAAGGAAGGATTGAAGGAGCTTGCCCCCCGAAAGAAGCGACGCTGCTTCTTACGCTGAGGTAGCTTCCCACCTTTCGCAACAGAATCCAATTTGTCACCAAACAGCCGCATATCCAGGAAGGGCAGTGCTGTAAGTGATTTCTTGGCCGCTATGTCAGCCGCCCACTGGCGTAGCCATACCGAACGACGCATGGCCACCAGCAGAGCTGAGGTTCTACTACACATGATAGTGTCATCTATAGCCGCCAACACAAAGTTCCTGAACAATTCACACCTCTTAAGGGCTGTGAATTCAACACTGGCCGGGTTGAGTTGGGACCCTTTTAACATTTCCCTAACCCCAGACTTGGTATTTGGTAGACACAGCCACGAGTGCAGATGCACAAACAAGCCGCAAGGCTGAACCCACACTGGCAAAAGGCATGGCATGCCATCTGATCAATGCGCTTATCCTCGCCATCCTTAAGGGTAGTGGCGTCAGTAGTATGTACAACGGAGGTGTTGGACAACCCTAAGATGGGCGCATCGACCTCGGGAGGGGAAGACCATCGCTTCATTGCGTCCGCCGGCAAGGGATACTTCCTATCCCATCCCTGCGGGACACCGGGAAGCCGACTGAGCTTCTCCCATTCTCATGCTATCAAAATGATCCTGATTTGGGAACTCCAAGCGGGGCTTAGATGGCCCAAAGAATTCCCCTTTCTTCGGAGGGGCCTCCGCTGGTGGGGAAATATCCAAAACCTCTAAGAGATGGGCCAGGGGGTATCCACAGCATCCCCTAGCGCCTGCCCGGCATCAGAATCAAAGAACTGCAGTTCTTCAGTCTCAGATTCCTCAAACAATTCCCCCTCCTCAAGAGGGGAATAATCAGACCAGTCAAGGGAGTCATAATCATCAAAATCAAGTACCGGCATAGCCAGAGACAGATTCCTTTTCTTAGCAGAGGCTTTCTTGCCCACTGAGCTAGAAATAATTTTCTTGAGGTTGGCCAGCCTAGCACATACCTCAGAGTGCGACTCACCACTAATGATCGTGTCACTTTGGGTATGGATAATGCGGAGCGGGGAAGGAGATGAGACGGGCGGCTCTGACCCAGATGCCTGGGACCCTGACTGCCGCTCTATGGCCTGTTGCGCACATGATATGCAAATTAGTACATTTTCCCCCGTAAGGGATACCCCACAACCCACACATAGCCGGGATTGACCCGAAGGGAGCCCAAGCCCGGTATCCTGTGGAGCCTCCATATGGTGATTTTAATGGTAGTCGCAATGACCAGAAGGAATTACGCTGATAAGCTACCCGGGATGCCCCTTTAAGTCCCAAGTGGGAGGATTTAAGTAGCCCAAATTACTCTAGGGACCCTAGGACCGGGAGAAACCCCTTTTAAGCAAGGCACAGGGAGTCCTCCTGAAAGACACAAGATATGGGCAATAAGCACATGCACCCACACACATTGTATGATATATACATGTAATAATAAAACCAACAAGCAGAGGGAGCCAGCGCTGCCCCAAGCGGCGACTGGGGCATATGGCCAGCATAGCAAGAAGGGGGGGGGGCAGGAGGAAGCCCAAAAAGGGCACTCACACAAGTCCAAAATGGCGTCAGGCACCAGCCAGCAGCTCCGTGTGAAGGAGAGAGAAGAAGGGGCGGGCCAGCGCGGATTGCGCGCTGCGCCAGGCCCAGCCCCCCTCCCTCCGAGTCCATCAGTGCGGTTCCCATCATTAGGATGGGCCCGCAATGGCGCCAAACAAGGGGAGGGACGGGTTGCGGCAACGCTCGAGCGCCCGGCCCCGCCCCCTCACAAACGCAGTCTGAGGGGGAGAAGCTCCCCAGGCTGTAGCAGAGCGCGACATCAGAGGGGACCCGGAAGGGGGAGAATCCCTCACCTGGATACCGCCTACCCCCTTGTATGGGGTCTCACGGGGGAGCATGGCTCCCTAAAACACCTATTAAGGTGTTGCCTACCCTCACCCGGACCTGCAGCCAAGGCTGGGAGGCTAGTATTGGACTTACTGTATAAAGGTCCGGGCAGAAATAGGGCAAAAAATGGCCGGGCGTGAGCCCGCCTTACCTGCAAGGAAGAGCAGCATACATCTTCTGACTTGCTCGCCGTCCTGCAGAGAAGGAACTGGGAATGTGTGGGAGGTCCCAGGTATTTATGGACCGGGAGGGGCTTCTTTTTTGCTTTCATCTCTGCAGAAGTTCGCCCTTTACTGGACCATAACCCATATGTCATGAATAGTGGAAGCGGGGTGTGTGACATACTTGGAATAAGTTTAATTTTCCAGGAAAGTCCCACAAAAGTCACAAGTTAAACCACAAAATGGTGAAAAATGACCTGTCAACAGAGGGTGACAAAATCTCCATTAGGCTGGAAATTAAAGTCTTAAAACTAGCTATGCATAATGGGTATTGTTCTGTTTGGGGGAGGGGGGGGTGTGCTTTCAGATTTAACTTGTTTTTTCAAGTTTTTTGTTTGCATATTGATATTTTAGGAAAATATGTTTTATAATAATTCTTCTTCAAATAATTCTTTGAGGGATTACTTCCAGAAAGAGAAGCCCACTACAACAAGCTGGGTACGCCCAGAAAGCTTAACGTGTGTACTTTCAGGGAATATATGTTTTGTGGGGAGGGGTATTTCAAATGAAAAGAGTTGTTTTGGTTGAAAAAGAGCAAGGTGCGCACTTTGTCTGCAGAGCTAAAATTTTCAAGTAAAATTACCCTTATGCGCATGCTTTACTTGGGGGTGTTTGGCAACTCTTCCCTTGACAGTACCTATGCATGTTGGGTATTGTTTTGTCCGGGGGACCTTGCTTTTTCAGGTTTAACTTGTTTTTTTCTTGTTTGCATATTTTTTTTCTTTGGAAAATGTGGCTTTTAATTCTTTTTTTAAAGGAAACCCTGTGCAACCAAAGAATTCATCAAGGGATTACTTCCAGAAAACTGTGCCCACATCAACAAGCTTGGTACGCCTTGAAAGCTTAAAGTGTCTATTTCCAGAAAATACTTCGTTTGAGGGGGGTATTTCAAATGTGAAGGAGCCGTTGTATCTCATCTGAAAATCTTCTGAAGCGTTGTTTCAGTTTGGGTGAGTCTCCTGGGCTGGAAAGGGAGTCTTACCAATACATTTGTGGTACCGTTGTAACCGGGATAAATGGGGCTTTTACACGCAATATAATTTTATTGGAAAACTCATTACAAAAAAAATTGTACATATTGTAAAAATGTTTTTTTTTGCACATATTTCTCCCAAAAATATTGAGAATACACTATAAAAATAACATACATTTTATGTTAAAGCTCAGACACTGCTGAAAAAAAGCAATATATAATGTTCCAGGGAAATTTCTGGAAATCCCTTCAAAAATCACAGTTGTACACGCTCCTAATGTTCCCAGTTTTTAAGATTTTTAAGAACGGAGGCCCTAAAGCTTTTACAATCACTTTTACTTTGTGCTGCATGCCAGAAAAATACCATTTTGTGAGTACTCACCTGAAAAATGGATATTGTTAGTGTGCCACACACCCCGCTTCACCTTTAATATTCTTCACGATTGGGTTAACTCACCACCAGGTGACGCTGTGCAGAGAGGAAGTCTTGTAACGAGCCCCCTTCCGGCCTATATATACCTGGTACCTCCCATTTATCACCAGTGTATTAAAAAGCAGAAAGACAAGGTACCAGTATTTTAACGGTAACCTCAAAATAAATCAATATAAATAAAAGCTTCCCCATAGGAAGGAATCCAAAGGATTCGGAATACCGAAAAGGGTGGGAGTGAAGCGGGGTGTGTGGCACACCAACAATATCCATTTTTCAGGTGAGTACTCAGAAAATGGTATTATTCTTGGTGTGCCACACACCCCGCTTCACCTTTAATATTCTTCACGATTGGGACATCCAAAAGCAGTGTCCACAAGGGATGGGCATCTCAAGGCCAGGTGAAGCATAACTTAAATGACTGCAGTCTGCAGAACTTTGCGGCCAAAAACAGCATCCGCTGAGGCCCGCACATCAACTTTGTAAAACGTAGAAAAAGTATGAACAGAAGACCAAGTGGCGGCCTTACAAACTTGTTCAACAGAAGCTTGGTGCTGAAAAGCCCAAGACGCCCCAATGGCGCGAGTAGAATGAGCAGTGATACGAAAAGGGGGAACTTTCCCCTTAGCAGAATAGGCCGCAGTAATGGCCTGATGTATCCATTTGCTAATGGCAGATTTGGCTGGTGCCAAACCCTTCTTAGGCCCATAGGGCACAACAAAAAAGGCATCCGTCTTACGAAAAGGAGACGTGATAATCAAGTAGTACTTAACACAGCGTACTACATCCAAACAATGCAAAACCCTCTCTTTGTCATTCTTAGGATTAGGACACAAGGAGGGAAGAATAATATCCTGATTCAAATGAAAAGCAGAAACAACCTTAGGAAGAAAGTCTGGCTTGAACCGAAAGACCACTTTACCCTGATGCCTCTCAAAGTGGAGCGCCTGGATAGACAAGGCCGCCAACTCTGAGACACGCCGGACCGAAGTGATAGCTACCAAGACAATCTTCTGAGTCAGGGTAGACAAAGCAATATCTTGCAGAGGCTCAAAAGGAGGAGCCTGCAGAGCAGAAAGAACCAAATTCAAATCCCAAACCGGGAGTAATGGTTTCCTGGGAGGCCGCACATGCGTAACCCCCTGGAAAAAGGTTTAAGAATGAAGCGCAAAACGCTTCTGAAAAAAGATAGATAAGGCAGAAACTTGCCCTTTCAAAGTACTTAGCTGAAGACCAGAGTCCAGCCCAGATTGTAAAAACTCCAGAATCTTGGAGACCGAGAAAACCCTACAAGGAAAAGATCTAATCTCGCACCAAGCGATATAGGCTTTCCAAGTCCTATAGTAGATGATAGAAGAAGACCTCTTCCGGGCACTGATCAGAGTCTTGACAACTGAGTCAGAAAGACCCTCCTCCTTCAAGATGGAGGTTTCAGCAGCCAGGCCGTCAAACCCAGCGCTGGTAAATTGGGGTAACACAACCGACCCTGAGTGAGCAGATCGGGCCGAAGAGGCAGAACGAACTGGTCCACTGCCAGCCGAACGATGTCTGCGAACCACACTCGCCTTGGCCACCTTGGGGCCACGAGAACGGCGGACACCCTTTCCAGAGCCAACTTCCGAACCACCCTGCCCAGCATGGGTATCGGAGGAAACAGGTATAGAAATCCCAGAACCCCCCAGCTCAGGGACATGGCGTCCACTGCCAGAGCCAGAGGATCCTGGGAGAGCGACGTGAAGTTCAGGAGCCTGTGATTGTGACGAGAGGCAAACAGGTCCACCTCCGGTGTCCCCCATCGGAGACAGTGAGCGAAAAACCTGAGGATGGAGAGCCCATTCTCCCAGACGGGGAGAGCCCCTGCTCAACCGGTCCGCTTCCTGGTTCTCCACTCCTGGAATGTATACCGCCGAGAGACAAGGAACATGGGCCTCTGCCCAGGTCAGGATCAGGGACACCTCTCTGAGAGCACTCAGACTGCGAGTCCCTCCCTGATGATTGATGTAAGCAACCGCTGTTCGATTGTCTGAACGCACCTGGACCGGAAGGCCCAGAACGTGTTGAGTCAGGAGAGCAGGAACCCGACGGATGGCTCTCAGTTCTAGAACATTGATGGGTAAGTGGGCCTCTTGAGGTCCCCACTGCCCCTGGAACTGAAGCTCCTTCCAGAATCCGCCCCATCCCGACAGATTGGCATCCGTGGTGACAATTTCCCAAAGAGGGGTCAGGAAAGACCTGCCCTTCACAAGATTGGTCGAGACCAACCACCACTGGAGGGACTGCCGGACCCGGGAGGACAACTGGAAGGGCTGATCCAGCGACCGAGGCTGCCGGCCCCAGGAGGCCAACAGATAAAGCTGAAGCGTCCTCGTGTGAAATTGAGCAAAAGGAACTGCCTCAAAAGAGGCGACCATCAACCCTATCAGCCTCATCCCCAGACGGATGGACGGCCAAGGATTGGAAAGTAGGACCCAAGCCAACTCCTGAATCAGATGAATTTTGGACTGGGGGAGAAACACTCTGTGTTGAAGAGAGTCCAACTGCATCCCCAGAAAGGACACCACCCTGGCCGGAGCGAGGGAGGACTTGGGGAAGTTGATCACCCAACCAAAGCTTTCCAGCGTGGAGAGCACCATCCTGGTGTCTGTCTCCGATTGATTGAGCGACGGAGCCATGATGAGAAGGTCGTCCAAATAAGGTACGACATGAATGCCCCGAGATCTGAAAATGGCCATGACCCCTGCCAGCACCTTGGTGAACACCCTTGGAGCTGAGGTAAGGCCAAACGGAAGTGCCACGAATTGATAATGCTGATTTTCCATCACGAATTGAAGAAAACGTTGATGAGCGTGGCAGATGGGAACATGAAGATAAGCATCCTTGATGTCTATGGACGTCATGAAGTCCCCCTGCCGAAGGGAACCGACGGCCATACGCAAGGTTTCCATGCGAAACTTCCGAAAACGGATGAACCTGTTGAGTAATTTCAGGTCCAGGACGGGACGAACTGACCCGTCTTTCTTGGGGACTGCGAAAAGATTGGAATAAAAACCGAGGCCCATCTCTAAGCGCGGTACCGGCCGGATGACCGCCATCTCTAACAGATTCTTTACCGACGCCAGGAGCCCCTGTGCGGCCAAAGGATCGATGGGCACCCGAGACCGAAAGAACCGTGAAGGAGGGCGAGAGTCGAATTCCAACTTGTAACCGGACGACACTACCTCCCGGATCCATCTGTCCGGAATCTCCTGGTCCCAAACCTGGGAGAAGTGTTGTAATCGTCCCCCCACCCGCACGGGTGAGGGCAGCCCCTCATTGCTGAGCGGGCTTACCGGCAGGCTTGGGCTTGGTGCCCCAGGACTGAGCGGGACGGCCACGGCCCCTCCCCCGAGTCCAACCTGCACCTCTGGTAGCGGGAAAGGAAGCCCCCCTCCCCGCTCTGAATCCCCGAAATGAAGGCCTACCAGAACAGAACTTGCCCCCCTAAAGGGACGACGAGGCCTCTTGCGTTGCGGCATTTTACCACCTTTTGCGACTGAATCAATTTTTTCACCAAACAGTCGCAAGCCCAAAAAGGGGAGAGCTGTGAGCACCTTTTTAGAAGCTGAGTCCGCCGACCACTGGCGCAGCCACACTGACCGACGAATAGCCACCAGCACTGCAGCTGTCTTGCTACTCATAGCCAGCGCATCGTCCTGAGCGGATAGAACATAGGAAACAAAAGACTCACACTGCCTGAGCGCAATACACTCTTTACAAGTGGGATCGAGATCCACACACAGCTCCTGAATTACAGACCTAACCGCCAATAGAAGAAGCGCCGAAGCACACACCCGGCGCATCGTTGACCCAGCATAAATAAAACCATGGCGAGCGTACTGGTCAATCCGACGATCCTCCCCATCCTTAGGGGCAGTGGTCTCAGCAGACTGCACCATAGCCGTGCTGGAGAGCCCTAGCACAGGGGTATCGACGTCAGGAGGGACGGACCAAAACTTCACCAATTCTGGCGGAAAAGGATAACGCTTTTCCCAATTGGAAGGGATTCCAGTTGGGATGTTCCCATTCCTTAAGCACCACCCTCTCAAAGTGATGTTGTCTGGGAAAAACCCAACGCGGCTGAGGCTCTTTAAACAACTGACCCTTTGGCAGGGTGACAGCCTCAGGCGGATCTAAATTCAAAATTTCAAACATTTGAGCCAGAATGGAGGGGGTGTCAAGGGAAACCCCCGCCAACAAATCGCCAATAGCATCAGCCTCAAGCTGATCTACAGGCTCATCTGACTCCAGCAGGAATTCTCCCTCCTCGTCCAGGGAGCAATCGGACCATTCCAGAGGCTCACATACCTCCTGTGAAGCCGGAGGTATTGGCGTCAGGTGCTTTCGTTTCGCAGTGGCTTTTGACCCTGCTTTAACGGACACTATTTGCTGGCCAACCGTGCCGCCACCTCGGATTGCGAATCCCCACTCTTGACAGTGTCACGTGGGGTCCGGAACAGGGAGGGAGAGGTAGGAGATGATGGAAGTTGCGACGGGTCAGCAGCCGGAGCAACGGACTGACGCGCAATACTCTGCTTTGCACAAGGAATGCATACAAAGACATCATCAGCTGGGAGCGGAGTCCCACATCCTGCGCACACCCTAGATGACCCAGAAGAACCATTTCCGGTAATATCGGAAGCCTCCATATGGTGATTTATGGTATTCGCAAATTTTTGGGTTTAAGGCATAAGCCACCCGGGATGCCCCCTTATTGTAAATGTCCCGGAAGGGAGGATTTAATTTATAATGAAGATCCCCTTAATAATCTTTGTATATATATATTTTTTTTTGTTATAATATATATATATATATATATATATATATATATATATATATATATATATATGTCCCAATTTCTTTAAAAAAAGAAGGACTAGCCAAGTAATATAGAACCGGGAGGCCGCTTTATTCAGGGATTCCCAGGATCTGTAGGGGAAGAAAACCAAAAGTCAGACCCCCAGACAACATGTGGCAACATGCAACAATACTTATGCACAGCACCAAGGTGCTTTTAAATAAGCAAAGGAAAAACTTTGCCCTCTATTTAATCCATAAAAAAACATCCTCTTAAATATTTTCCCCCTTTTATCTTATAAAATTATAATTATTATAACCTTTTAATAAACACTAGACAGCCCCACACAAGGTGAGGCCGCTTACCTGCAGCAGCATGAACGAAAAACGCAGCAGCAGCAGGAGGCGCAGCAAAAATAAACAGACCCATATGCGGCAGCGAGCCCCCCCCCACGTGTCTTCCTGTAAGACAGGAAGGAAGTGCGGCTGGGGCCGGCCGCATGACGCTGCCGCCGCTACCACGCCCCCGTTCCCACGTCACTGGGGCCCGCCCCCTTCAAGCCCGAACAGTGCGGCCCGCCAGAAACACAGTGAAACACACATGCAATACATAACCCTCTAACCCCCCCCCCCCATAGTGAAGGGAGAAGGGACCGTAACGGGAGAGAAAGGGGCTAAGGGGACCTTCGGGACAGGGGCATCCAATTTCCGGATCACCATGCCGGATAGCCGCATTGCCTCCAAAACAGGGGGTCGAGCGGAGGAGATAAGCTCCTAGGCACCTAAAGTGCCGTCTACCAATTGCCCAGTGAGCAGCCTAGGCTGGGAGGCTTCCATTCCACCATAAAGGTACAAGCAATCAGAAACCGGGCAGAAATAGACCAAAAGGGGGTGCCGGGGTAAGACCCCGGCTACCTGTAAGCAGGAGACTTCAATCTTCTGTCTTGTCGTCAAGCAGAGAGAAAAACACTGGTGATAAATGGGAGGTACCAGGTATATATAGGCCGGAAGGGGGCTCGTTACAAGACTTCCTCTCTGCACAGCGTCACCTGGTGGTGAGTTAACCCAATCGTGAAGAATATTAAAGGTGAAGCGGGGTGTGTGGCATACCAAGAATATCCTGGGAGATAGGCCTAGCCACTTACTAAGGACTATAGCTCCTAGATTAGCATATGGGAGGTCTATAAACCCACCCATAAGCTAAATGTATATGTTTTCCTGTTCTTCACAACATTTGATCAGAATATTATGTTTCTGATTTTCTTCTTCTAAATCCTAGGTGTGTCTTATGGGTCGGTGTGTATTATAGGGCGAAAATATGTAAATTTACTATATACTCATCTACATTTATAATACATTTTTTTATATTACAAATAACCTTTAAATATACTGTCAAAAAGGCACAGGAATAACATGCTAATAAGAAAGGACAGATTTTTTTTAAGGGGTACTTGCAATATGGCCAATTTTGTTAGCTAGCTAACAGTCTAGGAATAGGAGCAGGGGGGGGGGGGATATAAAATGAGCAGAAGGGAGAGGGGAAAAGGGCACTCAAAGAATGTCGAGCAGCATATTGTTACATTGGCTGACAGACTCTATGGATGCAGAAAACAGGCACAAAACACCAACCATCAGGTTGGGACAAATTAAAACTGGTTCTAAAATGTTTGTTTACATTTATAAAATAAGGTTTTAAAATGGATCTTTGTATATACAGCATTGCTTACCAGATCACATAATCGTGCAAGGTCACCTTCTCTTGCAGCACCCAAAAGTTCTTCTTCCAGTTTTCTTTCCTGTGTGCGTTGGGCAGCTGGATACACAAACCATTAACAATGAGCAGCAGTTTTGTAAAATGTGAGGATATTGCAACTTATTTTATTACACAAGCGCCCACGACCAATTTATCCATTTCCAGTAACTACTGTACACCAGACACACATTTAAATTATATGTTTTCCTGTTCTTCACAACATTTGGTTCAGAATATTATGTTTCTGATTTTCTTCTTCTAAATCCTAGGTGTGTCTTATGGGTCGGTGTGTATTATCGGGCGAAAATATGTAAATTTACTATATACTCATCTACATTTATAATACATTTTTTTATATTACAAATAACCTTTAAATATACTGTCAAAAAGGCACAGGAATAACATGCTAATAAGAAAGGACAGATTTTTTTTAAGGGGTACTTGCAATATGGCCAATTTTGTTAGCTAGCTAACAGTCTAGGAATAGGAGCAGGGGGGGGGGGATATAAAATGAGCAGAAGGGAGAGGGGAAAAGGGCACTCAAAGAATGTCGAGCAGCATATTGTTACATTGGCTGACAGACTCTATGGATGCAGAAAACAGGCACAAAACAAAAGTTCTTCTTCCAGTTTTCTTTCCTGTGTGCGTTGGGCAGCTGGATACACAAACCATTAACAATGAGCAGCAGTTTTGTAAAATGTGAGGATATTGCAACTTATTTTATTACACAAGCGCCCACGACCAATTTATCCATTTCCAGTAACTACTGTACACCAGACACACATTTAAATGATCCCACCTTAAAGTGGAACAAAACCTGTGAATTTGACTTTCCTGAGTTTTGTTCCATGCCCCGATAAGTGAAACACCCCAGAAAGCCCTAAAACTCACTATTACATGCTCGAAAGGCGCATGTGAGGGCTCTTGTTCAAGCTGAGCTTTTTGCCTTGACATTCAGAAAAGGGCTCTGATTAAAATGAATCAGCACAGCAAGGCACTGGGGATGCGGCAGTATGTTCCCCATTCAAAACAATGCCAGCCTTCTGGCAAATGATTCAGGTGGCTCTACTTGGACGGGAGCCTGTGCATGCATAGTTGGAACACCTTGTATTGGCTGTAAGGAACAGACTAGAAAGATCTACTGGTAATACAATCTCATCCAGGAGCACAGAGCACAAATAAGACATTGCAGACACTCAATCAATAGGGTTCTTTTAAGGCACAGTCATCGCATGTTCAGCAACAAGTACACACATTGCAAGTGGCTAGAACACTGCACAGAAAATCAGCAGTGCTTCTGTTTTAACCAGTTTTGGTTTAGCTACACCACACACTTAAAACAAAATAAATAATAATAAAGTTACCTTCTAACATGGCCTTGACCTCCTTGTCTTGGGCCACATTGGCTGCGGTTTGTCCCTCTCCGTTTATTACTGTAGCGTCTGCATTTGACTCTAACAATAGCATCACTATTTCCTGATTCAAGCAAACAAAAATCAGTGATAAACTGAGTAAACAACATCTGCAACAATTTAAAGTGGTCCTACTGCAAACAAATCCAATAAAAACCCACATAAATATGCTAAATAGCAAAAATACAATTCTGAGATTACTCACCTGTAGAATTGATTTTACTGTGTACAGCACGGCCTGTTTCATTTCAATCATTACTTCTGGGTATTCCGCCACAAGGTGGCGCAGTTGACTGCAGAAGACTTGTGGCTCCTCCCGGCCCTATAAAAAAGCCGGGAATCACCCATAGACCCCCAGTGTTGAAAAGCAGTTATGCAAGAAGCCGGGAGATAAACCATGATAAAAGAATACACAGCCCCAAAAAGGCTAACTGTAAAACAAATCACCGTAAAGAGGCAACCAAGGGCAACGATAACAAGGGAGGGATAAAACAGGCCGTGCTGTACACAGTAAAATCAATTCTACAGGTGAGTAATCACAGAATTGTATTTTTCCAAGTGTACAGCACGGTTTCATTCCAATCATTACTTTTGGGACATCCAATAGCATATTTATGTAGGGTGAGATCCCCAATGAGTAACGGCAGGTAGTTCAGACCACAACCGCCTGAAGCACCTTGCGGCCAGAAACAGAAACCTGAACAGAGGACCATGTAGTGGGCTTAAAAACTTGTTCAACAGAAGCCTGGTGCACCACCTTATCCTGATGCCGCTCAAAAATACAATTCTGTGATTATTCACCTGTAGAATTGGTATTATATGTATACAGCACGTCCTGTTCCAGAAAATATTCCTTACACTTGGGATATACTCCAGTAGATGGCGCTGGACTGCAGAGACAGAAAAGTGGCCCTCCCGGCCCTATATACACCAGGGACCTCCCACAAAATCTCCAGTACTGAAAAGCAGTTAGCAAGAGACCGGGAGAACTAAAACCATCATATGAAAATTTGAACATAAGAACAATCACCATAAAAAGAGGTAACTAAAGATAATGATAACAAGGGTGGGGTGGAACAGGCCGTGCTGTATACATATTATACCAATTCTACAGGTGAGTAATCACAGAATTGTATTATTCTAAGTATACAGCACGTCCTGTTCCAGAAAATATTCCTTACACTTGGGTAAGGTAGGGTGGGATCCCCAAAAGTAACAGCAGACAGTTCAAACCGCTACAACCTGCCGAACCTTCCGGCCAAAAGCAGCATCAGCTGGACCTTAACATCAACCTTGTAAAACTTAGAAAAATTATTTGGGGGGTGAGGGGTAAGGTCAAGATAATGCTACCCCTCCTTGCCAGACCGGTTTGTCTAGTTGTTTTCCCCTACTCTCCAATATGTTTGGGGGGGAAGAGGTACCCTTGTAGGAGTACCAATGGTAGGAGAGCTTTCTTTTGGGGGTATACTGGTTCTGTATTCATATAACTTAAGTGACCACACATATACAATTTTAAAAACGTAAACTTATTTATTTTTCACATGTTGCTTCTTTCACATATTTTACACATGTTATAGCTGATGTTATCTCTCTGTACAGCATGTCTCATCTCTCTTTACATTAATTGTGGAGGAGTAGTGTTAATTTTCACACATTAACTTTATATACATTCGGCCGGTTACTGCCATCAATTCATGTGGCTAGGTCCAGCTTTAAAGCAGTTTGTAGCAAGCTCGTTGGTTTAGTTACTCTCAGGTGCAGCAAGTCCAAGTGAAAATACGTGCAAACGTTTCGCTCTAATCGGCTTCTTCAGTGCACATTATACATCTGGTTTGGATAGTGGAGAGTACATAGTTCTTAATATTATCTTAATACATATTTAGTCTAGTGGTATTTTTATACAACATACCTCTTTCATATGAGAGTGGTAAGGGAGCGCTTGCTTCAGGTTATCCTTATGAGTCAAAATCCTGCAGTCTGCTGACCTGTAGTGTGTAGCCAGTTTAGTCTCACATTAAGGTTTGGGGGAGTTAAGTTTGCCAGTGTTATCTTTTACCTTAGGTCATCTTGGGTCCAATGAAAAGGCAGGCTGGTTGGAAAAGGGGGACTGCTATGCGCCTCTCCACTTTCCTTGAGTCCTTTTTCCATACAGTGTTGGGGGGACCCCGTTTGTAGCAAGGTGTCCGGTGTTGGGTTTAGTACCTTTTGTTTGTAGCAAGTGCGCAGGAAAAGTGGAGAGGCGCATAGCAGCCCCCCTTTTCCAATCCATAATCACTAATCATATTAATGGACTATTAGCCTAATACCAGTCATAAGACTGAAGACAGGCTTAAAAGAAACTATTGTAAGAAATGTGAAAAAAACTTGTATGTGAAAAAAATTTGTATGTAAAAGATATGTGAATAATTGTATATATGTTTAATACACACTTGCATGAATAAAAAGTATTAATCAACTGTATATAGTAATTAGCTCACTGTAATCAAAGGGTTAAACAAACAGGCGCGTCCTGGTTCTCTCCCCAGGGGGAGAACCAACCCCAATTTGCACTTATAGTCTCCCTGACGACCAGTCAGGAGCGCCTGTCACCTGACAACACTAATATCTACTTCCTAGATATACTTGTCCAAACCCAGACCTCAGATCCCCCCAACCCTCCCCCTCCACCCCCAATAACTTATAGTGGACTTAGCCAGACCCAGACCCTTAGGTCCAGACGGAAGCACAAAAAGAGCATCAGTCATCCTGAAGGGTTCAGTAGCCACCAGATAGAACTTCAGAGTTCTGACTATGTCCAAAAAATGCAAAACCCTTTCCTTAGGGTTACTAGGATTAGGACACAGAGAAGGCAAAACAATGTCCTGATTGAGATGAAAGGCAGAAACAACCTTAGGCAGAAAATCGGGCTTAAAACGAAACACCACCTTGTCCTGGTGTCTCTCAAAATAAGGAGGCTTGATGGAAAGGTGCGCCAACTCAGAAACATGCTTAACAAAAGTGATAGCCACCAAAAAGACCACCTTAAGCGTAAGAATGGACAAAGGAGCCCCTTGCAAGGGCTCAAAGGGCGACCACTGCAGGGCAGATAAGACCAAGTTCAAGTCCCAGACTGGGAACATAGGCTTACGTGGGGGACGCACGTGAGTAACCCCCTGGAAAAAGGTCTTGACTAGGGGATGCTGAGCAAAGGATCTTTGGAAAAAAATAGCCAAAGCAGACACATGGCCTTTCAGAGTACTGAGCTGAAGACCCAGATCCAAACCATGTTGAGAAACTCCAAAATCCTAGGAATAGAAAACACATGACAGGGAAGCGAGTGGGACTCTCACCAGTCAATGTAAGTACGCCAAACCCTGTAATTGATCAGGGCTAGGAAGAGGTCCTCTTCTTCTATCTTAGTATTCACAACCAAGGCAGGCAGCCCTTTTTCCATCAAGATGGAGGTTTCAACAGCCAGGCCGTCAAAGCCAGCGTTTGTAAATTGGGGTGGCGTAGGTGACCCTGAGTGAGCAGATCTGGAACCAGTGGCAGGGCGTACTGTTCTACTGCCAACTGCACGATGTCTGCGAACCACACTCTTCTTGGCCAACAGGGGGCCACCAGGATGGTTGGCACCCCTTCCTGAACTATCTTGCGCAGCACCCTGCCCAGCAGTGGAAACGGGGGAAACACATACAGGAGCTGGAAACTCGTCCAAGACATTGCTAGTGCATCCATGGCCAAGGCCAGAGGGTCCTGGGACAGAGAGACAAAGACTGGAAGCTTGTGATTGTGACGGGCCGCAAACAGATCCACATCTGGCTGACCCCAGCGGTGGCACAGAGTGCTGCTGAGGGACCATTCTCCCAGACGAGAGGTCCCCCTGCTGAGGGAGTCTGCCTCCAGATTCTCTACCCCCGGGATGTACACAGCTGAGATGCAGGGAACATTCTCCTCCACCCAAGACCGTATCGGGGACACTTCCTTGAGGGCCCTCCCCGATGATTGATGTAGGCAATCGCCGTCTGGTTGTCCGAGCGTACCTGAACCGCCCGTCCCCAAAGGTGTGGAGTAAACTGGGCAAGAACCAACCTTATCGCCCTCAATTCCAGAATGTTGATAGGGATGTGGGCCTCCTGAGGGTCCCACTGACCCTGGAATTTCAGGGATTTCCAAAAGCCCCCAACCTGTCAGACTGGCATCTGTGGTGACCGTCTCCCAGCACGGGGCCAGAAAGGATCTGCCCACCAACAGGTTTCTTGAGTCCAGCCACCACGAGAGAGACCGTCTGGACAGAGGGGACAGAACCAACACCTGATCCAGGGACAGAGGATCCCGATCCCAAACTGATAAGAGGTGAAGTTGAAGAGGTCTCATGTGAAACTGAGCATATGGAACCGCCTTGAAGCAAGACACCATCAGACCCACCAGCTGCATCCCCTGCCGGGTGGAGGGGTGAGGGCAAGACATAAGGAACCTGGCTTGGGCCTGAAGACTCTCCACCTTCTGCTGAGGCAGAAAAATCTTGACCCGAGACGTATCCAGAGTTATGTCCAGAAAGGACCTCACTATTGACGGTGACAGGAAGGACTTGGGGTGGTTGATCACCCAGCCGAAAGACTCCAGTGTGGACACCACCCGCTGAGTATCCAACTCGGCTTGCTGGAGAGATTGAGACATGATGAGAATGTCGTCTAAGTAAGGAAGGATGCGAATGCCCTTAGATATCAGCAGAGCCAGTACGTCCGCCAGTACCTTGGTGAATACCCTGGGGGCCGAGGTGATACCGAAAGGCAGAGCCACAAATTGATAGTGCTGAACCTCCAGAGCGAACCTGAGGAATCTCCGATGACCTGGAAAGATTGGTACATGAAGGTAAGCGTCCTTGATAAGTCCCCTGGACGTAGTGAATTGACAGCAGAGCGCAGAGTCTCCATGCGAAAGTGTTTGAATCTGACAAATTTTTTGAGGCACTTTAAATCTAGGATAGGTCTGATGGAACCGTCCTTTTGGGGAACGGTGAAAAGATTGGAATAGTAGCCTCTGCCCCTTTCCCTCAAAGGCACCTGGCAGATAACCCCCAACTCCAGAAGGTTTTGGACAGCAAGGCACAAACCCTGAGCTGACAGGGGGTTCTGAGCCATCCGGGATGTGATGAATCTTGGGGGCGGCCAGGCTGCAAACTATCTTGTAACCGGAGGACACTACCTCCTGAATCCACCGGTCCGAGACATGAAGCCTCCAGACGTGAGCAAAGAGCTGAAGCCGTCCCCCCACCCGGATGGGTGAGGGCGCCCCTTCATGCCTGAGGGGGCTTGGGTAAGGATTTTGGCTTGGGACCCCAGGAGAGGCCAGGATGGCCACGTCCTCTGCCCCTTCCCCAGTGATCTCCGTGGGCCCCAGTAAAGGAGTCTCCTCGACCAGGTCTGGAACCACGGAAGGGTGGGAGAAGGGCACTCATCCCCCGAAAGGACCGAGACGGCCTCCTACGTTGAGGTAACCTACCGCCCTTGGCAGACAAATCCAAGCGTTCACCAAAAAGACGCAGGCCCTTGAAAGGGAAACCAGTGAGAGCCTTCTTAGCAGCATTATCAGCTACCCATAGACGTAGCCAGACAAAGCGGTGTATAGCCACCAACAGGGCAGAAGTTCTACCACACATTCTAATGGCATCATCCATAGCAGGCAGGACATATGCAACAAATTCATAGCAAAGCAGGAGAGATCTATACTCCTCTCCTCCCGCGTCATCAGAGGCCCCTGCTAAGAGGCTCTTACGCAAACCCTTAATAGCAATAGCTGATGGCAGAAGCACAAACCGGGCGTAGCGCGGTCCCCACACAGGCAAAGGCATGGCAAGCCAGTTGGTCCATACGCCAGTCCTCACCATCCCTCAGGGCAGTAGTGTCAGGGGAATGCATGACAGATGTATTGGAGAGCCCCAGAATGGGCGCGTCCACCTCAGGAGGACATGACCAATGCTTAATCACACCAGCAGGAAAGGGATACCTTTTGTCCCAACTTTTGTGCACCTATGGCAGCTTGCTAGGCTGCTCCCATTCTTTGAGCACCAGATTATTAAAGTGTGACTGCTGAGGGAATTCCAAACGTGGTTTAACCGTATTAAAGAGCTCACCCTGCTGCTGCGGAGCCACGGCAGGAGGGGAGATACAGAGCACTTCAAAAATATGAGCTAAGAGCCTGTCAGTGTCATCTGAGGACCATAGATCTTCCCCAAAGGCAGACCCTGTACCACCATAAACCCTGGGTTGCTCCTCAGATGATTCTGAATCAGAGAACTATTCCCCCTCCTCCAGGGGGGAATAACCAGTAGTGTCAAAAACTTCCTCAGTTTCCACAGGGAAGAGGGAGGCGGTGGGAGACAAATGCCGCTTCTTAGCAGAAGCCTTACAAGATGCAGACCCAGCAATATGTTTCTCAATGCTGGCTACCCGTGCAGCCAAATCAGGCTGAGACTCCCCGCTGGTATGCTCCTCATAGGGGGTCAGATTCAGGCGTGGGGGGGTAGGCGAAGCCCGAGGGGGCGCAGGCCCAGCAACAGGTAACCTAGACTGCAGTGCAAGTACCTGCTGGGCGCAGGATACACATACCCCGACATCATCACCGATTGGGGACACCCCACACGCAACACATAGCCGGGCTTGTCCCGAAGGAACCCCAGGCTCATTATCCTCAGAAGCCTCCATATGGTGATTTGAACAGGCACAGTAGGCCAGTAAGGGTTAATGCTAAAGAGCTACCTGGGATGCCTCAATAGACCGCTAGGGAAGTGGGAGATAACAAGGGGAGAGGGCCGGAAGAAACCACAGGACCGAAGCTTTATCCCGGCTGAAAGACACAACAATATATTCCAATAAGAATAAAGCATAAGAACAAATAGATAAAAATTCACCCCACCGGTTACTCAGACCGCAAGGAGCCAGCAGCGCAGAAGGAAGACAAAATGGCGTCTGAACCTCGAGGGGCGGGCCGTGGAGATATGAGGTAAATTGCATCATCCACAGAGCCGCCCCCCCCCCCCCCGAAGAGCACGAAGCGAGCCCACCTGCAGTTCTGAGGTGAATGGGGCTGCCAGCCGCGGAGTGCAGTACAAAAGCGCGACGACGTGTTTTAATAAAGTAACGGGCACACATATGTCTAAAGTCACAAAACACCAGACAACCCCCCCCCCCCCCCCCCCAAGATCTCCCGAAGGGAGAGTGACGGAGGGTAACAACGGAACGAATACCCCGGGAGAAATGGCACCCAGACCCAATATGAAGAGAGGAGGTGGAGGGAGAATGGGAATAGGGTTTACCGCACAGGATAACCTGGCCAAACCCATGAGGCAGTGGGGGCATCCCAAAAAGGCTCACCATTAGCCTAAACCGCCTACCCTGTTAGAGCAGGGACTGCGGTAGGAGCCTAGCACCTCAGCACAAAGTGCTTCTATCGCATACCTTCACCCGAAACTTATCAGCCGAGGCTGGGAGGCAGTCAATGGGACGGAACGGGTGGGAATAGTCCTGCAGGGCCACAGGACACCATGAGACCCACCAACTGCATCCCCTGACGTATGGAGGGGTGAGGGAACGCCAGCAGAGACCGCGCCTGCGTCTGAAGGCCCTCCACTTTCTGCTGAGGGAGAAATACCTTGACCTGAGAAGTATCCAGCTTCATGCCCAGAAAGGACCTCACCAAAGACGGAGATAGTGAAGACTTGGGATAGTTGATCACCCAGCCGAAGGACTCGAGAGTGGAAGTCACCACCTGAGTATCCTTCTTGGCCTGATAAAGAGACTGAGCCGCAATCAAAATGTCGTCCAGGTAAGGGAGGATGCGAATGCCCTGATTCCTCAGGAGAGCCATGACGCCAACCAGCACCTTGGTGAAAACCCGAGGAGCCGAGGTAATACCGAACGGCAAGGCCACAAACAGGTAGTGTTGATCCCCCAGGGCGAACCTCAGAAACCTCTGGTGACCTGAGAAGATCGGAACATGAAGGTAGGCATCCTTAATGTCCACCGTGGTCATAATATCGCCCAGCCGAAGGGAACTTACGGCCGAACGTAAAGTCTCCATGCGAAAGTGCTTGAACCTGACGAACTTGTTGAGGCCCTTTAAGTCCAGGGCCTCAGGGAGCCGTCCTTCTTGGGCACCGTGAACAGGTTGGAGTAGTACCCCCGACCCTGTTCCCGAAGAGGTACCTGACAAATGACTCCGGACGCCAGAAGATGTTGAACGGCCAGACGCAATCCCTGAGCCGACACAGGGTTTAGAGATATCTGGGAACGGAGAAATCTTGGGTGTGGCCAGGCTGCAAACTCTATCTTGTATACGGAGAACACCACCTCCTAAATCCACCGGTCTGAGACGCGAAGCCTCCAGATGTGAGCAAAAAAACGAAGCTGTCCCCCCACCCGGTCGGGCGAGGGCGCCTCCTTATGCCTGGAGGGGCCTTGGGAGGGGGTTTGCGCTTGGTTCCCAAGGAGAGACCGGGGCGACCGCGGGATCTGCCTCGGCCCCAAGAGTCTCTGCGACTACCTGAGAAAGGGGGGCCACGACCTCCCCTTGAAGGACGAAAGGAAGAGGATCCTCGAAAGGGCCAAGTCTCTTTCTACGCTGGGGGAGCCTACCATCCTTGGTCAGACCATCTAGACGCTCACCAAAAAGACGGAGTCCCGTGAAAGGAAGCCCAGTGAGAAACTTCTTAGCGGTGGTGTCAGCTGCCCACTGACACAATCAAACGGACCAACGCATAGCAGTCAACAGGGCCGAGGCCCTACCGCCAAGCCGGACGGCATCGTCCATGGCAGCCAGCACAAAGGCGATAAAGTCAGAGCAAAGCAAATGGTCCTTATAATCCTCTGTTTTCTTACCAGAACGGGCGGCCTCAGCAAGGCGCCTGACCTTTTTAATGGCAATGGCCACAATGGCAAACCGGCCCCTACAAAAGGTGAAGCCAGCTGATCCATACGCTGATCCGCGCTATCACGCAGTGTGGTAGTGTCGGGAGACACTAGCCCCAGGACCGGAGCGTCCACATCAGGAGGGCACGACCAGCGCTTAACCAAATCGGCCGAGAATGGATACCTTCTATACAGCCTACTTGGGCACCGAGGGTAACCTATTAGGGCGTTCCCACTCCTTAAGAACAATATTTGAGAAATGGCCCTGCTCCGGGAACTCCAAGCGTTGCTTGTCAGGGCGGAAAAGCGGGGGGGGCGATGTGTAATGTATCAAAAAGCCTCTATCAGTATCATTCGGGAGCCAGGTATCCTCATCCGAGAAGGACCCTAGGTCACTATCGTAACCGCCCTGACGATCCCCAGAGGAGCCTGAGTCACGGAACAGCTCCCCCTCCTCCGGGGAGTCACGGCCGCCATACATGTCAAGGCCCTCGTCCTCATCGGCAAATAGTGACAACTCTGCGTCTAGGTGCAGCTTCTTGCTAGAAACCTTGCCCGCCGCCGGTCGGGCCAGCTGTCGCTCAATGCTGGCCATGCGCACCGCCAGATCTGATTGTGACCCCCTGCTAGCTTCCCCCTCACTGGGGGCTAAATGCAGACACGGGGGAGTAGGGGATGCCGTAGGAAGCGCAGGACTGGAAAGAGAAGCGCTCAGCCCAGTCTGTTCCGCAATAATACTTTGGGCACACGGCACACAAACCGCGTCACCACCACTCAAAGGGGATGCCCTGCACATGACACCACCGAGCCTGCCCCGAGGGGGCCCCCAAGCTCGCTATCCCCAGAAGCCTCCATATTATTGTTTGTTTATTTATTTATATAGCGTCATCATCTTCCGTAGCGCTTTCCAAATTAGTAATTACAGACAGGGTAGAAACATACGGTACATATACTATTTCAAATGCAGTTTTACAGAGTTGACAATGGATATTCTGGGTACAAGATACAATAGGGGAGAGAGCCCAGCCCTTGCAAGCTTACAGTCTAAAGGAAGAGGGGTGAAGACGAGGGGGAAGGATCACAAACAGTCAGTATTGAGCTTTGTGGCATGTGCCCTTTAGAAGATTGGTTAGGCCAGATTATATGCTTGTCTGAATAAGTGAGTTTTAAGGGCGCCTTTGAAGGTTTTGACGGTTGTGGAGTGGCGGATTGGGTGCGGGAGGGCATTCCAGAAGATTGAAGTTGCACGTGAGAAGTCCTGGAGGCGGGCATGAGAGGAGGTGACCAGGGTGGAGGACAGGAGAAGGTCGGCAGAAGAGCGGAGGCTGCGTCTAGGTTGATACTTTTGGATTAGAGATGAGATGTAGGGAGGGGCCTGGTTGGAGAGAGCTTTGTATGCGAGAGTTAGAGTTTTGAACAGGATTCGCTGTGGGACTGGCAGCCAGTGTAGGGATTGGCAGAGAGGCGCAGAACTGGAAGAGCGAGAGGAGAGATGGATGAGGCGAGCAGCAGAGTTCAGGATAGATTGGAGGGGTGCCAGTCTGTTAGTTGGTAAGCCACAAAGAAAGATGTTGCAGTAAGCCAGACGGGATATGACCAGGTTATGCACTAGCATTTTAGTGGTGTCAGGTGAGAGGCAAGGACGGATGCGGGAGATGTTTTTAAGTTGGAGGCGACAGGAGTTGGCCAGGGAGTGAATATGTGGTTTGAAAGAGAGGGCAGAGTCCAGAATGACTCCCAGGCACAGAGCTTGGGGAGTTGCTGGTATTGTGTAATTGTTGACAGAAATAGACGTGTTAGAGAGGGGAGTTAGATGGTGGGAAAATGACCAGTTCTGTCTTGTCCATGTTTAGCTTGATTGAAGATATAATCAGATTTTATTATCTCTATTAATATTTTTTGTTTTTTATTTATTAATTTCATGGGAATTATTTGTGAATGTTAATATCTATGTATCATATAATTACATAAGCTGTATACTAATAACATCGAAATTAACAGTAAATATATATTACACATAATAATGTGTCAATCAATTAACTATGGGTCACTATCTAATATCACCAATTTAGTTTAATTGAATATAATCAGGTTTTGGTGTGCTTGCACTATTATGAGCACTAGGTTTCAATAATTAAGAATATTAATAAAAAGTTTTTTTATGTAATATGCACTGTCCACTTTATCACTATTTATTCTTTTTAAATTTCCTTTTAATAAATAATTTGCAATTTTCAATTATTAATATTCAACCTTATAATTTAATAAAATTTTTTAATTTTTTAATTTTAATAGCCAATATTCTGAATATATATACATGAGATATAAATATTAAATATTATATATACATATACATATATATACATACACACACATATATATATATATATACACACACATATATATATACACACATATATATATATATACACACACACATATATATATATACACACATATATATATTGTGGGGAACCGCTCTGGTAGATACTTGGTAGCTGTGCAGTAAGCAGGGTCACAGACAGGATACAGTTCAATTCAAGTGTTTTTTTATTTCACACTTGTAGCTTCCAACAAACACAGGGCCTTAACATCAGGCTTAAACAAAAATAAATCCTGCTCGGCTAAGCAACTCACTAATATATAACAATCCCTAGCTATACGTGGGACTGGCTATCCGGCCCACAGTTACAAATCACAAGCATTGTGTGGCCCATTCAATACCTCCTTTAGTCCAGCAGTCAGCTCTCCGGGTATGGCCACACTCCTCAGCTCTGCAGTGAGCTTTAAATTAGGACCCGAGGATCCACAGCTGTGGGCTGTGGAAGCCCCGGACCGGACCCCCCCCGGGTGGAGTGAGCGTCCCACTACCAACCTCACTCACTCCAGAACAAGCAGGTCCCAGTACGTATTTTACAATCTGTCTATGTTAGCTATGGCCAACATAGACAACACAGACTATCAATCCTGCTTATACTGTGTCTGTGTTAACCCTTTGGTTACCAGAGACACACCCAAGGCTTACCATTCCCAGTTTAACCATTTCAAGGGCAGATATCTGTTCTCCCAAACCATACCCTTCTCACACTCCCTCCCCCTCAGTTCAGACCCACTGGGGCGAACTTCTGACATCAAACAATGGGTCCGGGATAAGGCATCCGCGTTACCTTGCAGTCTCCCAGCTCGGTGCTCCACTGAGAAACTGAAATTTTGCAACGACAAAAACCACCTTGTGACTCTGGCATTCCTCTCCTTGGACCTACTCATCCAGGTGAGGGGCGAGTGGTCAGTTATCAGACGGAACCGTCTTCCCAGCAAGTAGTATCTTAGTGCTTCTAAGGCCCACTTTATCGCCAGACACTCTTTTTCTACAATGCTGTAGTTTTTCTCAGCTGGTGTGAGTTTTCTGCTCAGGTAGGTAACTGGGTGCTCCTCTCCATTCACCTCCTGAGACAGGACAGCTCCTAACCCTACATCTGACGCATCGGTCTGCACAATAAATTCTTTCTTGAAGTTTGGCGTAATGAGGATGGGGGATCCACATAATGCCAACTTCAAGGCCTGAAAAGCGCTTTCTGCTTGTGCATTCCACCGCACCATGACGGACCCTTTTCCTTTCAAAAGGTCAGTCAGGGGAGCTGACAGCGTGGCAAAGTTGGGTATAAACCGCCTGTAATACCCAATAATGCCCAGGAATGCCCTGACTTGTTTGGTGCTGACAGGTTGAGGCCATTCCTGGATAGCGTCAACCTTGTTGACCTGGGGTTTAATTATGCCTCGTCCAATCACATACCCCAAGTAGCGTGTCTCCTCCATCCCGACCGCACACTTCTTGGGGTTTGCAGTTAGGCCGGCTGCCCTTAAAGAGTTCACCACAGCCTGTACTTTGGCCAAGTGACTCTCCCAGTCATCGCTGAAGATGATAATATCATCCAAATATGCTGAGGCGTATCTCCTGTGAGGCTTTAGCACTATGTCCATTAAGCGTTGGAACGTCGCGGGGGCCCCGTGAAGCCCGAACGGTAACACGACATAGTGGAATAGGCCCTCAGGGGTGATGAAGGCTGTCTTCTCTTTAGCGCTTTCTGTCAGGGGTACTTGCCAGTATCCCTTGGTGAGGTCGAGCGTAGTGAAATATCGAGCACCTCCCAGTCTCTCAATAAGCTCATCTATACGTGGCATGGGATAGGCGTCAAATTTAGAAACTTCATTTAATTTTCTGAAATCATTGCAGAAACGTAGGGTACCATCTGGCTTGGGAATCAGAACAATGGGACTGGCCCATTCACTTTTGGACTCCTCTATGACTCCCAACTGCAGCATTTTCTTAACCTCTTCTGCAATGGCCTGTCGACGAGCCTCAGGGACTCGATATGGTCTTAGCCGAACCTTCACCCCAGGCTCCGTGACAATGTCATGCTTGATTACGGACGTGTACCCTGGTAACTCTGAAAACACGTCTGTATTCCTAGCTACAAATTCTAGAGCCTCTTGGCGTTGTCCTTTCGTGAGGGTATCTGCAATCGTCACTTCT